>CM042807.1:16725321-17136737 GCA_009982885.2 Hyles vespertilio | reverse complement strand
TTAAAGAAAGCGGGGATGAAACATAAGGTCACGTGACGCGTACCACTTCCTTTGATTCACAAACATGGCGGCGGCTCCGCCCCTAAAATGTGATACGCTAGTACCAAATTTTTTTTTATCGTTCGATCATCAACAGGTGGCATACACTAACATTAATATAACATTTTTAATTTTTCTTGACATTCATTGATATACATGGGATTTTAGGACTTGACATTCAGTCTTTAAAAATTAAATCTGATTACTAATAGAGATCATGTTTTTGCATATTTTTTTCATGCTAGATTTTTTGAAGGTAAGTTTTACCTGATATGGATTGGATTTGGTCAAATATACACACGTGATATAAAATACAACTTTTTATAGCTCGAATTCGTTTGCGCTTCGAAGATACCCCTTTTTTCCTAATCACCAATTTTGCCCATTCCAATATTCTTTTTGCCAAATTATAACTAACATCTAAAACAAAACAGACCTTTACATCAAAAACAACAATGAAAATATGTACACTAAACTCAACAACTTAATATATAAATAGAATAAAATATCTACACAAACAAAATTAACAATTAAATGTAATATAGAAATTAACAATTAACTAAATAACACATTAACTAATAAACTGACATTATTGTGTGCTGTGACATGAACTAATTTTACTTTTAAATGGCTAATAAAAAAAAGCAAAAAGAATAAGTTCGTTTGCTGACGAAGTTTCTGCGCAGGCCCACTTCTTCTTCAACAGCTACCACCCTTCCGAAGCAGTGGTAGCAAAATGATCAATCCAAAGATCGTGTGAAAGACATTTGAATAATAAAATAATAAAATTAACTTTATTTCATAACAAATGTTACAACATAATAACACCCTGACTCCTGAACTAGGAGCACTGTATAACAAACTCGTCTCTTTCGACAATTATGTTATTAAACACTGCTTTATATAAAAAAATATGAAAACTCGAAAAAAATAAAATAATAAAAGACTTAAAAAATAGAAACAACACTAGATCGCAATGAAATGAACTTAACTATAAAGAATATGTGATTTTGAAAAGGATTGTAGCGGAATCAGCGAACGAAGGCAGGAAAGCAGCACTAGAAAAAAAAATTTTTCGATATTCAATCAAAAAAAAAAAAAACAAAGTACAAATACATAAACATACAAGCGGTGATAATGTGGACTATAGAGTTTAATTTGGTAGAAATATTGACTGCCTCAGTGGCGTAGTTATTAGGTACGGTTACAAGCGAGGTCTCAAGTTCGAATCCGGGTCGCGAAGTGAGATCGGATTTTCTATTCATTATCAGCACGTCAGGAATGGGTGCAATATGCGTAGGTCGCACCCACAACATAGTAGGACGAAACATACAAGGCAAATAAACTAAAATAAATAACACCAAACAGGCAAATACATATCCTGACCCACATTAAGAGGGTCTGGTGTCGGGGTATCAGGAACTACGAGAGACTTTTCGGTCTCACAAAACACACAGACCGAGAGAAATATTTGTGGGACGCCAAACATTTCCTCGGTGCGGGGATCGAACCGAGGCCTCTCGATTCACAAACGCGGATTACGCCTGCGCCACGGAGGCTGAAATGTGGTGTCTGGTTGCACTTGCCTACACCATTATGGGAAAAGGCGTGAGTGTAGTAGTATAACACTATTAATATTATGATAAATAACAAAAATAATAAAAATGCAAATGCTAAGAAACAAGTATATGATGTATAAACAGTTGATCTGAGTGGGGGTCAGACTAGAGTGCGGTGGAGGTAAGTATCTGATATTCCTAAAAATATACTAATACTTACAATTATCGTTACCTGTTTAGTCGCCATAATGTAAACATATGACCAACTATACTAATGTACATGTACAACCGTTACAAGTTATAACCTGTCGAACAAACACAAGTGCTCAATACATTTCGTTCATATTACGTTGCACCATTCTTTGCTAAATCAAAATACTAGCAGGCTACTTAATACATACCAAATAAAAAAAAAAACATAGGGAAGATTTTTATGATATTATTGACTGAGGAAATCAGTAGCTCACGTAGAGTAATCAAGGAAATGAAGTGTGGTTAAGATAAAAAATTATAATAATTAATAATAAATATAAAACTATTTCGTCTTAAAAGGTTCCCAAACATTAGACAATAATACAATTGTCCAAATTTCTGCCTGTCTCTTATGTTATGGATTACGTTGTTATTAAAGGAGTCTTAGGTAAATATAATAATTACTACAATTCCTTACCGGGAATTTGTTGGAACCGATTTTCTTTTTCAAAATGTAATGACAAATAAAAGCTATTATGCAGGGTTCCAAAGCTTCCAATTTTTGGTACCATTTGGTCCGGGTTTATATGTTTATAGGGATCTAAAAATATTGTTAATTCATTTGTTTGGCGTCCTAATATATATTTAAATATAAACATTTTTTTCTTTTGTTGAAAGTAAAGATCAAAATATTAAAAATGAAATATCGATATGAATAAGTTTCGTATCGAATCCACTCATCTCTAAACTTGGTGTAAACAAACAACTGAGGTTGTATTTACACTACTGTATAAATAACGCCTAGAAGATCTAAAACTTAATCAACAGATCCAATACATTTATAAATGATAAAAATAAACCCAAAATTTAAAATTTAGCACATATTGTTAGTATTTCGTAACAACAGTTACTAAACCTATGAAAGAAATGTTTAGGGCCTTTTTGCTTGAACTCGACTCGAATCCTTTAACACAACACTGAGGCATTTAAAAACTTTACAACTAAACTCATAAGCAAACTAAACAAACTTAACAAACGAGATTAACCAATGAATAACCGAAATTCTTTGACTGTGCAGATTTGTTTACTCCGATTGACAGATAACCCACAGTTTGACTATTTCATGCAGTTTTTGGTTTAATAGTCTGTGGTTTCGAAAGCATAAACTAAAATGGCGTCATTTTGGTCTAATGGGCGGTCCCAGGTGTGTTAGTGAACAAATCTTGCCATATTCGACAAAGGAATTATTATTTGTCTCTTTCATTAAGGGACAAGTCAGCTTTGTGTAAATGAGACAGATACATAAATAGTACATTCCGCGTCGATATTCTTAACATAACTATAACTTGACATATATAGCTACATTTGTGCGTCATCCTTATAATTCTTTTATCATTGGCACAGACCAATCAGAAACCGACGTATAAACTGGCCTATATATACTTTAGCCATGGCCGCTCATTCTTTCGTTCACGAATGTCGGTTGACAGATTATCAAGATTATTCTTTTTTAATTAATAAGGAATACAGGCAAAGGCAGTGTATTCAGTCTTAGTGCGAGCGCTGCGCGTAGCTGCACAGAATTTTTTTTTCGTTTTTATTATTTGGTTAAGTCTCTGTGAATCACATTAAGTGATCCAAAGAAACTTAACAAAATAATAAAGTGAGTATCTTTTTAGATGAAAAATATATAGATTGTGAATAAAACACTTAAAAATATTATTAAATGATTTATGTTTTTAATGTTGTTTTTGTACTTAAATAATACATCTTTTTGCTGAAATTTTTGGTAACATAGTAATTTTCAGTACTCTAGAAATGTCAATACTCTTTACAACGAATAATTAAAGAAAATATATTTTAATGTTATTCTAGATTTCACTTATCAGTTATTTTTTTATTTATTTTACATTTTAAGAAAGCTTACAGACTAATCACCTACAGACATAAATATTTAAATCTTAAGTGTGTTACAAATTTTGCCGATAACAAGCTTCCACATATACAGTATTTACTAATGTGCACTGATTTTTTAAATGCTTGCTAATAAAGTTATTTTAATTTAAGGAATGAACTACTTTTTCTATGACACATATAGAGATATTAATTAAATTATTGACAAAGAAAAGAAAACAAAAACAAAAGTAACAATCAAACAATACAATATATAATGTTTAAATATACATTTTGAGGCTACAAAAGGTGTACCTTTTGACCTTTCATTATTAAGTTTCAACAAACATATTGCTCATTTTGCGTTTTACTACGATGTACTAGTGCCAAAACAAATCAAATCTAAATGGCATGACACCTCATTAAATTTACTGGCACTACGTAACAAAAAAGCATTGCGTCTATAATTGGTAGTTGCAAATGGTACGACAATATGACCGTAGTCTCAGTGTAGCTATGGAGCACGGATAATATCCCACTCAAAAGTTGTTCACAGTCAATGCTACCATTACCAATGTTCACCAAATAACATATGTCATTAATGTCGCGTCGCAAGTATAATGGTAAGAAATGATACTTTTTACAGCGATGAATATAATCACTACAGACCTGTCTAGCCCTGAAGTCCAAATAGTGTAAAAAATTCTTTTGTATGGCCTCGATACGGGATTTATAAATCTCATACCGAGGGTTCCACACCTGCGATGCATACTTTAAGTGGCTGCGTACGAAAGAACAATACGTATTTTAATACATTTAAGTGAACTGAATTCTGATGAAACTCTAATTAAAAATCCTAATGCTTTTGATGCTTTATTAACAATTATATCTATATGCTTGTCAAATATGAGTTTACGGTCGTGAATAATGCCCAAATCACATATTTCATTAACTCGATTAATTTCGATGTTATCAATTGTGTAAGAAAAATTACGAAAAATATTATTTTTTCTGGAAATGCTTATTTGGTAATATTTAGATATATTTAAATTCATACTTTTAAAATTAAGTTACCAGTATTAGCTTTTAAACAACATCACTGCTCTTTCAAATAGGTACTTATGCCTAATTTTATGAACAATCTCAAATTCTCAAATACTGATCCAACTGTAAATGCCAGGACTTCCATCTCTCGTTAACTTGTCTTGACATTCACACCATTTATGTAACTAATTACTTTCTTTACTAACCACCCAGCAGCATAGGCCGGCAAGTGAGTTTTCGTGCCTTCTGAATGAGCCTGCTTTAGTATATTCCCAATATCACATATTTTCTTTTGATGTTTTGACTGTCCATAAATTCCATTTTCGAATAATTTATTTAAAATTATAGCTATATTTGTCTAATCATCATACCAATTGAAACTATTATTATGAAATTTGATTAATCATGTAACTAATAATGATTTGGAGGTTCAACTGGAGGTGTGGCAGCATCATTGTATCTATAATTATACTAATTTGTCTGATTTTCTTTTCAATAGGGTCTGAATTAAAATCTCATCATATTAATTTGATATGATTTTAAACACTTCCACACCCTCATAAACAATTTTAAAACTATACTCCATCGGTTTAGGTACTTAACTAAATGTAAACAAACCATAAAGAAGGTTATTTAACATTGCCATTTTTCATTTCTAAATTAATTGAAGACAAAAAAATGTTTATGTAAATGTAAAACTACATTGCATGTCCAAATTTATTATAACGATTATAATTATGAATGTGTGGGCTTGGAAACAATTAAATTATGTAAGATCATAATTAAATTATCTAGTTTCACATCAGGCATCCAAAAAAATTTCATAAAAGTTACAAGATATGCTACAAATTCTAGAAGTACGACTTTACCATAATGCGACCATTTAAATGAAAGATAATGCGTTAGGTCGCATAACTAAGCATCATCATATGTTATCAATGGCAGCTAATTATTATTCATTGCGTTAATGTACTAACTGTTTTCGTGAAGTGGTGAACTGTTTGGAAATGTTCATCATTGTTCTTTATTCTGTTTTAGTTATTATTTGTTATAAGCTGCTATTAATTGTTTTAATACTTGTTACTTGGTTGGCTAAGAAAATATTCGTAAATTGGACATTGCAATAAAATGTTGAACAACCATGCGTCACATGTTCTGGTTTGTCTACATTTAGTTAAGTACATAAAACGATGGAGTATAGTAATAGTTATATTTTATAGAGGGTACTGACTTTTCTCTTGTTTTTACTGCTTCTGGCCAAAATGTGTGATGCTCCGGATTTTCTATTACTGCATTGATAGAACTTTTAT
Source organism: Hyles vespertilio (assembly GCA_009982885.2). Lineage (NCBI taxonomy): Eukaryota > Metazoa > Arthropoda > Insecta > Lepidoptera > Sphingidae > Hyles > Hyles vespertilio. The sequence goes on along the minus strand of CM042807.1, from coordinate 17,130,700 downwards.
ATAAACAAAGGCCACTATTGCAGTAGTCTTATTTGTCGTCGAGCTGACTGAGTTTTCATTGGTATATATTGCTGGAATAAAAAATATCAATAATTACAAAAAGATATAGTTTGAGTTTGACTTACTAATGGGTTAGTTGATTCTATTTCATTCTATTAAAAAGTTGCAAAATGAACAATCATAAACATAAGAAATCAAAAAATTGTTTCAATTCCTACAATTTTTATATCTGCTTTATATGACACTATACAAAAGCTTAAATCTTCATCAATTTCATGAACACAAACCAAGTCTTTACCCTGCATTAAATTAGCATTAACTATCAAATAAAACGGACTGATTGTATGATTTTTCAATACTTACAATAATTTATTGAGCAGCAGATATGTACTGTACTGTATTGTACTGTATCAGCCCATATACGTCCCACTGCAGGGCACGGGCCTACTCTTCAATTGAGAATACGATTGAGAGTGGTGAGCAGCAGATATAGTTCTGCTAAAAACTTTGACACAGCTTTTGAACTGAAATTAAATTAGAGAAATTAATTGACAATGTTGACTTGACAGGTACAATTAGAACTAAAACACACACTTTAAAATGTTATTTTTTTCATTTTAAAATGATTACTATTTACTGTAATATTTTACAAAATAATTTTCAGACAACTGATGATTAAAAGAACATTAATTAGTTAATTTCCTTTGATTCCATTTTTATTTTAAAGAACATAAATTATGACAATAAGTTAAGGTAAGGAGAGTGGTTAGGCAGTCTCAATCGTACTGTCGATTGTAAAGTAGGCCCGTGCCCTGCAGTGGGACGTATATGGGCTGATACACATACAAATTATGACTGATGAATATTCAATGATCAAATACCTTAATATTCTTTATTGATTCCAAGTATGACATATTGGTAATTTAATTTATGTAAATCATGTTGGTATGCAGGCAATCGGTTTCATAGACATCAATTATATCTTGCTAATGAGATATGTGTCTATCCAAGACTATATTTTTGGCGATATATTTAAATTCGCCCAACTATTTTATTGGTTCCATCTGCAAAAAAAGAAACAGTACACTTAGTTACCATTATCATCAAAATATGAAAACATAAGCTTATAGAGTACTTTGTTTGAATTACTAACCTGGATTTTGATTTAGCAAAATATGATGATTTGTTGTCTCTAATTCCAATTTTTTAAAAGCTTATCGGAAGTATGTGCCTTAGTCGTATATTAATGCCGTAAGGCTGTCTTAATATAGCTTTTATTTCTGGTACAGATGTAGCCCCTTGAGAAAAATAAAATCATATTTTCTGCTGCCACTTTAGGAATCCTCTCAACATGAATATTCACATTTTTTTCCAGCACCTTCACAAATCCTTGAATACAATCTTTGTATTTAACAAACTATACGCAGTTATTGAAACCCCGGTAACACAATAAACAACAAAGGTAAACAACTTGACAACTTGTAATGGCGGCCCAATGATAAAAGAATTATAAAGGATGACGCACAAATGTAGCTATATATGTCAAGTTATAGTTATGTTAAGAATATCGACGCGGAATGTACATTTATGTATCTGTCTCATTTACACAAAGCTGACTTGTCCCTTAATGAAAGAGACAAATAATAATTCCTTTGTTTCGAATATGGCAATATTTTGTTCACTAACCACACTGGGACCGCCCATAGACCAAAATGACGCCATTTTAGTTATGCTTTCGAAACCACAGACTATTAAACCAAAAACTGCATGAAATGTCAAACTGTGGCGTTATCTGTCAATCGGAGTAAACAAATCTGCACAGTCAAAGAATTTCGGATTATTCATTGGTTAATCTCGTTTGTTAAGTTTGTTTAGTTTGCTTATTAGTTTAGTTGTTATGTTTTTAAAATGCCTCAGTGTTGTGTTAAAGGATTCGAGTCGAGTTCAAGCAAAAAGGACCCTAACATTTCTTTTCATAGGTTAGTAACTGTTTTTACGAAATACTAACAAATATGTGATAAATTTACATTTTGGGTTTATTGACGTGACAACGTCTTAAATTAGGTTGCGGCTGGGAGTCACTTATGAAAAAGTGTAACGCCCGGTAACGTAACGGTGCGCGCGCAGCACGAGAGAATTATTTTTCAGTTTCACCCACTTTTTCCAAAATTGTCCCATAGCCCCCCCCCCCTGCCTTCCCCCACCCTTATTCCGAAATAGTGCCTATTAGCCTCCCCACGAAACCTACCCCCCCCCTCCCCTACCCCCACCCCGAAAATTTACCTCACCCCCCCCAATCCTATCTCGGCCAACATAGGTCGTAGACCCACCGAGTTTGGTATCCTCGGAACCGTCTTGGTGAGGGCTACAAATTGACCCCGCCAGAAATCCCAAATTACGCAAAAAATTACCCCCCCAAAAAAAAATATTTTACCTCCAAAACAATTAATTTAAGTTAGCCTCCCCACGAAACCTTCCTCCCCCCCCTCCCTTACCCCCACCCCGAAAATTTACCTCACCCCCCCCCAATCCTATCTCGGCCAATATAGATCGTAGACCCACCGAGTTTGGTATCTTTGGAACCGGCTCGGTGAGCTCTACAGATTGGCCCCAACCAAATCCCCAAATTCCTCCCTCTCTCCCCTAAAATATTTGTCCAGGCATAACTCCGTCATTTCTTAAAGTAAACCCCCCGTGTTTGGAGTCAGAGGAATCGTCTTGACGAGCTCGACAATCGAGAGCAGGCAAAATACGATTTTGACGTGACAACGTCTTAAATTACGTTGCGGCTGGGAGTCACTTATGAAAAAGTGTAACGCCCGGTAACGTAACGGTGCGCGCGCAGCACTAGAGAATTAGGCGCATTGAATCGGCGCATGCTTGTGTCTCTGTCTTTGTCTTTCTCGAACGTTCTTGGCGTTGGAAAAACAAGAAAGCGTCACAATACAAGTTCACACGTGTGGTTAAAGTATCGTCAGCTGTGTCTGTAGTGAAAATATGGAGTGCTTAGATTCGTCATTACATGTACAATGCTTTAGTAAACAAAATATATTTCTATAGTTAAAATTTGTGCAATTCTTATTTTCATTCAATTCCTTGTTCCTATTGTGCAATTTAATTATATTCATATCAATAAATATTCTACCGAGAAAAAGACGTTGTCACGTAAAATCTTCGCCCGTAAAACCGACTTTACAGGCAACCATTTTTTTTATCATTTATAAATGTATTTGGATCTTGTTGATTAAGTTTTAGACTCTTCTAGGCGTTATTTATACAAGTAGTGTAAATAACAACCTAAATACATATTTCAACTATATGAAGACCGCTGACACACCCGCATCATCGGTTACTACGTCAAATGGAAACTGCTGACGAAGATTCCTGCCTCGTGCCGATTTTATTGAAGACATCATTCATTCGAGTATCGAACTCGGTCGAATTAGCATTAGTTAGAATTAATTTTGTAATAATTTTTATTAATTAAATTAATTGTAAGAAATTTTGGTTTTTTTTTCGGGCCTTCAGCCGCAGCTAACGTAATTGGCGCAGTCGGTAGGATACTCGCGGGCCGGTACGCGAATAATAGGGTTCAAAATTCGAATTCGCGTTCGCGAGCCGCCCGAGCTGGCTATCAAGTCGCGCTGCTGAGTATCCTGAATCTACGGACCTGCTGCAGACCAAGAAGGCGAATCCAGACTTCGATTCTCGGAAGAAACCAAAATATGAAGCTACTGTAAGTACACTTGAATTGATCTCGTGTTACTTCCTTGTGTATCCTAGTAATCTTCCTCTTTCAAAATTTATCATCCAAGAGCCTTTAGTAGTCGGGAGTTTGAATCACCGCAGACTCGCCGCCAAGTAGTAGATAGTAATAGAAACATGGCCCATGACCCGGACGCAATTTTTAAGGCTCTCCGCCTTGTCCCGGAGTTCGATGGCAATCCCAATGTTCTTACACGATTCATAAAAATATGCGACAAACTCGTCGAACAATATATGAGTAAGTCGCCAGGCAGTGATTTTCCTAATTTATGTTTAATTAATGGCATCTTGAATAAGATAACTGGTACCGCCTCATGTACAATTAATGCTAATGGTATTCCTGATAATTGGTTGGGCATTAGAACCGCGCTTATAAATAACTTCTCCGATCAGAGGGACGAAACGGCCCTTTACAATGACCTCTCAATAGCCACACAGGGGCATAAAACACCCCAAGAGTTTTATGATCATTGCCAGACTCTATTTAGCACCATCATGACGTATGTCACGTTGCATGAAACTATACCTACCACTATAGAAGCGAAACGTGAGTTATATAAAAAGGTTACTATGCAGGCCTATGTTCGCGGATTAAAAGAGCCTTTAGGGTCCCGCATACGCTGTATGCGACCCGCTACTATCGAAAAGGCGCTAGAATATGTGCAAGAGGAATTGAACATTATGTACCTCCAACAACGTGGTGACACGACGAAAAGTCACCCCACACCTAGGGCCAATATGCCACCAGTGGCAATACCATTTACACCCCCACGTATTCCGAACTACCTGCCCACGGTACCTAGGTGGCCTGCACCTGTAGGGCAAGGGCCCATGGGTCCGCCGCCGCAGCCTTTCAAATTTAAAGAACCGCAATCTCGCATGCCATCCAATACTCATAGAATGTTTGCTGCACCACCCCCTAATTACAACCCCCGCAGTAACGTTTTCAAAATGCCACCACGTAATTATCCGCAACCACCCCGACACCCTCAGCCGATGAGTGGAGTCCAACACTATACTCCTAAGATGCTACCGCATACTAGTATGTTAACGGGACATGATTGGAGTAAGTCAGGGAACCCTCCACCGACCAATTATTTTAAATCCCGAGAATTAAATATGAACGAACTAGCGACGTACGATGACTACTCATATTACGATTATTACCAACCGGCGTACAATTTCCACACGGATTATGCCGACTATGATACTAGCGATACTCACGGGTTTGCTCGCGATTTTTCATATTATTCATCAAATCACGAAAATCAACTGACTGACGAACCTAGTCAAGAACCGGGCCCCAATCATTCAGAACAGGATTTTCACGAGGCTTCGATATCACAAAAACTAAAATAGAAATTAATCTTCAAACCCAGAGACAGTTACCATATATTCAAATCAGGAACCCCCCGTTAAAATTTTTAATTGATACAGGAGCTAACCAGTCGTTTATAAGCCCCGAAGCTGTAAAGAAATATTTTCCGGAATTTCCTCTTAACTTTGATCCGTTCGAGGTAACAAACATACATGCTACCAGTAAGAACGATTATTCTATAACCTTGCCGAGCTTTGCAGAATTTAATGATGATGATAGTATGAAATTGTTCATTTATAAATTTCATAATTATTTCGACGGTCTCATCGGGTTAGATTTATTAAGTAAATGGGAGGCACGTATAGACTTAAGGGAAGGTCAATTATTAACTCGCGCTGCTTCAAACCCTATTATTTTTTACAATTCGCGTAATGTTAATTTATATGAGGACATTATACCATCCGGTTCCTCAAAAATTCTCCGAATACCGGTAGACGTGTTAGATGGTGAAGCTTTTGTAAGGGAACAAACAATTTGCAACTGTATTATCCATGAATGTATAACCACCGTAAAAAACAACCGAGGTTATCTGGAGGTTGAGAACCCAACACCGAATGACATCGTATTCTCACTCGATAGGCCGACGCAAGCTGAGTTGCTTAATACCGAGTGCATTCGTACTCAACAACCATCGGTCCGCACGCAAGATGTAATTTCACGGTTACGGGTGGATCACTTGAACGAAGAGGAAAAGGCTAACCTTATAACCCTTTGCTCTCGTTATTCGGATGTTTTTTACGTTGAGGGCGAAGCTCTAACGTTCACTAACAAGATCAAGCATCGGATTCGGACGACCGATGAGATGCCAGTGCACACCAAGAGCTATCGGTACCCATTTATACACCGCCAGGAAGTTAGAGACCAAATCGGAAAAATGTTGGAACAGGGTATTATACGACCATCTGTTTCCGCCTGGAGCTCACCTATTTGGGTAGTACCCAAAAAGGCCGATGCCTCTGGAAAACAGAAATGGCGTATCGTAGTGGATTTTCGTAAAGTCAACGAAAAGACACTAGACGATAGATACCCCATACCTAACATTACCGACGTACTTGACAAACTTGGTAAATGCCAATATTTTACAACACTGGATCTGGCAAGCGGTTTTTACCAAGTTGAAATGGACCCCCAAGACGTTGAGAAAACCGCATTTAATGTCGAACACGGGCACTTCGAATTCCTTCGAATGCCTATGGGACTGAAAAATTCTCCGTCTACATTCCAACGCGTAATGGATAACGTGTTGAGAGGGCTCCAAAATCAAGTATGCTTAGTCTACCTCGACGATATCATAGTGTTCAGCACATCTCTTCAAGAGCACATGATTAATCTCGAGAAAGTCTTCCAAAGATTGCGGGAGTCTAACTTTAAGATTCAGATGGACAAATCTGAGTTTTTGAAGCTGGAAACTTCTTATCTTGGCCATATTATTAGCCAAGATGGGATAAAACCCAATCCGGATAAAATTTCGGCCATTCAAAAATATCCAATACCCAAAACGCCAAAAGAAATCAAACAATTTTTGGGTCTCCTTGGATATTACCGCAAATTCATACCAGATTTTGCCCGGATCACTAAGCCACTAACTCAGTGTCTGAAAAAGAGTCATAAAGTTATCATTGATGCTGACTACATCAATGCATTTGAAAAATGTAAGATTCTCTTAACCAATGACCCCATTTTACAGTACCCTGACTTTAGTAAGGAATTCATTCTTACTACAGACGCCTCTAACGTAGCCATAGGTGCCGTACTGTCCCAAGGTCCAATAGGGTCCGATAAACCAGTATGCTATGCCTCTCGGACTCTGAACGAGAGTGAAATGAACTACAGTACGATAGAAAAGGAGCTTCTCGCTATAGTTTGGGCTACGAAATATTTTCGTCCCTACTTATTTGGGCGAAAATTCAAAATTATCACCGATCACAAACCATTACAGTGGATGATGAATTTGAAGGAGCCAAATTCACGTCTTACTAGATGGCGGCTGAAACTAAGTGAATTCGATTTTTCAGTCATATACAAAAAGGGCAAACACAATACTAATGCTGATGCTCTCTCACGTGTAGAGATTCATACAGGAGACGTTCGATCGCTTATTGAGGAAATAGACGAATTGAATTCATTATTAGGGAATCCATCTGAAAATATAGCTTCCCATGTTAATTCATCTACAGAAACAGTACATACCAGTAATGAACATCCTATATTAGAAATTCCCATAACGGATGAGCCCCTCAATAAATTTCATCGTCAAATCTGCTTTACGATTGTTAACGATATCAAACGTAAGCCTGTGGTAAGTAAACCATTTGAAACCCATACACGTATTAGTTTACAATTATCTGAAGCTAACCTAGAAGAGGACGTTATAAATGCTGTGAAGGAATACGTGAATCCAAAAATTAAAACGGCTATTCTTATTAATCCACCTCTTGCTTTTTATTCGGTCATTCCCATCTTACAAAACGCGTTCAAAAGCTCTAGTATGAATCTGACCTTAGCAAAAGTTGAAGTAGAAAATGTTAAAGACTATCTGCGACAACAAGAAATTATCCGCCATTATCACGATGGAAAAACGAACCATCGTGGCATTAATGAATGTTACCTAGCCTTGTCTCGAAAATACTACTGGCCTAAGATGAAAGATTGTATAACTAAATTCATAAACGAGTGTACAATTTGTGGTCAGGCCAAATATGATCGAAATCCTATTAGACCCCAATTCAACCTAGTTCCCCCAGCTACAAAACCTTTTGAGATCGTTCACATGGACCTCTTTACAGTTCAAAGTGAAAAATATATTACTTTTGTAGACGTTTTCACTAAGTACGGGCAAGCTTACCACTTACGAGATGGAACAGCTTTAAGCATCCTACAATCACTTTTACAATACTGTACGCACCATGGTGTACCGCTTACTATCGTTACCGACAACGGAACCGAATTCACAAATCAATTATTCCAAGAGTTTACCCGACTACATAAAATAAACCACCATAGAATCTTAGCTCATTCCCCGAATGATAACGGAAATATCGAAAGGTTCCATTCCACTATATTAGAGCATCTACGATTATTAAAATTACAGCATAAAAATGAACCTGTTGTTAATATTATGCCCTATGCGATTATTGCCTACAATAGCTCCATCCACAGTTTCACTAGATGCAGACCTTTTGACTTATTAACAGGCCATTTTGATCCCAGAGACTGTCTGGATGTTGATATAACTCAACAATTACTCCAACAATATATACAAACCCACAGAGATAAAATGAAAAAAGTATATGATATAGTTAACGAATCATCCCTTTCTAATAGAGCCGCTATCATAGAAAATAGGAACAAGAGTCGCGAGCCAGAGGTTTCATACCCACCTCAACAACCGGTCTATATAAAAAATCCGGCGGCTAGCCGCCAGAAAATTGCACCACGCTTTACGCACGATATTGTTCTTGCCGATTTACCCATACACATTTATACATCTAAAAAACGTGGACCCATAGCTAAGTCACGCCTGAAACGCCTCCCTAAATCCGCTAATTTGTTACAGGATTCTGATAATAATGACCCTCCGAATGACGCGAGAGCAGGAGATAAAAATTGAGAGTTTAGCTGAAGGACCAGGTTTGCTTCCATATAAACTGGGACCAACAAGATTAACAATCCATTACCACACATTCTTACAGTATGTACAACTGAATGACATCCGAGATAAAACTTATTCGTTACAGGCTCAACTCCATAGATTTCAGGACCAAATGCCAAACGGCACGTACTTACTTTATGAGGTACAAATAGAGTATCTTGCGAGCAAACTTGACAAAGTATTAAGCCACTTACAAACTCTAGAACCGACGCGTGCTAAAAGAGGTCTTGTAGATGGCCTAGGTTCAGTCATTAAAAGTATTACCGGAAATCTAGACCATAACGATGCTCATAAATACAATGAGGCTATCAGAATCTTACAGAGTAACCAAGATAAAGTATTATCCGAACTAAACAGTCATATCAGTATTAGTAAGGAATGGATGTCCAAGCATTCTGATGCCCTAACTCAGCTAATAGATAACCAGAATAAAATCAACATGACATTAGAATTAATATTAGATGGTGATGCTTATAGAGAAAACAGTTTAATAAAATATGCCAAGTTTGCGCAACTTTTAGGTATAATTACAGAAAACATAGACGATTTAATTTTAGAGTTAATAAGAGTAGAAAACACCTTAGCTTTTGTCCATGCATCTAGTGCACATCATTCTATGATAGATGTAGATGTCTTAAAATCAATGCTAAATAAACTTAAAGATATATATGGTGACGATAAGATCCTTAATTTAGAGTTACGCGAGTATTATGACATTATAAAACCAGGGTCATATTATGTTGACAGACAAATAGTTTTTTGTTTTAAATTTCCTATAGTTTCTAAGGAAAGCTATGAATTATATAAACCCCATAAAATCCCAGGCTATTGTTGTTGGCAGCTCTAGAATGATCTCCAGGGTAAAGTGGAATCAACTTCCCCAAGTTTGTTTTGATGGAACTGTAATACCGTTTGTTGAGAGTGTCAAAAACTTGGGCGTTATTATTGATAATACACTCTCTTGGAATCCTCAGATTAATGCTGTCAGTCGCAAAATCTTCGCTTCAGCGGGGACTTTGCGACGGCTACGCAACTTTTTGCCGATTAATACCAAAATTGCGCTGGCACAATCCCTTCTCCTATCAGTTCTCGATTACGCCGATTCCAGCTATCTTGATCTCAGAGAAGACCAACTAGATAAGCTTGAGCGACTTCAAAATTTCTGTATAAGATTTATATTTGGTCTGCGCAAATATGATCATGTCTCCGCATTTCGTGCTAAGCTCAAGTGGTTACCAATTCGACTTCGTCGGAATGCTCATCTTCTTTTTTTGCTCTATAATATTCTATTTGACCCATCCTCTCCACGTTATCTTAAAGAACGTTTTGAGTTCCTAAGTGTATCGCATTCGGTGTCACTGAGGTCCTCGGAGAATTTAAAGCTTCGTACTCCGAAGCATACCACTAATTTCTTGGACAAATCTTTTACAGTGCAGGCTGTTAGATTATGGAATGCCCTTCCCTTTCAAATACGATGTGCACAGACCATAGGTTCTTTTAAAAAACTGATTAAATGTCATTATCTGTCGTTAGTTCATTAGATTACCTGTCGTTGTTTATATGTTATGTATTTATGTATGTTCGTATGTATATATGAATATGTATGTATTTATTTATATATAATACCATTATATGTGTATAATATGCGTACTGCGTGTACATTATATATTTGTGGTATGTTCATACAATATAGTACTATATTATATTTATTTGTTGTACAATTTTATTCTATTTTATCGTTTTTATGCTTTTACTGCACACCGAAAGTTATTCTTATAATTCCTGTCCATCCAAAGGTTGCCTGGTAGAAATCACTATTAGTGATAAGGCCGCCCATTGTACATATTTTTTGTGTGATTATTCTGTAAATTGTATGTTATCTTGGTGTACAATAAAGCATATTTTATTATTTATTATTATATAAGTTAGCGATAGTACCAAATAAAAATAATCAGGCTCTCATCCCATCCTCTCCTTATATAGTAACTAACGAGGTATCATTCGTGTACATAGAGACAGAATGTCCGAAGTTGAACGAGTGGTATATCTGCGAGAAGGGAATCAACCACCAGGTCCGAACTAAGCCTGACTGTATCAGCGAATTAATAAATCATCAAGTTATTGAAGACTCCTGCCAATTTGCAGCGATCGCCTTGAACAAAGAAGCTATGGAAAAACTAGATGATCAGCACTATATTTTGTCATTTCCTAACCAAACGCAAGTTCAACTAATCTGCGCAAGACATGACTTTACAACGCTGCGAGGAAGTTATCTCGCCAACATCCCAGCCACCTGTCAGCTGAAAACGCCAGAGTTCACCATCATGAGCGATAACGCTGTAATAAAAGGACAGCCACTAAAGTTTATGAAGATACCGTACGACGCAGACAAACAGGACAAAATCTCACCCCGTGTCAAACTGAACTCTATTGATCTTCAAGGACTTCATACTATTAACAGTAAGGTGATGATGCAAGGACCCGTAACACTCGATGGTGTACAGTCAAGTACCCTCTACCACACGACCATACCATTTTACACCATACTATTAAGTGCAAGTGCACTTGTTATAGTCGTTGCAGCAAGACGTTACAATTTGTTCAAGATGCATAATTACAAAATCAAGAGAGATAACCAGCAGCACTCAACAGGATCACAATGTGGAAATCCAGAACATATCCCGGCAACATTTTCACTAAACGTCTTAAAATAGTTGCCGTTCCGAGGGTGGAGGAAATACATATTTCAACTATATGAAGACCGCTGACACACCCGCATCATCGGTTACTACGTCAAATGGAAACTGCTGACGAAGATTCCTGCCTCGTGCCGATTTTATTGAAGACATCATTCATTCGAGTATCGAACTCGGTCGAATTAGCATTAGTTAGAATTAATTTTGTAATAATTTTTATTAATTAAATTAATTGTAAGAAATTTTGGTTTTTTTTTCGGGCCTTCAGCCGCAGCTAACGTAATTACCTCATTGTTTGTTTACACACAAGTTTAGAGATTAGTGGATTCGATACGAAATTATTCATATCGATATTATCATTTTTAAATATTTTGATCTTTATTTTTCAAAAAAAGAAAAAAATAGTTTATATTTAAATATATATTCAGACCGACAAACAAAGTGAAATTAAAAATATTTTTTAGATTTATAAACATACAAACCAGGACAAAATGGATACAAAAAATTGGAAGCTATTGGAACCCTGCAATAAATACATTTATTTGTTCATTAAATTTTGAAAAAGAAAACAGCTTTCCAACAATATTCCCGGTAAGTGAAATTGTAGTAATTATGATATATTTTACCTAATAATCCTATTAATAATACAACTGTTAATCAATAACAAAGATGACATGCAAGATAATTTGGACAATTGGTAGTCTATTGTCTAATGTTCTGGAGAACCTTTTAATGAACAGAAATAGTTTTATATTTTATTATTAATTATTATAATTGTTTATCTTAACCAACACTGTCATATTCATTGATTGAATTCTAAGTGAGACATAATGATTTTCCTCAGTCAAATAATAGCAATAAAAATCTACCTATGTTATTTTATTTTATTTGGTATGTATTAAATATCCTGATAGGTATTTTTGATTTTAGCAAAGAATGGTGCAACGTAATAATGAACGAAATGTATTAGATGCAACTGGGTGTTTGTCTCGACAGGTATAACCTTGTAACGGTTGTAACATGTAAATTAGTATTAGTTGGTCATATGTTTACATTATGGCGACTAAAAAAGTAACGATAATTGTAAAGTATAAGTATATTTTTAGGAATATCAAGAAATAATTACCTCCAACCGTCACATACATAGTCTGACCCCACACTAAGATCAAAATGATTAATACATCATATTACTATTGTTTATGTAGCAGTTGCATTTTTATTAGTTTTGTTACAAATAAATTTATCATAATATTAATATTTATACATACATAAACTCACGCCTTTTTCCCAGAATGGGTAGGCAGAGGTGCAACCAGGACACCCACATTTCAGCCTCCGTGGCGCAGGCGGTAAGACGCCGTTTGTGAATCGAGAGGCCGCGGGTTCGATCCCCGCACCGAGAGAAATGTTTGTGCGGCCCACAAATATTTCTCTCGGGTCTGTGTGTTTGTGAGACTGAAAAGTCTCTCGTAGTTCCTGATACCCACGACACAAGACTCGATCTTAATGTGGGGTCAGGACTATGTATGTGACTGTTGGGTGTTATTTATTTATTTATTTATTTCGCCTTGTATGTTCCGTCCTACGATGTTGTGGGTGGCGAGCCTATCGCAATATCCGGCACAAATTCCTGACTGTGCTGATAATGAATAGAAAAATCCGATATCACTTTGCGCGACCCGGGATTCGAACTTGAGACCTCAGCTTTGTAACCGTACCATAATACAACTACGCCACTGCCTTCGTTCGCGATGTCCGCTACAATTCCTTTATTCAAAATCAAAATCAAAATATTCTTTATAATTTAAGTTCATTTCATTTGGCGATCTAGTGTTGTTACATAGTTTATTAAATCTTTTAATTATTATTTTTTTTCGAGTTTCATATTTTTTTATATAAAGCAGCTGTTAAATAAATAATTGTCGAAAGAGACTGACTTCTGTTATACAGGGCTTCCTAATTCAGGAGTCAGGGTGTTATTATGTTGTAAACATGTTGTAATGAAATAAAGATTAATTATTATTATTATTATTTATTCAAATAGTCTTTCAAAAGATCTTTTGGATTGTTCATTTCTGCTACCACCGCTTCGGAACGTGTTGTAGCTGTGAAGAAGAAGTGGCGCAAGAAACTTCGTCAGCAACACGAACTGTCTTCTTTTTTCTTTTTTTATATCGCCATTTAAAATTACAATGGTTCATGTCACAGAACACAATAATGTCAGTTTATTTAGTTAATTGTGTTTATTTAGTTAATTGTTTAATTTCTATTTTTACATTTTAATTGTTAATTTTGTGTAGATATTTTATTTCTATTTATATATTTAAGTTGTTAGTGTACATATTTTCATTGTTGTTTGCTAAATGTCTGTTTTTTTAGATTTTAGTTATAATTTGGCAAAAGAAATATTGACATGGTGAAAATTGGTGCTTAAGGAAAAAATTGTGGTATATTCGAAGTCGCAACCAAATTCTAGCTATTAATAAAGCTATATTTTATCTCACGTGTGTATTTTTTGACAAATCCAATCCAATCATCAGGTAAAACTTACCCATCAAATAAATCATAGCATGAAAAAAATATCAAAACATTGACCTATTATTATCAGATTTAATTTTTAAAGACTTGACTGTCAAGTCCTAAAATCGCCTGTTTATACTCAATTGACATGTAAAGCAAAAATTAAAAATGTTATATTAATGTTAGTCGTATGCCACTGTTGATGATCGATATCGATAAAATATTTGGTACTAGCGTATCACTATTTTTAGGGGCGGAGCCGCCGCCATGTTTGTGAATCAAAGTGGTACGCGTCACGTGACCTTATGCTTTATCCCCTCTATTCTTTAATCATTGTGGCGGCCATATTAAAAATGTATGATGGCGGCGCAGACGCTGGTTACAAGAGAGAAAGGCAACCGAGGGGAATGCAGGGCTTACGGGGGGGTGCAAGCTGAATGCAACTGTCAACTTTGTTTTGCAATCAAATTGCGCCACAGATTATACCATGGAAAAATGTTCAATACGGAGTTGTACAGGCATGGGTCTGGCTTGCAAATGAAAAGGGATAAAACCCCCTCATACTGTCTCACTCGGTTTCGGCCTTCCTCCATGTCATTTACCATAGTAAATTAAACCTTATGCTACATGCACATGTCTTATTTCAGGATGACACCATTTTCTTCGTGCGCAATCCTGTTTATATACCACAGACTATTAAACAAGACAGACCGCTAATTTCATACAAATAATTTTACACGTTAAGAAAACTCACACAACCAAAGCACTCACATGTAATTTATATCTATATCGTGTTTATATTTCATTCATTTCTTAATCGGTCGTTTCTTTTTATCCTGTGCACATTTTCTTAACGCATGGATTTGTCTCTTTCGCATACAGATTATATCTATATAAATACATGGATACTAGTGCTGGAAATCGATACTTTTCCGCAGTACCGATCTTTAAATAATTAGGGATGTCCCAAATGTCTGGTTTAAATCGCTCCTTCAAATTTACCGGTTTTTGATACCGGTTTATCTGGTTGCATTCATGCATCAAATTTAATAAGGTATTTTAAAAAATTAAATCATTATCAGGAAAAGTAAATTTTATTTTATAATTTATTATTACATAATTTTAAAAAATATACATTACATATTTCGTCCTTCTCACATTAAGTTTTAACCATGCATGGATCTCATATATTTTTTATTGTTTCCATGATTATTTACAATTTAGTGTAATTGTGTACAATGCTTACACATATATCTACTATTTTTATAAATAGAAAACAAATAATTATATAATTCAATACATCATTGATGACTTTAGTTGTGATGTAAACAGTTAAGACATGTTCTATTTGGTTCAATTTAAATACAATGAAACAGTACTCATGAATAGAATACACATTTTTAACATATTGCGACATGTGAGGCATTCCATGCATAATAATATATGTATTTGGTTATATCATATAAATACACACTTCAAAGTTAAATATAATAATATCAGATGCATGCTAAAGACAAATAGACAATAAATAAATGGCCATAACAGGATACTGCAAATCAATAATTTTAAAATTTAAAATAACTGTCATAGGGTGTAGGAGAATGTTTATCAACATAGGTTGGTTTACTTAGATTTTCACCCTGAAAGGAGACTTTAGTGGCCACATTCAAATTTCATCTCAACAATTTCAATTTTAAGACAATGTTTCAATTTCAAGTATCAAAAATTATGCTATTAAAATAATGATAGTAACTATTATACAATACAATAAAGCTAGTAGTGTCAATATTTCTCTTTAATAAATATATTATATCGAATAAGACAAATAGATATATATTTACTAACATACATTTTCATGAGGGATGTAGTTTTCTGTAAACTCACTTTCTTCAGAATAAAGATGTTCAGGGAAGGAACCAAATTTTTGTTGTTAAATTAAATTATTAAAATTGTATAATATACCTAATATTTTGTCATCATCATTGGAACAATAATATATTATATCGAATAAGACAAATAGATATATATTTACTAACATACATTTTCATGAGGGATGTAGTTTTCTGTAAACTCACTTTCTTCAGAATAAAGATGTTCAGGGAAGGAACCAAATTTTTGTTGTTAAATTAAATTATTAAAATTGTATAATATACCTAATATTTTGTCATCATCATTGGAACAATTCCTATATAATAATTTAAAAACTTTACACCATTTTTAAGCGCAAGTCTGACACATATATGTTATTGAATTCATATTAAGCACAAAATTCTTCAACAACAGAGGTTTTGCTTTCCTTTGATTGGGAGAGTCAAGTCAGATTGATAATATTTATTACACATACATTCCAGAATTAAATATGTTCAGAATCAAAGGATATAGCATGTGTCAACTTATTACCGATCCGGCCAAAACCAATTAAACTATCAAGCAAATCATTTATAAACAAAAATATTTCTGCTGTGAAAAAACTATTATCAAAATTCACATTTTAATCCTTGAATAATCATGGTCTTGGAGTTGTAGAATGTCAGCCGTCCTTATAAACTTGTATAGTGATATAGTCACTTGCCGGCTAAAAACTTGGGCTGCAAGTATGACCTGAAATGTACATACATTCTAATTATTATTATGTAACAATAAAAAATATCAAATCTATAGATCATCCCTCTAGTTGATATTCAAGAATTGAAAACAAAAACAAAGATTATTTTATATCAAAAATAGTTTTCACCACTTAGCTTGGTTCAATTGGCAAACTTATCTGAGCGGTAGAGTCTCATACATGTAGGGGTTGTTCAAATTATTTTTCAAATTTGGCAAAATGTAACCCTGGTGTGGTTAGGAACACATGGTATAAATTAAATAGCATATTAAGTAAATATCACTCCGTTTCGACATGTTGAACAACTATTGATAACTTTAAAACAGGCTTTCCTTAGAAATAATATACATTAATTATGACATTACCTTCATTTTGTAATAAAATGGATTTATGTGTTTCTCAAGAAGTTTAGTACTTCAAGCTCCAACAACGCCATCCTTTTTGTATATGTTTTCAATACATTCCCACTTTGCCCTTCAATAGCCAGCAAGAAGAATATTTTTCTGAAAAATTATTACCATATCATTTTAATAAATGAGGTACATTATTAATTTGATACATGTATTTGCTTGAACACAATTTTGAAACAGATATCATTAGTGCAATATTTAATATGTTCAGTTAGGAATTGGATATTAATGACTGAACAGCAATTAGTAACATTAGCACAGCTTTTATCACTAATTGTAGCTCTAACTATGAAACAAGATCAAAAAACTTCCAAAATTATATTTTTAATAATATTCTTTAAAACATGAGTTTTAACTTTAGTTTAGTCTATAGTTGGTTGATCTACTCTATCACACAGGGCAACTGCTTTAAAAATATAAGATTCTGTGAAGCTATTACTGCGCATTTATCTAAACTTTTCTTAAAAATCGTATATAAGTTTATGAACAGAATTGCACAAAGGTTAATTCTAAGTTTTTCGTATTTATATCTTTCGAAAAAAATCATTTATGACAAAAACGAATATCGTTGCGTTTAATAAACGCAATCTTTTGTAAATAGGTAATTAAACTCCTTACCAGTGTCCACATTTCCTACCTTGCTTAGTTTCTGAAGGTAACAGAAAAATATGTATGTTTCAGTCCTGTATGAATGCTGCACCCAAGTACAATACACATATTAACCATTAGTCTGTATCAGCCCATATACGTCCCACTGCGGGGCACGGGCCTCCTCTACAATCGACAGTACGATTGAGAGTGGTAACCATTAGTATCACACTATTATCACAAAAATATAAAGTATTTTAACACAAATTAGTTAAACTCTTACTCGTTCGAGCCGGTTAGCACTAAGGTTTCCAAAGGCTATTTTATCTTTTACGTAAACAGTAGCAAACGAAATTAACAAATAAAGGAAAAATCTGCCTTCAAAACAAACTGTTGCACCAAAATCTACGGTGGGAATAATAATGATTATAATAATATTTTAATCGCCGTATTATGGTTTAATCACGGAACAATACAAAATGGCAGCTATACGCTATGACGCAACAACAGTTTGACAACTAGCAATTTCAAATTTACTACGACACACACACTAATTTAAGTAAACGGAGAAACTACCATGCCATCCATTTAAAAAAGTGGGATAGCATATCATCCTTAACGTGTAACTTTTTTTGTACTGAGTTGAACGGGCCTGTTTATATACTACATCCATGCAGAGATTACAGCATAGATTATACACTGGAATACAGAATTGCGGATTGAATGACGCAGTGACGGCAAGATTTTCCAACATTTTCCATTTCCAGAACAGTTCAGACTTCAGAGATCCCACGATTTTCAGCGAGTTGTTTAATAACCGGCTTGAAAATAGAGCATATCAGTGCCATATAACTTTTCCACAATTTATTTTATCGGTGCGTCAAAAATAAATTGGTTGGTATTTTGGTGGTATTTACGCAGAAAATAAACACGTATGTCGATTTATATATTATATTTTTTAATTCATATCTAATTTTAAACGGCAATATATCCTATTTATCTTCGTTTTACAAAGTTTTTCTCATGAAAGACGTGTTTTGTACTTTACTCTTTGGTGTTTCTTTCAGATTGCATCAGAATGTTGTCACGAATGTGTGTAGCACGCTCGGCTATAACCGTAACGCACACGCTGAAAACTCCTGTGCCACAGAGATTCGTGCCCAAAAATTATATCACCAGGAATTATTCACGAGAAACTCGCTCCAGAGTCGCCACACGAACTAAACCTACACTATGGGAAAAACTGATGGCACCTGCTGGACCTAATGGTATAATATTTGTATTTTATGCTTAATAGATGTTTTATTAATTCATTCAATTTATAGGAATGCTGTTATTACATTCACACAAGTTATTCAGCTCACAATAAACTTATGTAGTAGTCAAAATTGCTACTAATACGCGAAAAAACGATGTGTAACATAGACATCATTTATTAAGTATTAACAGCATGCAATTAGAACTAAGGAAAGTAAATGCCATTTTTATGCAATGCAAGTACTGCTTTGATATGCAAGCTTATATTTATTTATTTATTAAAACCTTGTTCCAATTTCAGCCTACAGCTTGGGTAAAGGTGCCTTGGCAGGAGCATCGGCTGTCGGTCTCGTGGCACTTTGCTACTATGGATCTGGTGTGAAGCCTGGAACTTTACAGGAGGCACAGTGAGTGATAATCCAAACATGATAAGATATGATTAATAAGTTTAATAATACATCATTTTAGCAATCAATCATTATTTAGTAAACAAGTCATTCTTGTTTATTTGGCAAGGTAGTATACCTATTGTTAATTTGGTTCAATAATAAGCCTTTTCACATCTTGTTTTCTTGGAGTTGATTTTATAAATAAGTATTGGGAAACCAATAAACAAACCAAATGTTCAAATATAATAAACACTATTCAAGGTGAATTTAAGTCATTGCATTTCACATGTGATGTTAAACGGAGGTTGCCAGGCTAAGCCAAAAGTGTTTATAGCCATTTTGGAAAAACTGACTTGTGTTTTTCTTAATCTCTACAACTTTGGCTTCATGCCATGTTATTGTGCATAATATGATGTTATTGCATAATACAATGTTTTTTAAGTAATTTTTAAACTCAGTTGATATGTTCATGGATTTGTTGTTTAGGTTCATTTTAGTAAGAATATGGGTTATTTTTTTTCATTTTCTGATGAAATCTAGATCAAATTAGAGTAACTGGTAATAATTGGACAGTTCATTTTGGTTTGGGACAGTGGTAAGGTTGATAATTGAATTAATATTTAAATGGTATTTTAGCCTCTGGCCGCAATATGTAAAGGATCGCATCAAGGCCACATATGGATACATTGCTGGCTCTCTAGTCTTAACTGCTGGAAGTGCGATGACAGTATTCAGAACACCTGCCCTACTCAACTTGGTCACAAAAAATGGTTGGATGGTAAGTAATTCTAAAAAAGTGAATAATATGTTAAAATGTTATGGTTTTTACCGAGCATTCTGTCTTAATCCGTAAAGAAGAATAAAGAGAAAGTTAAGTATTTGATACAATTGATGCATTGTTTTTCTTTGAAATTCATTGTACCACAAACATATTTAGTATAACATATATGTTGCATATGATGTTTCAAATTGGCTTATAATTATCAATTTTTATTTCAGTCAATTATAGTAACCATGGGCTTAATGATTGGCTCTGGCATGGTTGTACGGGGTATGGATTACAAACCTGGTTTCGGTGGTAAACAATTAGCATGGATGGTTCATACAGGCATCATGGGAGCTGTGATCGCACCTATTTGCTTCCTTGGGGGTCCAATATTGATGCGGGCTGCTTGGTAAGTAATTGTTTTACCATTATTTTATGAATTTGTCGTATTTTTTTTTTACTTTGAAATATAAAATGAAAAAAATAAATTGTTTTTACAGGTACACTGCAGGTGTGGTAGGTGGCCTCAGCACGATCGCTATCTGTGCCCCGTCTGGCGAGTTCCTGAACATGCGCGCGCCTCTGGCGATGGGTCTCGGCGCCGTGTTCGCCGCCTCGCTCGCTGGAATGTTTTTGCCTCCCACATCAGCTCTCGGAGCAGGTAAGAATATTGTCATAAAATTTTAAGTGGGTACTTTGATAAATATATTCGAATCTTTTTAGCATTAGTTGCTCTTAAGTTAAAAACAAACTAGTAAGAAAATATTTTTTATAATTGGTGATTTCCTTAAAAATCAATTTTAAATTAGTATTTTAAACTTCCGGGCGTATAGTTATGGAAACGCTTGACGTCATGTTTTGTGTGATTACGTCACTCCTCTGAAAGTATGTCCTGGGTTTTGAACACGCGAGTAAAATTTTTAATATTATATTTTGTGTTGCAGGTCTTTACTCCCTCAGTCTGTACGGCGGTTTGATCGTCTTCAGCGGTTTCCTGTTGTACGATACCCAAGCTATAGTTAAGCGCGCAGAAATGCACCCGCCTTACGGCTTCCAACCTTATGACCCTATCAATTCGTAAGTTTCTCGTCTCATCTTATGTCAATCATATTCCCCTAATTCACTGGTTTCTAAACATTTTGTTCTTTTATAGGGCCATTTCCGTATATCTGGATGTTCTCAACATTTTCATGCGCATCGCTATGATCCTGTCCGGCGCCGGTGGCAACAAGAGGAAGTAGACGTAAACCCGAATATTACTCGTCAGACTGCAAACGTAACCATCTATAGTCACACTTAGTGTCGAGTTCTGATATTAAAACTAGTAATAATGTAATAAACAAAATTTATTTCAATATGTTTGTAGTCTATGACTCGAGTGTCCTGATTGTGATATTATTATGTAGGCTAAGGCTATCCCAGTGTAAAGACTTTGGAGGAAATAAATTAACAAGTTATACGTAGCTGAAATATTGTCGTTTCATTATTCATCTTCGATCTGACTATTAGGAATATTAGCTTACATACATATATAAACCCATGCCTTTTTCCGAGAAGGGGTAGGCAGGAGTGCAACCGGGACACCCAGGCCACGGTTCGACTTGTATTTTCCGTCCCACGATGTGATACGAGGGCGAGCCTATCGCTATATCGGACACAAATTCCAGAAACCAGGAACCCAAAAATAGAAAAATAAAATATCACTGCCCAGCCCGGTTCGAACTCGAGACCACAGCTATTTAATCAAACTATAGTACAACTACGCTAGTCGTCACCGACGCACCGAGGATATTAGCAATTGGACAGAATGTCGTAAAATGACAATAAAAACTAAAATGATTATGTAAATTATTGTGCTTAATACAATGATAATTATTTAAATCTATGAATACACAGTAACCATTTGCCATTAGAACAAGTCCTAATTAATGTAAAAGCCGATAGATTCAATATCTACTTCGATTAATAAGCTTTATCGAGATCAGCATTTCTATAATTAATTTAACTAGCTTAATTTGTTTTACTTGAAGGTTCTCTCTTTTATGAATCAGACGCATATAGCCGCGATGGCCGAAACATGGTAAGGGGTTCGACTTCAGGGAACATTTTATACTCGGAGTTATATGGTTAACCAGTTAACCTCACGTACTAAACAATAGGTTAAAAAATCTATGATGTGGGCAATCCGCCCACTCATATACCGGGTATCTCAAGACTGCTACCGAAAACGAAGCCGGGTGGTAGTTTTAGTGACTACAAACACAATGTAATTAAAAATTTCGCCTAGAAACGCGACAATTTTCTTTTATGATTTTTTAAATATCGTCATTTTTGGTTGGTAAATCCATATTTTTTGCTAAAATAATAATTTAAACTCTTTTATACATTAGAGTATTTATAAATAAAAGGGTATATACTATTATTTTAGAAAAAAATGTATTTACCACCCAAAAATGGCCATAGGAAAAAAATAACAAAAAAAAAATTGACGCTTTTTTTTGCAACTTTTTCTGTTGCATTGTGTCTGAAGTCGCTTAAACTACCACCCGGCTTCGTTTTCGGTTGCAGTCTTGATATACCCTGTATGTGGGGTGTGGTCAACGGCGGATCCAGCTTTTACGCCAGGGGAATCACATTATAGTTCATGTCAGATTTTACGCCAGGGGGGGTCATACAGTTCATGTCAGAACACTGGGTCCGATTTCAATACTCCAATTCGTAATAATGACTTTTTAAAGTTTGTTACAGGCGTGATTTGTAAATACACACATACGTTTTCACTTTATTTATCGACATACAAAGAATTAAATGTGCTTATAAATTTTATCAACAAGATAATTAATAAATTTTTGTCAATCTGGGGCTAGCCCGGGGGGGGGGCGCATGACCCCCATGACCTGCCCCCTGGATCCGCCCTTGGGTGTGGTCGCTCAATTTAACTCCGATTTCAGAAGTACCTGCACTCTGTTATATGACATGTATGCAGTTTTGTCAAGCGCCCTTTAGTAGGCCATATCAAAGAAAACAAAGTAGACTTTCAATAAGTTTTATTTACAGATTAAAAACATACATATTGCGAGTAGCATTGAGTTACATATTGTGGGTACCTACTTTATATGGGGACTAAGGAGTAGGCCAGCGGGAAGCGGGAATGGTAGCAAAGTCACATTTCGACCGTAAGCTGCCTATTCCTCCTAAGTGCTTTAAGATTAATTTATAGGATAGTAAAAACTAAATGTATTACAAAACTTAAATTAAAAATCCTAGTTTATTCATTTTAAATTAGTTTAATGTTGCTATTATTATAAATATTAAGCGGATAGCGTTAAAGTGTTAGGAGGTATTGGCGGCATACGGTCAATATGTCGTTTTTATGGACTAGAAATGTATATCGGTTGAAATGTTTTATTTTATCCCTGGTTTCTTATAACATTGTCAGTAAGAATTGGAAAAGGTAGAATATTGTGCACAGGGGAACTTATACATTACGTTATTATTAAAAATATTTTGTATACCCAAAGAATCTATCAATCATCACTACAATAAAATTGTGGAGGACTAAACTGTACATTACAAATATTTTCACGAATACTTAATAGGATTGTAAATGAGCAACGAAAAATGAATTGACCGTTTCACAATTTTAAGTACGTAATTAGTTACAGCAACAATAATACATTTGGTATTATACGTATAATAGAAGCGCATTGGAAGAAAAAAATATACAAAATAATCATATTTTACGGGTATACATAAATATAGTCGAGGTGAAATAAATACTTTTGTACATGGAACATATAGTGTGTAAAATTATAGACTATATTATAAATAAATCTAAGAGAAAATATCACAATTTTTAAAACAAAAGCTCTTTGGAATTCATAAATTCACTTAATCAAATCGAATATTTTGGTCAAAATACATACATATATTATACATTAAGTTTACCAGGAGCTTAAAAATAATAACATGGTTATCTATAAAAATAGCACTGATTGCTATAATTGATACCGCACTTGCATTAAGAAAATATCGTATTTGTTCCAAAACATAATAATATCTACACTACTTGGTATTGAGAATGTGTAATTATGACCAAAATTTCATATTATTGATGAGCAATCAATTACTTGGAGATCTTATATTATGAATACGATACTTTGGTTGGTTAAGTCGACACGTCGGCAGTCTTATGGGCTTGTTGTTTTAAGTAAATAGCATACATCTGCCTGGCTTGGTTCAGTACCCTGTTCACGTTGTGTTTACGTACCATTTTGTCAAAGTGCATCGCTAATTCATTATAGTCCATGCGATTGCGCATAATATAATCTCTGTGTTGTAACAGCACAGTCAAACAAAGAAACATTAAAAAAGGATTGCCGCCGCCAAACACGACTGGCGGAGGAAGACTACTAATACTACCTCTTGTTGAACTATCCGACGTAACAGAAGATACGCTGACCGTCTTCTGTACTGGAGGTTTGAATACTTCATATTTTTTTTGAAAATTGTTTATGGTTGACGCCACACTGTGTAAGTTTGGCTGCTTCACATTCAAAAGTGATTCGCAATTTTTTCTAGCATTTTCTAATTCTTGTGACATACTAGAGAAAAATTTCTGGGAGCGTGAAGCATTCGTGCCGCCTTGTTGAATAGTGTTTTCTGTCGTGACGTTAGCGGAGTCCATATTTTCATCCCTTTCAGAAGAATCTGATTCACTGGAGTGGTGGTTCGATGTTTTTGTATCTTTGGGTATTTCTGGAGGTTCCGTAGACTTCGTTTTTCTTAATAATTTTATTGGTGTTACGGACTTTTTCCCCGAATGTTCCTCAAATATTTCCCCTGTGTCGCCATCGAAGTCTAATTCTGCTTGTTCGTCGGGAGTTTGGGGGCAGCTGGCAGTCGTCCGCGTTGTTGGCGTGTTTCTGTGTAAAGGATTCTCCCAAAGGTAAATGTCTTCCGCACTTCTAGCATTTGATTTTAAAGTATCAAGTAATGGAGATTTTTTCATTATGTCAGTTAGCTCCATGACTTCATTTCGTGCTTCTAACACATCGACTGTGACGGAATCTTGTTTAATTTCAGTGCACTCATTAGTGGGTTTATCATCAGTGCTGGTCGACTCCGACGGAGAGTCACACATCATACTGCATCTGTTTATATACGATGGACCGAAAACATGACGATCTAAATGTTCTAATTCTAATCTCAGTTCTCTAGTCATTGACGTTGTCATAGGATAGTACTCCTGTGAATCGTCTGGACTGCTGCCTTCATTTTGATCCGCTGCCATGCTCTTATTAACTTTGTGCCGCTTTTCGTCCTGCGAATGTTGTTTGCCAACAGTTTGGGCAAGTGTAATGCGCGGACACTCCTTTGTAGATGCACCTTCTGTCGAAATTGTGTTTTGGGTGCTATTTTTGGTTCCTGTTGCAAAATTAAGAAATTCGTTTAAATTCTTGATCATCTTAACTTTTGGTTTATGTGAGGACTCGACAGCGACGTTGTCATCAAGTTTATCTAAAGATGAGAAGAACTTGTTGTTATGTATGGATATGCGATCCCTCAGTAGTCTTATTTGATTGCCTAGAGGTGTGTCTTTATTTTCTGCGTGTGTTGCTCCATTCGTTAGGTTCCATGTGCTTGACCATTCGGTAGAGAGCGAGTCATTTGTTTCAACTTTTGCATGTTCAGGCACACTTTTCATACTACGTCTTGCGTGAATTTTCGATTCTTTTAATGATAATACACTGTTTTCTTTATTTTTATCATTATCGTTACTGTATAACTTGGTATTTTGAATCTGCAGTGCGGCATCATCCATACTTTGAAACTCTTTCGAATGTTTTAGTGACGAATTAGGGACGTTACATCTCGTCGCATTTTCGTCTAGACTGTGATTCATTTGTTTGCACACCGCAAGTTTCGGCGCTTTTGTGTTGGCCAAGCTGAAACTGGAACTTTGCCGTCTAATCGCGCAAACTTTTGTGTAAGCGTTTTCCCGAGGTGCTTTAATGAGCGGACTAACCGGCGGTGGATCGTCCTCTAGATCAATACTGGGGTCGAATTCTTTTTCCTTTAATGACAATTCTACTGAAGGGGTTTTTTGGGGTAGTGATGCCCACAAAACTTCAAGCATTCTAAGAGCATCATCAAATGCAAATTCTCGTTTCATTTCTAATAGCAGCCATCTGTAGCAAAACAGTAAGTCATCTGCTTGTTGGGACTTCAAGTAATTATAGAAATCCGGGTCGTATACTTGCAAGGACTCCGTTAAATGCGTGAACTTTAGAGTCATTGCTTCACCGTCTAACAGAAAGTTAGGATATAAACGTGTCATTAAAGCGCATAGGCAGATATACGCGTGCGCTTCGTCACCCATTGTCACCAATAAAGGCGAGGCCAGGTCCGACATTCCTTGACAATAGCTAACCGTGGGATGGTTTATCGCGTACCTGTGAAACACATTTTACTTATAACTCGTGTATTTTGAACCACTATATCGGCAATGGGTATAAGACTCACGTTGTTAATATGTTAAATAGAGAGGCGATGTTCTGGTTGTCGTCGCTTCCCGCGTAGAAAGTGTGATGCCGATCGGTACGTAACACATCTTTGCGGACCATACTTGTTACGTACGCTAAATCTGCGTTCACCTGAAACCAAAAAAAGCCCTGTATATTTGAGGTCCACATATTATATTTTTTATTTAACAGTTTCTTAGTGTCCCAACCTTTCCTTTTTGTATGCAGTCTTTCCAGCGCGCTCGGAGCGCGTAATACTCATTGGCTTTCCTTTTAATATAGTCCATTCTCTCTTTTCCCGTCATTCCATCTGGATACACGTTTAAAATGTGTTTCCAAACTACTTTTCTGGAAATGAGTTGGTATTGGATTACTTATATAATATTTTAGAAAAGAAATATGGTACTACCACGTTGGTCTAAAGATAATTTGAATTAGGTACACGTAGTTTGTCTGGTGTTGAAAATTTTACATGAACCAGAGAGTTATGACTAGTTTTATTAATATTGTATCTACAGTGCAATAAACGGTAACTAAACCATAACATGTTCACTGAGGAAAGACCGCTTTCAATTCGAACCTATGTATTTTTTAAGGCCGGACTATTTACATAATATTACGTATGAATGCTTACCTCAAACTAGGGTCGATTCCACCACAATATATAACTTCCCTTAGTTTAGCGGTGTTAGTGATTTGTCCGACTGCGTCGAGGAATGCCCTGAATTCGATGTCACTGAGCGGAGGTCGCGGGGGTGTGTTGGGATCTTCGTACAAGTTCAATGCTCTTGATACCATGTTAAACGTTTTCTCAACCTAATAAAATGCAACAACAATTAACAAATTGTATGCACCATATTTTCATACAACTCTTAATTTTTGAAATCTTCAATGTTGAAATATTTAATCTATCTCGGTCTCGTCATAAGTCTTACCAAGAATGGACCTAAAATCACTTATCCGTCTGGCTGGTTGGAATACAACAACAACTCCAACAATCAAACAATTTCTACGAATTTTCAAGGAGAGCAGCTTACAGAATCCTTTTAAAAGTTGCGAGCAAACGAAGTACTCGCGCGTGACGACCTTTGATGCTCCAATACAGGCCGAATAGAATAACTGAAGATCGGAGTCCAGACGTTTAGATTCAAGGACAGACTTGTTCAAGAATTTATATATTTATGCATTCTATTCAGGATTTATT
This sequence comes from Hyles vespertilio, assembly GCA_009982885.2. Classification (NCBI taxonomy): domain Eukaryota; kingdom Metazoa; phylum Arthropoda; class Insecta; order Lepidoptera; family Sphingidae; genus Hyles; species Hyles vespertilio. Next base: position 17,102,946 of record CM042807.1, on the reverse strand, counting down.
AAACTTACAACAAATTAATAATGAAATCATTTGATAGAAATCATAAGATCATAAGAAAACTTGAGAGAATATGAGTTATAGTACCTTATTTCGCTTGTAAGTATGCTGAATGCTGATGTAGTAATGGATGGAGCCAGGAAACTTATACTATAATGTAAACCACAGAACCGCAAACGAAGTGTAAGTCGCCTTGAGGATAGATGTAGCGATAATGTTATAAAGTGATTGGTTGGGGCTGTATTAGAGACCCGAAGATCTTAGTCAGCAGCGCGCAATTTTAGAAGCAAATTGAGCCGTTCATTGTCTTGCTTGCAATGTTAATGTTATGTTAATTATTGTAAGATCCAAAATATTAACAAGATGAATTATTAAGTATTATTGTGCTGTTGTTAACTCGTGTCAGCTCTGGTATAAACCTTAGTGGTTTTATTATAAGGAAGGAGATACTAATGTTTACTTTCCGATAACGCAAATCGTATAACAACAATGTTATTCTATATTAAAAAGTATATCAATATCATTGACATATCAATATTAATGCGTATTTTTTAAATTACGGATGTATGTAGGTGGCGATTATCAGCAAGATGGATACTGACAAACTATATGTTTAAAATTAGAATTCAATGAAAATACTGTATTGATGTACTCAAATTAATTCTTGTGGGAATCGTTTTTAGATATATTTGTGCTTTTCATCCATTTATCTGACAAGCCATATCACAGAAGTATGTATATCTGACATGCCCACTCATAAATATTTAATGTCAATTAAATTGTTACTTAGTTTAAATTCGCTTCCTTCGATCAAATATACACTAGATACAACATGAGCGCTTAGAAAATGGCATCAAAAAAGAGTGCTTTAAGCATTCTTTCGCCTTCAGTCACGCACCGACCGTTGCTTCTAAAACGTCGCAGAACTTTAGACAATATTATGTGAAAAGCTACTTTAAGCTCCAGGAATAAGGTGGAATTTGTGTTAATATATTTGGAATATGTGATCTTTTTGTTTACTTTTTTTGTTTCAAGGCATTGGTGCCACTTTTTAACAGAACATTTACAGGGAACTGTGTATCTAGTGTATATTTGATCGAAGTTCGCTTCATATAATCTACACTATGTTTTGACTTAATTGACGTTAAAAGTCTGTGAATACAGGAGTAATATTGTGCGTAACATCTGCCTATCGTCGATTTTTTGTGAGGCTAACAGTGCATCTCAAAGTTTGTTCTCGGTGTCGATCCTAATAAATAACTATTATAAGATGGAAACCCATACGTGCAACGTTTGCAGTGATAAGTTGTCGGATGGGGTACGCTGTACAGCATGTCATCAATATTTACATTTTCACTGTGCTGGAATTACCGAGGCTGGTTACCGGAAACTGGGCGAAAGAAAACACTCTTGGCGTTGCATGAAATGCAAACAAATAAGTGCACACTCGTCCAGTTCACCAACGTCGCCTAAACCTGCATCTGATTCTGCTGTATTAAATGAAATTCGTGCTCTGTCGGCAAAATTAGCCCCGTTGGAATCACTTAAAGATGACTTTTTAGCATTGAGAAGTGAAATAGCGGACCTAAAGTCCTCTTTCAACAAACAGTTTAATGAGATGTTTAAGGAATTCAGCAGCAGAATCAATGACATGGAACAACGCGTTATACAGGTCGAGAAAGTCCAAGAACAAGTAAATAAGCTGCAATCAAGGCTGGACAAGGTAGAAGAAGATTCACATGAAAAAGATCAGTGGTCTCGCATGAACAATGTAGAAGTAAAAGGGATACCACAAACAAATAAGGAGAATCTATTTGACCTTATATCTAAGATTAGCGCTAAAATAAACTACCCCGTTTCCAAGAACCAGATCAATTTTATTACTAGAGTACGATCGCAACAAATAGATAATATAAAACCTATAATAATTAGTTTCTGCAACCGTTACATCAAAGAAGATTTTATAGCTGCGTCAAGGTATGAGACGAAGAATACTCCACTTACAACCGGTAGTATTGGTTTATCGGGAAATAAGAAAATATATGTAAATGATCACCTCACCACCAAAAATAAGCACTTGTTATCAAAGACCAAGAAAGTGGCTGCTGAACAGGATTTCCGGTACGTGTGGGTCAAACACTCGAAAATACATGCACGGAAAACGGATACTTCACCTATCATACTGGTAAAATCGGAGCAAGATTTAGCAAAGTTTGCATGATTATTTCGAAACTGCTACGAAGTCGCTGTCACGATAAAATGATTGTAAAATTCATATTATTTAAAAACTATTATTCAAGTTATTGTACAGTAAATTTTCCTGTTAGCACTGTGTCTAGTCGCTGTGCATATGATTGTATCTTATAAAAAATGTTTCTGTGTAAAGACATCGTATCACAGTAATTGTAACCTTATTACAAATGGATTAAAGTTTACATTTAAATGTAGTCCATCGTTATATAATACTAATTGTATTAGAAGTTTATTGACTCGCAACTTGTTATCGCCTTTTGTTTCTATTCATAAATTGTGGTTTTCGGAATTGTTTTGTGTATTACACCGTGTACTGCTGTGCTTGCCGTATTCAACTGAATTGTTGAAATCTACCTTCGAAACAAATTGTGTATTTAATTTGTTCTTGGTCTATTTTATAAATAAGTGGTTTTTTTTATTTTTTGCACATTATAAATTAATAATCAATGTAGTTACATTTAATTATAGGAATGGCTCCGCTTAGATTTTATTACCAAAATGTCCGTGGTTTGCGTACGAAAACGAGCAGTGTATTTCGTAATGTATGTTCTAATGACTACGATCTTATTGTGTTTACAGAAACATGGCTAGACGATAGTATTTATAGTACTGAAGTGTTAGATAGTCGGTATCTTGTTTGGAGAAGAGATCGTGATTATTCTCGAACTGCCCAAAAGCGCGGTGGTGGTGTTTTAATTGCTGTCAAAAGCGGACTAACAGTTATTGATAGGACTGACTGGTGTAGTTCTGCGGAGGATGTATGGATCTCACTTGTTTTGGAGAGGACCAGACCCAAAGTAAGGTATAGTTTACATATCTGTGCTCTTTACCTATGCAATGAAAACTTAGGACATTCATACAAAACTCAATTAAATAATTTCACGAGTAAACTCCACCGGTTAACTTTAACTCATCCATTGGATAAATTTATAGTTATTGGTGACTTTAATTTTGGAAACGATGTGCTCTGGTCATATAATACAGATAATAATAACACTGAACTAATTCCTCATAACATGTCGCGTCCTCATATTAGAGAATTCTTTGACACCGTCCAAACTTCTAATCTTTCCCAGTATAATGGTGTCCGAAATATTAACGGTCGTATATTAGATCTAGTTTTTTCTAATGATCTGGTTACTGTAAGTGAAGGTATAGACCCTCTAGCATTGCCTATAGACCCCCACCACAAGCCTTTGACTATTCATGCTAATTTTGTTGAGATACATAAACTGAGTGAAAAATTATCGCAAAGGTATATTTTCTCTAGGGGAGACTATGACTCTATTAGATCTGAGCTAGACCAAATAAACTGGACTGAGTTTTTGGCAGATAGTCCCTTAGAGAATGCTGTAACAAAATTCTATAATACCATATATAGCCTACGTGACAAATACATACCATTAAAAACTATAAATCGATCTTATCATCCTGCTTGGTACAGCCCAGCTTTAATTAAAATTTTGAAAGAAAAATATAAATACCATAAAAAATTTAAAATATACGGCAATAAAGCGGACTATCACTCCTTCTCAATTCTTCGTAGTAGAGCTAATGATATTGAAAGAATCTGTTTCAATAAGTATATTGAAAGCGTTGAATCTTCTATTGTAGAAAACCCTAAATATTTTTGGTCATACGTAAAAAGTCAACGAAACACGAACGCATTTCCTAATGTAATGCAATACGGTGATACTACAGCGAGTTCTGGAGTTGACATTAGTAACTTGTTTGCCGCTTATTTTCATTCCACTTTTCAGGAACCGGCCTCGGTAGTTTATGGTGAAGCCGCGCCATCTAGTACTGTGCCATTTTCTAGCAATTCAGCAAGTGTCAGCACAATAAATGTAAGTCAATCACAGGTCTTAAAGCTACTCAAGGGATTGGATCTTACAAAGTCTGGGGGACCTGATCATATACCTCCGATATTTATAACTAGTTGTGCCGATAGCATTGTCGTTCCAATATGTATTTTATTTAAGCGATCGCTATCGGAAGGTTTAGTGCCTAATATCTGGAAATCCGCATTTATTACGCCAATATTCAAAAAAGGTAATAAATGTGACGTAACTAATTATCGTCCAATATCCAAGATTTGTTTATTTTCTAAAATCCTTGAGCGAGTGGTACACACCGAATTATACGTGGCACTGCAATCTAATGTCGGTACTGAGCAGCATGGTTTCATTAAAAAACGGTCTACCACTACTAACTTGATCCTATCTCACGACTTTATATCTGAGGGTATGGAACAAGGCGCTCAAGTCGATGTAATATATACCGACTATAGCAAGTGTTTCGATCGCATTGACCATAACCTACTTCTGGAAAAGTTATTAACAGCTGGAATCCACGGTGACCTTTATCGTTGGTTTTCTTCCTATATCGATAAGCGAACACAAGCCGTGGTACTTCATGGGTACACTTCTGGCTGGAGCATTATTCCCTCGGGAGTACCTCAAGGTTCCATATTAGGTCCCCTCTTATTTACCTTATTTATAGCTGATGTAAGATACTGTTTCCAACACTCGTACATTCTGCTTTACGCTGATGACATGAAGGTTCATAAAGTAGTACGGACTATCTCTGATGCACATGAATTACAAGAGGATTTAAACAGATTCGAATTATATTGTATAAAAAATAAACTTCAACTTAACATCTCAAAGTGTTCTCATATAACTTTCACACGTCAGAAATCAATAATAAGTGTAATGTATACATTAAATAACCAACGCATTAATAAAGTAAATTCTATTAAGGATCTAGGTATTACAGTAGACAGCAAACTTTTATTTGATCAACACGTTGAGAATATTGTAAAAAATGCATCAAAATGTCTTGGATTCATTACTAGAGCAACGGCATCTTTTCATTCTCTTAAGCCAATAAAAATATTATACTGTTCAATCGTACGCAGCCACTTGGAGTACGCATCCCAGGTTTGGAACCCCCAATACGGGATCTATAAGTCTCGTATTGAGGGCGTCCAAAGGAAATTTTTACGTTACCTGGACTTTAAGGCGAAACAATGGTCCGATGATTATGACCATCGTTGCAAAAAGTACCATTTCTTACCCTTGGACTACAGACGGAACATTAATGATCTTTGTTTTTATTAAACATTGCAAACTGTTCGATTGACTGTCCTGATCTTTTGGCAAAGCTCACAATTCGAACTAATCTGGTCGGATTTCGACAAAGACCATTACTACAAGTACCTTTTGCAACAACAAAGTACAGGCGTAACTCTTTTCTCCTGCGCAGTGCACATAATTTTAATATAATTTCTCACGAGTCTAATATTGACCTATTTTGTACCAAAGCAAGCACAGCAAGACAACTATTAGCTAAAACCTTTTTTGATAAATGAGTATAGTTAACGGCATCTACTCACAGCTGTACTCAATACCTACACTATATAGTTATTTGTTCAGCTACAATCTTTTTTGTGATAACTGTATTTTTTATTTTAACTTTTTATACTTGTTCTTTATATATATATATTTTCTTAGCCTTATTTATATTGTTTATTTTTTTCTTTTTTCAATTATGTCGACATTAGTTTATTATTTATATGTGGTGGCTTGTCATTAGCAATTAGACAACTTAGTTGAGTAAATTTATATAATGTAATTAGTCTGTAAGCCTTCTTAAAATAAATAAAAAAAAAAAAAAAAAAAAAATATCAATGTAACAACCAACCAGTATTACTCAGCAAGTTCTTGTCCTTGCAATTTGAATTTGGTTTGACATTGTACTAACAATGAAAAATACATACCTGGTTCATGATCAACCCTGGAAAACCAGTTTGTGTTTCCTGTTTCTCCGTTTGGCTTGGTGGTGGTGCCACTGTGGGTTGTTCCTTGTTCATTTGGTTCACCATGTTTGTGGTGGAAGTCATGACCGGAGGCTCCCAATCCTCGGATGCTTCGGCAAAAGGTTTCATATCCACTTTTAATTGTACACATGGTTCAGATCTTTGTGTGAGAGCTACGTTGTGAGCCCTAGAACAAACATTATATTCACATTTATTTATGTTATTGTGTTCTATACATATTATAGTTATTTTATTTACAGTTATATGAAGCGTTATAATGTTTTTTTTACTTACTTAAGAAATGCCGCATCTAAATCCCAATCAGAAAGTAATGGCAGATACACTTCTTGACCATAATCATCAACAGTTCTGTATGATAATGTAAAATCAGACTTTATGTCAAATGCTTTAATCAAAATGCTTTGCAACACTTCTAGTGAAGTTATTTGTGGATCTACTGAGAATTTTCTCAGTTCCGGCTGCAGCTTTCCTTCACATTTCTGCCATGAAAAAATTGAAATTATGTAATGTGACAATACATCAAGGTAGATATGTTGTAAAATATAAAAAAAACCTGAAAAACAAACAAATCAAATTAAATGTTAGTCACATTTTCACTATATGGAAAAAGATAGAAATGCAAAAAGTTTTGTGATAATCACATCAAAATAATCAGGTAAACTCATAAATCTTTAAGTTATGATCAAAAACCATTAAGTATTACTTGCAAATCATTTTTTACAGAGTAAATTAATGTGTACATATATTTTATTTCCTTTTAGGTGTATTTATGTTTAGTAAAATAAAAATGGAGTTGAAAATATGATTTTACTATTTATAAATCTACTTATTCAGTCAGAAACAAATGAAGACATGGTAGTAAAAGAAGTATTATTATTATTATAAGTTTATAACGGTTTATCTCCATAAAAGGGAAATAAGCCTGATATACGGGCCATAGCCAAGCACATCAGGATAAATTATAGTATATGTGGATGATACAGATGATGATGACAAGAATTTTCTAGTAATGCGACAAGTATTTATTATTATTGTATCAGCCCATATGCGTCCCACTGCAGGGCACGGGCCTCCTCTACAATCGAAAGTACGATTGAGAGTGGTTAGGCCATATAGTCCACCACGCTGGCCTAGTGCGGGTTGGCGGACTTACATACCATAAAATTTTTATAAATCGCTATGGTATGCAGGTTTCCTCACGATGTTTTCCTTCACCATTTTAGTGCGTGGTGATTGACTATCAATGCGTGGTGGCCTGTTGGTAAACAGACTAGACGCGACTGCCAACATGTTCACGGTGGTTGCGGGTTCGAATCCCAGGGCACACCTCTGACTTTTCGGAGTCATGTGTGTATTGATAAAAGAAGTATAGAAACTGTAAATTAAAATTAAGCTATTTTTCTGGCTTGAAGCCATGAAAGTTACATATGTAGCTGGCCTTGACATATATCAAATAACACTGCATTTCCTACACTGAACAGACTACTAATGGTAGTAAATACTACCAAGTAAACATTAGATATCTTCCACCTTTTAATCGACCATATTTCATAAAATAATATTGTTATGGATTTGCAATCCTTTCATGTGGTTTGTAATAATTTTATAGATATATCTCTTTACCATGTAATATTGAGAAAGACTATTTATTCTAATCTTATGCACAATAAATAATAGACCAAGTGGCATTTGACACTTTTTGTATTGATGTTACACAATATATCTACACTAATATTATAAAGAGGAAAGATTTGTATTTTTGCATGTAACGAATAAACTCAAAAAGTACTGGACCAATTTTAATAATTCTTTTTTTCATTAGAAAGCTACATTATCACTGAGTAACATAGACTATATTTAGTACTAGATTACTATAGAAATCTTTAGAAATTCCTATTAAAACCCACTGAAGCACTGTGGTTCGATTAGTACAAGCTAGCGGGACAAAATTATTTATTGGGGTATTTTGCTTTGTGCGGCTTCTTTATGATGTTTTAATACAGATTTAGCAAAAAAAAGGAATAAAAAAATTATTAAAGAAAAATATTCAAAAAATTACAATACATACTTTTTATTTTGACATACAGGTAAAAAAACAATATAAAAACAAAATAACAGTAAAAACTCAAGTATTAATAATCTAAATACTAATGGCATGATGGGGTTTACGAATTAGTAGCAATATATTTTTTCAATTACATGCAGATTGAAACGAATATGTTTTAACTAATAATAAAGTTGAATAAGACAACACAACAACAATAAAAAAAGGTATACACAGCTCAGAAATTCATTAGTACAATATTATTTACAACTCTTATTTATTCTACTTTAGTAAATTCTTCTTCTGAAGAATCTTCTACATCATAGTCTGGTATCTTAATATTTAGACAAAATCTACTATGATTAACACCGGAACTTACATTAATAAAGCGGGTATTATTAAGTCTAAAGCCCCAAAGGGAAGTTAAATTGTTTTTTTTTTGGAAATTCGCGAAGATCATTTATTACAGGATTAGATGCAAAATAATAACATATTTAGTAAATCCCTATTCGTGGCTATATATGATATTTTTCGAGTATTGTGTTCCAGAAATCTTCCATCATCCCTATTACGTACTTCCTGAGCTTCCTCAGAAAGCTGCCTATTAAGTAGATGAGCCAATTTCACAATAGCTAGACTGAGCACAAAAAAATTGTGCACAGTAACCAGCATGTAATACCATGAATAAAGACTAACATTCATACATTTATTTGTGTCCTGTACAAAATAGTTAAATTTAACAACTTCAATGTCTTGACCTGAAGCTAAAGTTATAAGGATAGTGCCAAACTTCGTAATTAGTGTCATATTTAAACCTGTAATATCAGATGCCTACTCAGGATTTTCAAAAAACCGACTTGCTTCAACGAAATCCACTAATAGAAACCCAGGAGTGGGGGCTTTACTTGATAATGATGGTGGTGAGTGATGTATGGATACTTTGAATGTGAAATCCCCAGATAACCACTCAGATTTTGAAGACAAGAAGCGATCGCGGCGCTTGCCAGAAGTTTCCAATTTTTCTGCGCAATTGGTTGATAATCTTCCAATTGACATTTTGATTTTCCTCGCAGATACTACTGTGATATTTGCTAGATCATGTTTCATCGATAGAAAATCATATAGCCCACTATTACGGTTGTTTTTGGGATGTTTTCGCCATTCATTAAAAATCTCAATATTTGCGATTGAAAATTTTTATTCTGAAAAATAGACGAAATGACAAAGTTGCACTCAAGTGCGCAAGCTAAAATTACTAAATTTTGAAAGCTAACAGATACGGCTTTGATATATATCATTTCCAGCCCGGGTACAAGAGGGTACAAGTATTTCCTAGTCCAACAAATGCAGAAAATGGTAAAAAAAATTTTTTTAATAAACTTGATGTATTAAATAGAAGTGCGGTTTAATTATATCCATTTTTTTAAATATAATTATGAAGTACATACCCTTAGCTTGAAGATCCGTAAATAACACTTTTCAAATAATTAAACTTACTGGATTATGATGTTACTTCGGTAAGCGCAAAAATGCAAATAAAAAGTAGTTTTTCAACCCTTCCTTTCTATAACCATCATATTAACTTATAGATAGTTAACATTAGTGCAAAAAAAATCTTGGAATCTTTTTTGCACTAATGTCAACTATCTGGCTAGAGGCTCAGGTAATAAAATTCAGGTAATTCAGTAATGACTTTTGTCTAGCTAGCTTGTACTAATCAAATCACAGAGCGAAGGTGTAAAAAAATTTGCCATAAAATGTCTTTCATCGCATACACTGCGAAGAGTATTAATGATAATATTATAAATATGAATGATTCAAGAGGAAGGTTTATGTGTATAATATGTGCATATTATTGTACAGAAATCTACATGAACCCAGGTGAAGCTGGGCCAGGCCGCTAGTTATTTATATAAATGAAAATAAATGAAATAAAACATCCCATTATATGTGGTTGTAAATGTTAGCATGAAGTTTTGTTAAAAGGACTCATCAAAGCAGTTTATTAATTAGGGTCTTTCGTTCAACAGAAGCCTTAGAAATAAATAAAGGAAGGATATCTACTTTTTGTGATGAGCTCAAATCAATATGGAAATTGGGCAAACCTGCTAGAATATTTTTCATGAATTCAACTTCACATTTTTGTATACTTATACAACATTAGAATTAGCTAAATACACCTAGAAATAATATGGTGTATAACATAATTGAAGAGTGCCAATTATAATTGAAAAGATGAACTCTAAAATAAAATTGTGTGGGTTGTCCTGCAAGCAACAAAGGAAAATAATTATTGAGTTTCTGCATTTACCAGTTCTGAAATTACCAGTGTAAAAAGTAAGAATATTTATAATTACAGTTAATGGTGCAGGTTTTATGTACATAATATAATGTATCTAACAACAGACCAAGTTGTACCAACAATATGTTATTGATTTTCTAAAGATTCATGAAATAAGATTTTTTCAATGTACGCATGGATACGCTCTGTTTACATCTAAATAAAAATAAATTACATGACACACTTTTGATTAACGGAATTTCCAAATATTGATTGCTCCTACTTCCTAGCATTAAGTATGCTACTACGAAAAGCTGTTTTGTGCCGTCTTTACACATACTTATGTTAAAATACCCATTATTTTTGTTAAACTTTACATATAATTAATTCTAAATTGCGAAAATTCTTTCAATAAGTTTTAACAAACCTTGACTTTCACTCTAACAGCTTCTTTACTGTACCCAAACATTTTTACACATTACTGTTTATAGACTCAAGCAATCAAATTAATTAATCGTTGAATGGTTTAGGCATTACTAAATGGACAATAATTATTCATATTTATTATAAATAATATAAACATTTTTAAAGCAATCGCACAAAATCAACTCCGACACAACACCATAGATTATAGGAATTTGACATTTCACATTTTTGTTTCTTCGATTTATTCAAAAATAGGCAAAAGCATTGATGACTAGTCTGTCTTGCTCTCTGGATTGTTAGTAGGTATTTACATTACAAAAACGGATTTTAGTATATTTCAATATAATATGTTTTCTAATGTTCTTCATATGGTCAGCAACTTTTAAATCTGTAGATATTCTTTGAGAATTTGTATTCCTGAACCGTGAAATTCTGCCATACATTCTGCCTTCGAAATAAGAAATATTTTCAATTTGGCAGCATGGTGTTTGACCTTAGCCGGTTTCATACGGAAAAAAGCTCAGAACAATGAATAGCATAGAAGGAGTGCTATTGACATTTCAACGTACACTCTAATTTTGACATCAAGAAATAATTGTGCTGTGATCTCTTCTGATAGTTTATCGATATCGATAGATGAACTTTATTTATAGCAAATTCGTAGACACAGTGGTAGATATTTATACTTTGTTTATCTCTTTTCAATCTTAAGCAAATACGGTGTTGTTTTTCCCATTGGAAATTTGTACGCACAACAGCATGAATCCAATTTTGCCTAATGTCGTCATCTGTAGAGAATCTGCAATGAAGGCATTTTAATATGAAACATTAAGTTTATATCATATGGCATCCTAGACCACAGCCCTCGCGCAGTGGCCGAGTGCTTTTTACCACTACACTACCGGGCAGGTATTTTAAAGTACAAGCCAATTTATGTAATGCTGGCACTTCACATGGCTGTTTGTATTTGCTATTGGGTGTTTGTCGTGTTTGGAAAAATATATGACATTTAGGCAAATATGCAAATAGAGGCAAATATGACCATCCATACTTAGCAGACACATAACAAACACACAAACATTTGGCATCAGATAGCTAGGGTGTTTCCAATACTATGGACGTGAAACCATGGAGAGCAAGGCGCTGGTGGATGCTGACTATGTATAAAAATCGAACCAATTACAAAAATACAAGACGTCCGTAGTGGACTATGGCACGTTCGCTTCTGAATATGGCCAATGTGTAGACTGTTTGTTTGCGTATTTGTCTATTAATTCCTTTTGATGTGCCTCGAAAAACCGACAAGCGCACGGTAACGCGTATTTGTTATTGGCCTTGTTTGTCAAATAGGCAAATAAGGCCACACTGCCACAATTAAACTGACTACACACACTGACATGGTAATTGTTTGCCAAATATGCCAAATACACAAATACAAATAGCCATGTGAAGTGCCAGCATAACATGGCTAGTAAACTAAAATATACGTTATATTTTATATTATCGATAAAATCTCCAGCACATCACTATTGAATATGTCGTCACTAAATTGTGTCGGCGCTTTGGCCATTTGTAACATTTGACATAACTGCACTTTTTAATTCGGTCGCGTAATCATACCCAACATAGTTATTTGACGTTTCATCAGTGAACATGAGCCGTCCTTAGCACATATTATTTGTCTCATTTTCTCCCATGATGTTCGCCCATTGGAAAAAACAGGATAAGTATAAGAGTATCTTTTAGACTCCTTCTATGCTTTTTATTGTTCTGAGGAAAAAAGAACAAAAAAACAATGGTGACATTTGTCAATTTTGTCATTGCTGTCACAACTCGTCAAATCGAAATAAAAAGTGATAAGTCTTTATTTCGGATTCTTACGCACGATTCACCTGAGTTTAACTTAGTACAAAGGTAAATAAACAGTAAAAATACAAGCAGAGAGCTAGTATTAAATAATACTAACTTGTTTTAGTTTGTATCGGTCGAAAATGACTAGTAACACCAGCCACATCGATAGAGAATTAGATTTATCTAATACGGGCCGTGGTGTATGGCTTGTGAAGGTACCGAAATACATTGCTAACAAATGGGAGAAGGCTCCAGGTGACATAGCAGTTGGCAAGTTGAAAATATCACGTGTCCCGGGCCAGCGAGCGCAGGTGCAGCTGTCTCTGCCCGAGGCAGTATTATGTCTGAAGGAGAAAGGTGAACAGAGCATACCAAAGGAACATAGGCTCAATGTGTCCAACGTGACCAGGCAATCGTTAGGAGTCTTCTCACACGTTGTGCGTAAGTACACAAGTTCATTCGTTATTTAGATCCAATAACCATAATTGATGAAATTTGCATGAAAGATTTGTTATTTGATAGGTTTTTAAACTTTCAATTTGGTAAAATTAAGTATTCTGTTTATGGTGAGCTGGTCCATTGTGAAGAAATTGATAAGGTTATTATTTACAAATTACAAGGTAGGAAACATTAATTTATAAAATAATTGCTTTTTTTTACAGCATCAGATACAACTGCAATAGTTCCCGAAACTGAGAAATTGTATATGGAAGGCAGGATTGTACAAAAATTAGAATGTAGACCTTACGATGACACCACATACTACAAATTGAAGTTTGAATCTATTAAGAAAGCTTCCACACCACAGAGACAAGTGCAGCAACTCGACAGAATCGTGCAGAACTTCAAGCCTGTGTCTGATCATAAGCATAATGTGAGAAAAACTCTTATTTTTAGGGTTCAATTTCTCAAATTGCAGATTTGTACTTTACTACTTAGTATACCAGATACCACATACCCTACCCTTAGTATACCAGATACCCTACTACCTACTATATAGTAGGTAGGTAGGTAAGCAAAGCCAAGTATGATGTGGTTATATGAATTACTAGCAGCCTGGCCTGATTCTGTTGAGTGATAATGTTTCAGGGCCTATGGAATACAAAGAAACAAGCAAATCTTTCTTCTTTTTTCAACATTAATTTAAATATCACCCTGGCTATAGTTATGGACAGTATAAAAATGGATAGAATATAGTGATCTACCGTTTCTCTTTTGTACAGATTGAATACCAAGAGCGGAAGAAAGCTGAAGGCAAGAAGGCTCGTGATGACAAGGAAGCTGTTCTCAATATGCTGTTTGCTGCCTTTGAGAAACATCAATACTACAATATTAAAGATTTGCAGAAGGTAATTTTGCAATCACAATATTACTGCTAATATAAATAAATATTTATAGGCATAATTGGGACGCACAATATGGTAATACTAGCTAATACTAGTTCTTTTCTTTCTTTCTTCTTTCTGTGCCCGCGACTTCGTCTGCGTGGAATTTAACAAAAAAGTTAATTAGTTTTTTAAGTTATTTTTTTAAATAAATGAAATTTTCTAAAACAAATGTAGCCTAAGTTACTCCTTATTATATCAGCTACCTGACAATAAAAGTCCCGTCAAAATCGGTCCAGCCATTTCAGAGATTAGCCGGAACAAACAGACAGACAGACAGACAAAAAAAAATTAAATATCATTTTCGACACATGTATTGTGTATATAATGATATGTAGTAGGACATTTTTTTTTATTTTCACTCTTAAAACAGACACTTCAATTTTATTTATATGTATAGATTATGTCAGTTGTCTTCAAGCCTAATAACGAAATATACTTTATTAAAAAAGTGAAGAAGATTATCACTTCACTTTAGTTCTAAAAGTAAAGCAAAGTAGGGTACTTAACACTATTTAAAAATATTTTATTTACTTTAACTGTTTATTTATTTATATAAAATATTATTTATTATAGCTTGGCTACTTTATAGTATATCTACATTCAAAATATTTTTATAAAAAAATAATTTTGTCACACATTCTGTAACATTTCTTAATCATAATAAATGATATTTGATGGTAATAATAGCCTATATCAGAATGCTTGCAGCTCAATTGGTGTGGTCTATTTTGAGTGATTAATACAAACATACCAAATAGAATAATATACTTTACTAGTTATATATAATTTTTGTAAGTGAGTGGCTAGAGGTCTACAAACAGAGGTTTTGTCTTTGTATAAATATTGATTATGTTTATCTATTTGTAATCTGCAAATGTAGATATGTATGGTGATATGTATGAGTGTAGAAAGGTATTTGTTTGGAGTAAATAGTGTACAGTTAAAGACACACTTTCTGGAGAAATCAAATTGATACTTAATGAATTGTGGTATGTAAACAAAGATTAACATGAAAAAAAATATATCGAAGTATACAGTTCTGTATCTTGTTTATAAATCAATTGTTTCTTCTTTCCAGATAACACGACAGCCTATAGTATACTTGAAAGGAATTTTAAAAGAAGTATGCAATTATAACATAAAGAACCCACACAAAAACATGTGGGAATTGAAACCAGAGTACAGACATTACAAGCAAGAAGCACCCGTTGAATCAAAGGAAGATAAGAAGGGTTCTGATAGTGACTAATCCAAAGCATTGTGAATACATTTATAAGAAGAGACAATCTCTATAAACAAAAAGCACTATATTGTCTATTACCACAGTGTCTAATTGAAGAATTCTAGATTGTAAATATTTATAAGACTGTATGATATGATATCATAATAAATGATTTGACCAATATGTTGTTTATTTTTAGTAATGTACCATTTTATTGTTAGGCAACATACATATCTATAATTAATTAATTATTAAAATTTTAATATTTAAATTTCGGTAATGTTTTCTATATAGTAGTAAATAAAATATAATTAAAAATAGTAAATAAAGTAAAATATAAACAATTAATTAAAAATTAGTAATCTAATATAATTTATTTTAAATATATTAAGTATCACATTATTAAACGTCATTTAAAAATTCGGAAAACAACATCGTAGACATTTTAAATCTACCTATATCAACACATCAATAGAATGCATTAAGTCTTACAATCAAATATGCGATAGTCAGAGATTTGACGTTCAATGTTTCGGAGCCATTGTTAGACCTTGCTACGTCTTCATACAAAGTTATGTGATTTCCACCTCCATCATATCGTACTTCGCGTCTTGGATGGTGAACGCAAGGATACAGGATAATAGCGTTCCACATGTCGGTAATATGGTTGTCGCAACACCCAGAAATACAAATGTATTCACGTAGTCGTCTATTGTTTTTGTTATCACTTGGTAACAACCCTGAAATTAAACCAAAATATATGACGATTGTAACAATACGGAAATTACAAATTAATTATTATGCTAACTTTACATTATTAAATAACATTTTCCAACATGTAACATGATTTGTGTAGTGGTACAGTGTTTAAGCTATGAACCGAAGCCATGAAGTTCTGGGTAGGTCGGGCAAGTTATCTAGGACTTAAAGTTTGCACGTTGATAGGCTCGCCTACTATCACTATCACATCTTGAACGTAGGATTCCTATATGTATAACAAAGTACTCTTTGGTGGGAGTCTAGGCGGTCCTCCTGGCTCCTACCTAGACTTTCTGGGTTATAGGCGTGAATTTATGTAACAAGATGACATAATATAGGCAAAATACTTCATTCCCGAAAGGGTTGGTATCAGACAATTAGGGAGAAATGCACTCTGTGATTAGGGACTCCTAGAGTTTCTTGCCCAGAAAGCTGGTTCTAGAGAAGAACTCTATTGAAAACCGCTTTCCGAACGGGGTGGAAAAATAAATTAATCTAAATGATTTTGAAAATTATAATGGATGCAATACATTTTTTTCATTTTAATATATCATTTTTTTTCATCGTTAAACTTAGTTAATCATAGTGCAAAATAAATAAATAAAAATACATTGCGCGTATTCTATGTAAGTTTAGAATGACGCAAATGTAAAGAAAAAAAAATAGCTTCAAGATATACACGATGAGTGAGACAATGTTTTTTTTTAACTTGACAATTTACTTAGAAATTAATAATTACCCGCTGATGTATGTCGCTGTAGTTGGCTGTAATACAGTTATCAGGATCTACACAACAGGAGGTAGGGATTACACGACTTCGAGATATTCGTATCCAGTCTGTGTAATTGTTTACTCCACAGCAACGCATCTGTAATTGTATTTCAAAATAATTGATCGAAGAAAATAATTAAACATTACGTATAATTTAATTATTTTGTATCTTTTTATAAAGTATGTTTCAATATATTTTTATAAAATTATTTATTGTACCTATGTCAGGATAATACTGGTCTTGGATTGTTTACTTTGTTAAATAAGAGAGTAGGAATTGCTCGTTAATACCCAATTGATTCAGAACTAAGTTAAAACTGTAATACGATCAAGTTTAGATTTAAGTATCCCCCTCTCAATTATACTCTCGTTTGTAGAGGAGACCAGTACCTCGCAGTGGGATGTATATGGGGTGATACCGACTTAGATACAGAAAGATAACAATGATCACTCTTGACATAGATAATTGTCTTGATACTCCTGTATCGAAATTCGAACCAGTTTTTTGGTCCCACAGCACGCTTCTTCACGAATTTGTGCCAGTCGGCTATTATGGCTTTAATTGCCATGGTTTCAAAATAAAATATTTTATTTACCTTTTTTTGGGTGTAGTCGAAGTAATTAGCAATGTGATCGTAGTTGATGACAGCTTTATTCAGCCCATTGAACAAAGACATCGCATAAGTGTGCCGAAAACACGTTAGCGTTGCAATTAGTCCGATACACATCATGAGGATGCACGCCAAGAACCCGCCGTACTGTAGAGATAATCACATAATATGCATTAATAATGTGTACCTACCTATAGATATATAGTTAGTCATTGGTACTTTAAAAAGGCAATTTTTGAAGATAGACCTAATAGATAGTTTTGGAAGTGGTAGAGCCATTCTATTAGTATTGACTAAGCATTAATCGGGGGTTCGTCCAGGTCGATACCACATACTGTCTCACAGAAAATCGACATGAAGCTTAGCTGTTGCATTTCGTTCGGTGAGTGAGATTATCGGATGCCCAAAGCCTATTAACAACAATACATAAAAATAACAAGTGTCTTCACATTTTCCGTCGTAGTATATCCAGTTGCTATATTAATATTAAATTTGATTTTAGCAACCTCATTAAAATCAGAATCTTTTTTGCCAAGCTATAAGTGGCTGCCCAACTGAGCTCTACCCTCATGCCAATTATTAACAGTATGAATTCAGTACGGAAACAAACTATGAAATAATAAGTATAACTCACCAAGTAAAGTAATACTGCTTGTGTTTTTAAGATGCACGAGAAGGCTATTGAGCTAACTATGAATATTAAAATTCCGAGCCCAATAAAAATATAAGGGCCGGTGCCGGAAAATTCCGGCGCCATTTCAACATAGTCATAAAGACCAAATTCAGCCCAAAGGCCTATGATAAGGAATATTAAACCCACAACCTGAAATAAAAATGATACTAATTAATTTACTTCTGTTCAGAAAACATTAGAATTAAAGTACATAATATGTGTGCATAGCAAAGTTTAGGTAGGTAAGTAACTTTATGCTAACCCAACCATCTAATTTTATTTATTTTTTGATATCTACGTAAGGCGCGGAAAGATTTGTCTCACAATATTATGTGGCGTAGGTGTGGTTCACAAATTATTTTTGATTGAAAAATAAGAAAGTAAACGATTCCTTATCACTGCATTGTATGTATTATTTATTTACAAATAATAGCTTTTAATTTCACCGATTTTAAATACCTGTTATGTTTACTCTTACCCAAAATACAACGTTGAATATAAAGAGTAGCATTTGTAAACAACCGACTCCCGCCGCATGTTCAAATTGGTTGCCCATGTTTATTTCACTTTTAGTTCAGTTTCCACTAAAAATATTTTCAAAGCTACATAAAATGAGGTCCAAAATTCAGGATTACCCAGTTTTAACATAAGCGCATGCGTTAGAATATTGACGTCGTTGTATTGGTAAATATTGGTGCACCTAGGGTCTTGAATGGAGCTATAATGGACTACAATTTAATTGAATCTTAGGTACGATTAAAAAATAGTGGTAATAAAATTTTAAAAGAGAAATTCTACTAATTTTCAAAAATAACGTATGTAACAACATCAAATACAACCAACATAGTTTGTGTTTGTCTGCAAGTTCGTCGAGATAAGTCACTACTACAGCGCAAATAGAGAAAAATAAATAACCTACCTAACTATAACCTACCTAAGCTAACAAACTGTCCAGATCTAAGGCGGTAATAGTAGTCGTTGACGGTTAGTAATCGGACCTGCCTATTAACCCCACAAGTTGGGAGGGCTGTAAGTACCCCGTGTATTACTATACTCTATAGTGCTCTAAGGCTGTAAGCGAAACGTTGCTTCTTGGTAAGGGTTGTTGCGCGTTCGGTAATCCTACTGGCCGAATACACTAAAGTTGTTACTTTCGGCTGTTATTTCGTGAATTTTGTAATAAATGTAAACTTTATTAACTAATCGTGCCAATTTATGAGCAGTCGTACAGCTATGTATTTTTTTTTTACAATGGCCTGGCATAGTGGCGGCATTGCACCTGATGGAAAGTGCCAATGCCGCCCAGGCAGAGTTTCCATTGGCATCGGACGGCAGTCCCATGCCAATGGAAACAATTATGCCGGCCTGCTAAGGTGCTTCTTCACACCACGGCGGAAGGACCCAGGATTGTAGGAAGGAGGGAACACGTGCGCCGGCAAACAATTCCACAACCTGACGGTGCGGCACAAAAACGAATTTGAGAACCGTTTGGTTCGCGCCGTGATGGTGTGGACCGTCAAGCTATGGCTTCGCAAGCCAGCACGCGTGGTTCTGGTTAGGAATGGAGAGGAG
The DNA here is from genome assembly GCA_009982885.2 of Hyles vespertilio. Classification (NCBI taxonomy): domain Eukaryota; kingdom Metazoa; phylum Arthropoda; class Insecta; order Lepidoptera; family Sphingidae; genus Hyles; species Hyles vespertilio. The sequence goes on along the minus strand of CM042807.1, from coordinate 17,083,257 downwards.
GGGAGTAAGTTGAACAATTCTTCAGAGCACTCACCGTGATACAGGCGGTAGAACACGCTTAGAGAGGCGACATCTCTCCGGAGTTGTAGCGACTCTAAGTTGCTCGTAACGTCTGCATCATTCACAATGCGGATGGCCCGCCGCTGCAATCCATCCATGGCATCGAGCAGGTACTGGGCGGATCCATCCCAGAGGTGCGAGCAGTACTCCATACCCGGCAGGACCTGCGCTTTATATAAGCGACAAAGCTGACCGGGCGTGGAAAACCGACGCACCCTGTTCAGGACTCCAATCCTGCGTGATGTGGCAGATATTACGCCCTCGATGTGATTCCTTGGATTGAGATCACAGCGGATATCCACACCAAGGATACTCAGGTCATTCCGCACTGAGAGGGGAGTACCCTGAAGAATGGGGAGGGGAGAGAACGGGGATTTTTTGCACGTGAACGCACACACATTTAAATAAGTTACTGGGCCAGGTACAATTATTCATACCCAGATGGTAGACTATGAACACGAGACTTTCATTGACACTTTATGAATCCAATAAAATTCATTAGATAATCTAAGCATGCAACATTTCACAAATCACTCGGGTTAGGATCGGATTGCCAAAGCGGAAGTCACGGGTTAAAACCTCGGGCACCCATATTTAATGAATTATAAGTAATTTAACTCTAAAGAAAAACTTTGTGAGAAATGCCTGAAAAATAATTATCATCCGGAGTTCGATATGTGATATCCATAAAGTACCAAACAGGCATTAGGCCAGTTTTGTAAGTCCAAAATACTTATGGGAAATCACTTTTCAAAATGTTGTTTCGCCTCTATCCGGAGGCAGTATATTTACAGGCAGAAGAAGACTATCATTTAGAACATACACAATCTGGGTTGTCACATCACATTAAAGGTACATATTTGGACTGAAATACAGAATTTGTGAAGTTAAGCCTTGTAAAGTTACGTCTTTCGAAGTAAAAAGCTTGACTCTACATGAGATCTGATAAGTTGTAGACAATTTGAGGTATATTGCCTCGTCTTGACAATATTTTACATGAAAATGTTTATGGTGGGATATTATTAACTTGTATCTTCTTGGTGTATTTATTTCGTACAATAATGTGCGTATCGTGTCTAATTTTTCAATCTGGTATTTGCGATATTGATATTATTTTGCTTTTATTATTGTTTTTATATTGTTCTAGTTGTTATGAGTTTGGTTAAAAATTAAACTGCGTTTTGTAGGCTAGAGTAAAGTAACTGTGCGGCTTTGGTGAGGTTCTACCATTTGTATCGGTTAGTCACTCGGCGTCCGTTGTAGTGAACGCATGGCCACAATAGCTTCGAAAATACCTCGAATTATATTACGATAACTCGAAGTATATACATATTACATAATACTAAATATACATAGATAATGTTGATATCGAACGTGAAAATTAAGACCTCTTCGATTGACGTTATGTTTTTCCGCGCTAGTTTAGTATTAATCGGAGTGCTTTTTGGTATATCATCAGTATCACCCATCTCAGAGACTGATTCAAATGAAGGTAAGCTTTTGAAGTCCTTGTTAATATTTTAAATAAATATAATAGGTATTATCAGTACCTATCTTTATTTAATTACGCTTTTTAAAATAAGATTTGTTAGTTTTAAATATATGTTGTTCCAAACTTTAAAAATAAATATTAGGGTGTGAGGGTTTTCGAAATATTTCTTTTATATTTACATATGGATATGGGAACAGAAATTGAAACCTAGTCTTCTTAAATATTAAAATGAGTAATGAAGTAGACATTTAAATATTAATGCAAGAGCAACGCCTACATGACTCTACCAATGTTCACCAGCTAAGTGTCCCTATATAACAATATTCCTATACGGACTCTAATCAGAAAATATCCAAAGAAGCCAAAAATCTGCAAAAGTTCCCCTCGCTACTGAAGAGTAACAAATATAACACGGATCATAATATTTTATAGGCACCATAATGAATTTGATCGATGTTATAAACAACTATATAATCAAACTACTAATGAATCACTCGTATCCCGTTTAGCACACACTAAACTTTACTATCGCCTCCTTGATCTAGTAACAATGTGCATGTGTAAACCGTGAGCTCCTGAATTCAAATTTCAGGTCGGCAATTATTTTCCCGGTATTGGATAATTTACGGTTTTTTTGTCACTATAAACGTAAAATGCCTTATTTAGTCAATTGGTTCTTCAATATCTACTTTTAAAACCATGATCCAATCCTACGCGAATGTGTGTGAGTACTAAGTGAAAGCATAAGGGAAAATATATATTCTTTGATTAGTATGTATAAGTTGAAATTGTAATCTATAATTTTTTGTTTGTCAATATAAACGTCGGCCTTAATTTTTATATCCAATTATAGAGCTTTTCAGAAAATAGTAGATCATCGTTATTGTGTGATCTAAATGAATTTAAAACCTCTGACTACTCCCAAAATGCGGGCTTGACTTAAAAAAATACTTGTTACGTCACAAAGCACTTTTGCGCAAAACGTGTCATTATTATTTATTGAATACATAATAAGTTGTGAGCAATTTAAATGCATAAATGTGTAAAAGTGTTTTTAAGACCTATCAGTAACTATGTATCATAAAAAATATTTGAATTTAAAGAACAGTTGTAATATGGTTGTAATATAAAAATACGTTTTTGGAAATCAATGAGATTAATGGCGTTACATCGACTGTATGCATGTCAAACTACAAAAGCGGATGAGATTCAATTTCACCACATGTTCTACATAGGTATGGTGAAATGGATCTATCGTATCCTCGCATTGAATATAATTGGTGTTAAATGTTTTCTGTATATTTCGAACTGCCGTGTAACTGTAACGAACAAGCTTCGACCGCGTTTATAGTTTTTTTAACACAATTTATGGTTATGATACATTTTTAATCTGAAAAGGAACTATATGGCACAAAATGTAAGTTCGCGTGTTCGGCATAAACATCAACCTACCTACCTACTTTTAATTGCAAACTCATTTCAACATACTCCGTTTAACAATTCAGAATAACCATTAGAACGAAAGAGTTTAAGTGAACGTGTTAATTGAAATTTTACATTTGTGTTGATCACCTTGTTGTCAGTTGGACCGTTCATTATGAAATAAAAGCGGATGTAAGTTGACTCAATTTAATTGGCAATATTTATTTTATCATCCACTCAAATTATTTTTATGTCATTTGTAATTTTATGGCATTCAGAATACGTTCAGAATGCATTTTCGAAATTACGTCCGTTGCTAAAGGTTGTTAAATAAAAGTCGTGAAATTATGCTTGCCTCATGTTTGTCAATAAATTCGTTACCTTACTTATAGACTGGGAAATACATTAGTAAGCTGGAGACGTACATGTAATGTTATCTGTGTCACGGATCAGAGTCGGAGCGGGACCGCGTGCCTATCTGGACGATTTATCGCGCCATCTCCGAGATACCTCCGGCCAAATTAACTGCACGTTACGGAACAATTCCTACAACCACAATATTACATTATTTACATTCTAATAGTGAAGAGTTTCTAATTCCGATAAAATGTCTTATCCAGAAGCACTCGTTTTAGACCGAGGATAAAGACTAGGATAATATATTAGCGGCCCGGCCCGGCCCCACCCGGGTGCAAATATACTTTTCAAAATGGTGGCAAAAATATTCAATTCCGACTATCAATTTAGAATATCGACCAATCGGACAAACGAAAAAAATTTACTCGTGTTTGCTAGATTTTTCACTACTGCTTCCCTCCTGTAGGTCATAGCGTGATGATATGTATCCTATAGCATTCCTCAATAAATGACCTATCCAACACAAAAATTTTTTTTCAATGGGAACCAGTAGTTCCTGAGATTAGAGGTAACAAACCAACTCTTCAAACTACAAACTCTCAAACAAAAAAACTTTATATACGTAGATTAGTATACATATAAAAAAGGTTATTTATACAAGATGGTCAATAGTCAATAGTAACGTTACGTTGTCACATTATCAATGAGTTCCTGTGTAAGTATGCGGGTTGAACGTGGTAACGAGAGTCTAATGTCTAAAGAACCGTTGCTGAAACATCGGTATTCTACGTAGGTTCAGTTGATGTCCCTCCAGTTGCATTATGATTGATTACCTGTGTCAAAGTACCGCAGCAAAATGGTCGCATCGTTCAAGTGCGAATGACGTTGTACGCTAATGTTCCTGCGAATTGTTCTACCTTCTTATTTGTATAAAATCTTGAGACGTAGAAAGTAATTTACGAAGGCGTGTAAGATATTAATCTTGTGGTCCTAACTATACAGCGAAAACTTGATCGTGGCATCGCAATAATGTCGATGTTATTTTTTGTCGTGCCGATCTAATAAATAACCACGAATATTGAGACGACTCATTATGTATATGCATAATGCATTCTTATTTATCATATGGGTAGCTTTGCAAAAGTTTACACAGTACACAGAGTATCAATTTGGAAGTTATTTGGCACCAAATCTCTTCAAAGATTGCATTGTTTACGGAAACCTGTAATCTTGCATTGATTAATTTCGTACAAAATATCCTTGTGATAATAACACTTTCTGCTAGGGTTTTCTTCGTCATACTAAAACTAACTTGTCTATTTGTCTACGCCAAGAATAGGATAAGAAACTTGTATACTCCAAGTTAGTAAAATATTCCACCACTAAATATTATACCTATATGTTACGGTAAATCTGATTAATTGAAAATTATTAATAATAACCACATGTTTTGGTAATTATTAATACAATTATTGCGACAATAGAGGGTTCCGTACATCGCGCATGTTATTACGTCAGTGGAACAGCTCGCGGTCAGCATTAGCATACGCTAACGGTAGCGCGCGAGACTTGCCTACTGCTTGATAACTCCGATCTGACGAAACAACCAGTATCTAGTCAGAAGTCACCCTCCGTAAAGAGCTGATGAACTGACCTAACATCTTTAAAACATGATTGCTCTAATGTCGTGCGACTCACTTAATTTTTTGCTACCGTTGCTGTAGTGCACTCACTAAAGGGGCCATGTATGAAACCGCTTTCACTGATTTGAACACGTTTGACGAGACGTCGCATTAATTAGCCGATAATTATGTTTTAGATCTGCGCAAAGATAAGACCAATAACTATTGTCACGCGTGTCGGATTTTAATTAGAATGTTCATTTTAATTTGATCGATTGATGTTTAAATTCCCTCTATACCGTGTACTAATGACCCAGATTTTAATAATGTTAACGTTTGATAAAGAAAATCTTATGGATTATTATAATTACAGAAATGTATTTTAAATAAAGAGCGAATAATTTCCAAAGAGGAATCTTTTAACATTCTCATAATAGGTTTACGAATTATTGAACAATGAAAGTAATAATAAATTGTTATATCTCAAAAGACATCTCAATGGAAGCTGGTCATTAGGATAATTTGAATTGGTTACATTCAATGCTTTGTAACACAAATGAAGTCGTATTGTCATTTTGTTACAAACGTCTACCAAGACTATTCTGGTGTGATATGATGTCATTATTGAAAAAAATACCTTTGAAATAGGACATATTTTAGTTTTTACAAGCTTTCAATTTCATTGTAATTAATTTTAGTTCAAATATAAATAAATCTAGTAAGTAATAAAGGAAGTAGTGCATCTTAATTTGCAGTTAGCATATTTGAGCAATTTTTTATTTGATTAAATGGAGCGTGTCGATATAAGTATAAAATCGCGACAACTGCTGTTTTCATTTTTGTTAATTTTGGATACCCATTTAAAATAGGTTAGACACAATTGAAAAAATCAGCAATAATAATTCCTGTAGTTATTCTGGGTGTCGTGTTTTCGGAGCCTTTGCTTACTAATTGTGACGACTTCTAACACCTAGACAGTTTCTCAAAGAGAAAGTGATCAGTATACCGCTACGATATACAAATTCATGCAACAAATTCGTCTCTATCACAATTCTAAAATGTTATGCTGAATGACTAAATATTTTATTTTTGAGAAATTCATAGAATGGCTGTGGATATCCGAATAAGTCAATACCCGTATAAAGGTTATTCGTGTTACAAAGTTATCTTCCATTTATATTACGCGATTGTACCGTTGGTCACGGATGCAAGGTGGGTGCTTACAGCACAGCCCGATGGGTCTCGTGTAACTTAGTAAACGATGTAGGTCGTCTGCATCCTTACCAAGCTGCCCCGACTAAACTACTGTGAATATGTCGTGACCAAAACACTTATTATTGTTTATTTACCTATCCTGTGAAGATTTCAGTATTATTTATATTTATTATTCCCTTCATTTAGTGTATTTCATTTTTAAATATACATATATAAAAATAATTGGCCTTGATAGCCACATGTGGCTATCTTATTATTATCATTATTATGAATCAACGACATCCATTTCCTCTTTGCGTATTTGGATTTGAAATATTAACGGTCAGAAGACCTAATGAATTTAGGCTGTCCTCGTTTTACGCTGTATCCCACGCTGGCACATTCCTTTTATGTTTAATATGAAATTATGGAAGTTTTACAATAACAACTTCATCTAGTTTAAACCTATTCATTAAGTGATGTTAAGCAACAACATTTTTTGGCTAATCTCACTATGATTGATGTCAGAGTTAAAAGCAATAAGGTATCACAAAATAAGAAATGTGATTACATAAATAAACATGTTCATGTTAATTCGGCGAAATTATAAAACTTTAGTGTTTACTAAAATAATATTGCGCTGTGAACAATTTAAACAACCTAAACTCTTATAGGAAGAAAGGGTTAGAAAATGCCAGTCCTAATCATAATATTATTCACAGTAGTACATACTTTATTTAATTCAAAGATTAATTCGTATTTTTGAACAGGTACGATTTAAACGTACGTACGTATTAAACGCATCTCTCTCACCTTCCAATTACTTAACCATAAATTGTTACGTTTTTATTGGAGGTTGTGTTAAGTCGTTACCAGCCACTTGGCAATGGTGCCTCTGTATTATGTTTTACTTCCGATAGTAAAGGTAAATGATGTTAACCGCATAATTTGAGTGGCTCAAAATTACTTGTACTTGGCGTGGCCAGGACCACTAGTCACTACATGCCTGTTAAATGCTTTGAATGCCGCAAAACCCTACATCGTATATATTTGCTTACATTTAATGGGCAATTTTTAACTACATGTGGCTAAAGTATGGTATATACAGCTTGTAGCAGGTCGTTAGATGCGGGTTTCTTTGGACATATGTGGTATATGGTCCTGGACTCTACCAGGGCAAAAGTTCAAAGTAACAATTTCTGGGTTTGCTATATTAGTATTTTGTAAGTGACTTTATTTTTTAACACGCTTTTATTAGCTTCACCTGTATGTTTGTATGTTTCTTATTGGTTTGTGTTTGTATGTAACCGACTTCTTTGAGCTTGATTTTGCCCTACTTTAAACGATCAGATTTAATTCAAACTTTGCATACTTATCTAGGACCGATGACAACGCAATAATTTAAAAAGTATACGACATTATCTTATCCAGCATAGTAAAAAATTTTTTTTTGAAGTAATATTAAAAGTTGGTAATTTGCTCGCAGCTGTCTTTCTTTCTTTGCTGTAGGATAAGTAATTGTTGTCAACACCCCACGCTTTGTAACAATAAAATGTATGTATTTTACTCCATTTTCTTTCGAATCTTAAAGTCATTCTCAATTATTTTTTAGTTTTTAGTTGGATCTTTAATGCAAGCGTGTTATTTTGTTTTTTAAACCATAATTTAATTACAAACTTTATTGCTTATTCAATCAACACCGAAGTTATCGATTTAATCGAATTTATTTATTAAATAAAGAGTTTTGTGGATGCGTTGATTTCAAAGTGAAATTAAGCATATCCCTTCACACACAACATCATAAACATTTTAATAACGGTCTTCATGACAATCGTTTCCGAGAAATCAGTTTAATTTTATGCAAATTACTCGATATCCTACCGAAAGATAATTTTATACATGAGAAAGCCTCAGAGTTTACCATTCACGACTTGTAATCACGCAGACGTAATTGAATTGAATTATATTCCCTCAAAATGATCTTGCAAGATACATTAACGGATATAATAATAGTCTGGAGTCTCCATCGAAATTTATTGCACAACACTTCCAAAGCAAGTGATGACCGTGTACCGTTGTTATACTAACCATTAGTATTAGTTTATTACTTTATTTTAAGTTTATTTCTACACATGTTATAAGTTAATGAGTTTGTTAATTTTGGAGCTATCAGTCGGATTTGAAAAAACGATTAACTTTGACACTGGCTGTTTGACACAAGGGCGGATCCAGCTTTCAAGCCAGGGGGGGGGGGGGGTTATATTGTTCTTATCAGTATAGCACTGAGTACGATTTCAATACTCGAATTTATAGTAATGATTTTTTAAAGTTGCTACAGACACCTTTTGACATTATTTATCGACATACATCGAATTTATTGTACTTATATTTTTTATCCACAAAGTAATAAATACATTTTGTCAATCTGGAACTAGCCCAGGGTGGTTCATGACCCCCATGACCTCCCCCCTGGATCCGCCGTTGCTTTGACAGCGAATTTCCTAAGGAAGTTATAGGCTGTTTAACAGTTACCTTCGATACGTCTCTTAGGAGCAAAGTAAAAGAAATGTGTTTTTACTTACTTTTATTTGAAACCTAGCTTTCAAGAGTGCGAAGAGAATCGAGTTAATAGAAACCAGGCAAAGCCGGGCCATGCAGGTAGTAATTTTGAATGCCTTTACACACAGAACGAGTAAAATTTAAGTGGAGCATAAAAGAAAAGTAAAACATGTACCATTGTACCACTGCCCCTACTTTAGAAGAATGTAATACAATGACAGTCTCATTAGATAGGTAAATTTTGAATAGTCGAAGACAAAATGATTGTCACAAATACAGAGCACGAACTATACCTAGTTCTCTTGTTGTACCTAACAATAAATAGCTTCATTATACTGTTTCGGTATAATTCTGCGAAGTCAACGGTGTATTGTAAAAGACATCATTGCCTCAATTTCGAGTCAATTAAATGGTGTAAGATTTGTTTTTAAGGTATTTAACTGCTTACAAATTTAATAATATTTGCAAAAACTATTAGTTTGGTTACCATTAGATGATTACATATCGAAATTAATGTATACACGCTTGTGTCTTCGTTTAGTTTGGTGTCATCATGAGGAGCTTATGTTATTGTACGGATGGGTTGGCTGAGGCGTAGCAAGTGAACTGTTCAGAAAGAGATTCCACCTCAGTGGGTCACATTTAATTGAATTCAGTAAAACGGTTATTATACACGCACGGCCAACAATACAGATTTGCATCGTATTTCTTTTAATAGTCGGTCGAATAGAATAGGATCAATTTTCCCAATAAACTTATATTTTTAACGTATGAATTGCGGAATTCTAAACTCTATTTGTGATAACAATGAGTACCAATCAGATACACTTAATTCTTTACAAAATATCCAGATGTATCGAAATAGTTTTTTCGAGGGCATGAAAACACCAGAACATTTCATTTACTAAAAATATTTTTTCAATTATACGGTACGCTGCGGGAGTGACGCAGCCCCAATAATAAGTGAGTTACAATTGTCATCTACCCGTTATGGCTCCGCGGCGGCAAACCTAAAACAATCAGATCTTCACCTTCTGGACGTGAGGGCATTCATGCATATCATCGACCTCCTTATATTTACTTATTCCACGTAGAAATGGGATAACTTATACGATGCGCTTATTCGAAATTATGCGGTTATTTGAATTTATGATTCTCATTATCTAGATTCCCATGCGCAGAAAATAAGACTTTCACAATATTAAATTTGTGCATCATTAACTTCGTTTCTAACCAATCTTATACGTAACTTTAAAATTTATTTTCATAATTTTGACCTCCCAAAACATAGTCAGTTGAATTTAAAGTAGTCTTAATGATTTTCACATTGCAGATACGAATTTATTCAACTTATCATGCATTGATTCAGAATGAGAAGCATTTTGGTACGTTTGTAAATCGGCTGTCAGTGTGGAATCAGATGACCCCATATAGCCCAGGCAGGAAGAGCACGGCGCGTGAAATGCTTATTGTTTGTGAACTGCCGTTTCGCGCCACTCAGCCTACACAATGATGGTGCGCACATATCAGAACATTTTGCCATAAAGATTTTTTATATGAAAAACAATATGGACGTTGGTACCTACGCGATTGTTATTCACTGCGTGTAAATGTGACTGCAATATTATACTGTAGCATTGCTGTAATGGAACTGCATATATTGTAAATTGGTAGATATATTATTGGTTTGAAGAAAATTCACATATTTACTAGCTTTGTTGTTTTTATCGCAATGAATGGTGAGACGAGCAAGCCGTTTGCCTGATAGTAAGCGATGTTATAGCTCATGGACAGCAGCAAAACCAAACCATTTTACTGCGCTCGCTATCCTGAGACACAAGATGTTAAGTCTTAATATGTCCATTACTTACTCTGTCTACAATGTCCTTCAAACTTAAACACAACAGTGCACTTACACTGCTGTTTGGCGGGAGAAATAGACATTGTGGTGGTACCTAACTAGGCCTCTCACATATGAGAGATCGTATTACCAGGAAGTTGTTTTCAATACTTAACCACGGTATTGAGAAAAACTATGTTTAGAATATACCTACGTGTAAATACCTATCTGTTAACAATCTTCAGATTCAGCATTTATTAATTATCTACCATAGTCTACCATAGAAACCTCTAGTAAAGAAAATTTATAATATCCAAGGAACATAAAAGTAAAACTACGACTGAATAAAATGAGTGGGATGAAATTGATATGATTATGTAAATGATTATGGATTGTTATGGTTTAGGAACGGATGTACATATTGATTGCCAGCTGGTGATTTTTGTTCACAATGGTCGTCACGGTCCAGTCGTCAGGTCATGCTTGCGCATCCGTCATACTCATGCCAATCTGTGTCATTGAACATACTACTCTGTGTTCATGAGTTATTATGATGGATCTTTTCGATCATAATTCTTTATATACTAAATGAAAATTTTACAGCTGTATGTATGTATAATATGTATGTCCTCAACGTTCACATAACATACAAAGTCCTGATCCCATACTACGATGAAGTCTTTTATCGTGGGTATTAGAAACTACGAGAGAATAACTCTAAACTTTGTTTTGAAGACGAATATATGGCAAAAGTAATCAATAATATGTAATGGCTCTTAGCTTTTTTTTATAACTCCTACACCATCCTACACTACAAAAATTATTAATGGAGATTATGGAATATGGCTAATTATTTGAGCGGCTTCCTGCTTAAGTATATCTCAAGCATAATGTAAAATTATCTGAATTTCCATGATTGTCTATTCGTCTAGACTTTAGAATTACGATGGAGGATTATGATAAAAATACAGGAAGAGCTTATAATGAGAAAATCTTACCAGATACCTAAACCCATCAACATTTTAAGTACACAAGTTTAATACGTAGAACACATAGAAGTATACGCGACCAACGTAGCTAAGATTTTAGAAAAATTGAGAAACTTTCAAGAAATTGTGTGTGGCACTGTTATGTAGGTAAATCATTCAAAATTTGATTACATTTTTACAAATATTAGCGGTACGTAGAGTCGTCATTACCCGTATTTTGGAATGTAAAGTATAATGGTTCTATACCGCTTCCTTTTCAAGTGCCATGCGAGGCCACTGTTGTTTTTAAATGAGCTTAGGTATTTAAAGTCTGCGGTCACAATGCCGGCAAAATTTGTGCACTAAGCATTGCAAATAGTTTATCGCATTTAATAACAATATTGTGTAATAATGTTTTATTCTGTAGATATATGCTATTTAAATGCTACTTTCCAGCTGTATTTCGTATTACGTTCACGTATTTTTAATGTAGTTCAACGTTTTTTTACACGACTCTCGATCAATTTGGTTCGATTATGTATTTTTGTACTTCTCTTAAAGTGGTAGCCACACTGGATACTTTCGACTTTAGTAGGCAGGAGCCAGCTTAATCAAGATAGCACTATTTTCTCACAATAAAACTAACTATTTCGAATGGTGTGGGAGAGTTCCAACTAAAGTTTGAGGTCGAATACCTGCTTCTTCTTATGTCTATTTTCAGAGACTGACGATAGTCCAACGTTCTAAGTATTGTTGATGCTCATAGGGGCGGCATTCATTTAGCATCAGACACAGGGGCTAAGCCGTCTATAGTCGTTTGATTCTATGTTTGACTTGCCTTTGCGAAGAAAATTGATTGTTACTAAAAACTCGTTTTAGCCGATTGTGTAGAGCATGAACCACTTTTTTTTTCTAAAAATATATATTAACCGTGCATGTTACTGTTAGGACATAGAAAATACATAAACAATGCATGGAACAAATTTTAGTTCATAGGTAGGTAACTCAAATATATGTCGAAAGAATTTGTTATCGACATAAAAAGTGTGAATCACGTCGGCAAAATCAGTGCTATAAAATTGTTACTTCAATAGTAAAATATGTTTCTATTGGTTTATATTGATAAAAACGTCATTATAGTGCGGGTAGTGCAGACCCTAGCTCTAAGGCAAACACCGATAACGTAGCAATGTACCGTTGCAGGTAGGTCTTCCAATCAGATTATTCAAATAGCTGGTATAACCATATAATATTATTGCTGATGCTATCCAAAATAGTTATTGAGTAAATAAATTTCTTACTGCTTTGAACGTTGTGAAGTTGTTAAATAATACAACACATAGGTTAATAGATTAATTTCCCGCATACGCTTGTTGGTAAAATAAAAAAAATATTATTTTAATATAGGATCTAAACGGAGTAGGTTTAGATAAAATAAAAATATAAGAGCAAAAGGAATCGGTAGAACTATTATATTTCTTTTTGAATTTAGACTACCTAAAACACTATGCTAAAATAGCATAAGTACGAAGTTTTACTACATGTTGCCACAGAACAGATAAATATCGTGTGTCAATAAGAGGTGTGGATTATAAGTAAATTGATTTATTTTATAAGTTTGAATTTTTAAATTATTAATGGTTACATTCAAACATACATGTAATACATAAACTCGCGGCTTTGTTCTGTAAGGAGTAGAGGTGTTACAGAGACAACCACGTTTCGCCTTGTGCCTTCCGTTCTACAATTTGATAGGCGACGAGCCTATTGCCATAAAGGGCCCTAATTAATGATTACGAGCTGATAAATGAATTGAATAAATACAGATTCCCTTTGCTCGAGTCGGGATTCGAACCCGAGAACTCATCAATGAAATGCATTTAAAGTATAGCAAGTACATCGTCGAATATTTGAATGTCTACATTGACGATTGATCATTAGTCCTTGCGAATAGCCTTGAGAAATAAAATGCTGTGATTTACGCTGAGGCCGGTTTAAATATCCCTACTTAGGCACGCCGCGTGTACTGCAGAATAAGTCGTGTCACGAAACGGGTTCACTCGGGATCTCATTACAACGGCTATATTAAAGTTAGTACAAGCAAAACGGCTCAGTGAACAAGTCATTGGGTTAATAGTACGTCCGGATCGTTGCATCGCTTATGCATTCATGTGTATCATGACAGCTAGAGCATCCGTCACCTTGAAATAATTTCTTTTAATTTCACTAGTCAGTATTAATGCTTCCGTTTTCCAGAGGTGCTACATTTGATTGGCGAGGCTGACTTTCGTGACGTGCGTCTACGATGGGAGTTTGGAAAGCCAGACGAAGAAGACCGACCAAAGTTACTCGCGTTCCAAGTTCATTACTGCGAATTGCAAGCATGGGGACAATATAGATGCCGTACCAAGGTCAGTACAGCATAATAAAAATATCTATCTACATATATGATATATGCCACGTCAAACCAATGCTGGGTATAGGCCTCTTCATTTGCACGTCAATTTTTTCTGTCCAGTACCAAGTGAATCCACTGTTTTCCTGCAACTTTCACGATGTCATCCGACCCTCTGGCAAGGGATTTACCTCTTAGCAGCCTTGCCTCTCTTGGCCACCAGTCCATCAGTATTTTAGTCTGCCGAGCGCCTAAACATCTAAACAGACGCCCTGACCAAGTCCACTTCATGCTGGTGGTGATGCGTTCTCCCACGTTATAAGGTTATAACGCCTTCAATATAAATAGTATTAAAAAATACAAATGTTTACATAATTTTCCGCAGCATGTTGCACTCTAAAACGGAAGATAATTAGCCCTGGGTTTGTGCATAGAGCATGACTGAGACGTGACAAGGTAGAGTCCCGGTAGACGGTAGACAGTACTGTTACTGTAGATATTAAACTAATAACTATGATGGCAGTGACTTAGCTATGCGCCTTTACCATAACATCCGTTAAGATGGCTTTTTGATTAACTAGTTCCGTGTAGGCGCTCTGCTCTAAACGGATACACTATGTAATCTTTGCTTAATAGCTTGCCTTGGAATAAAAACGAAATGATCGCTTATAGGAAATTAGCCCACCATGGTGTCGTGGCCATTAGTGCACTGATATGTTTAGTAAATGTCTCAAAATACATCGAAATGAGCGCGGTGATGATGATTGAAGTTGGATTGACATTCAATGGACTACCTTGTTTAATTTAGTTTTTGTAGCAAGTTTTCTCTTATAGGTGATAGATAATTTAGAAGAAGAGACATCCGCCCGTCATGTGTCGGGTGACTCGTCAGCCACGACGACGCAGGTGCCGGGCGCGCGGCGCGGCCGGGTGTACAGCTCGCGCATCACGGGCTTGCGAATGGCCACCACGTACTCGTTTGAAGTACGCCCCGTCAGGCGAGACGGACGCGACCTCGCCGACCCGCAGTCCATCGGCTCTAAAATAATTATAGTTCCCACTAAAGGATGTAAGTATTCACAATTTATCTAAACAGCCATTAATCACAAAAATAACTGTATAGGGTTGCTCACCTTCCTAAATTTTGAAAATTAGCATCATTTTGTTATTTTAGTATTTAATTTTCAATTAATGACCGTCCAAACAAAACATTTAGTTGTAAGTTGTTAGGAACTGTTTTATTAGTTTCAGCTCGGGCGACACAATGCCTACCACACGCTAGCGAAGTGGAGGTATCAACAGGCCCGTTTTTCGGTGGTCGCATAGCAGTAGAGGCGGCAGACGGCGGGCCGGAGCGCTGCTCCATCCAGGGCAACCCTAACAGCGCGCAGGACGCGTACATCCTGCGCATCCACCACGACGAGTGTGGCTCCGAAGTAAACGACACCACCGTCGCCACCTACGTCATTGTGCAAGAGAATCTGCCTATTCTCACCCATAGTACTAGACGGTAAGTATTACGAATTGTACATTCATGGGCCTTGGTTAAAAACGGAATATATAATAAGTGTTTCTTAAATATTGTAAAATCCATACGCAAAGGCTCTGAACTAAAGAAGAATGTATTTTTTCTCTAGGCTATATAAATCCGAGGAAAGATTTGACTCGCAACCTCCGGTGTTCTGAGCTAGCTTCTTAACCGTTGCACCAACGTCAAACCTTAACCTTTGAATACCACAATACTGCGAATGTACAATATTTTATATTAAGGTTTACTTCGGTCACTTACAATTATTAATTATATTGGTTTGTCACCATTATCATCTTCAGCTACAGGAGGTCAACTACTCAGGTATTGTCACGATTTATCGAGACGGTCGGGAGTAGTGCTAATATTGGCTACGCTTTGCACACGAGTAGCCGACTGCATAATTATTTTACCTTTTCAGGTTTCTAGTCCTTTGCACATACAAACCAGAGACGCTGACTGTTCGAGCTGGAATTAACTTACCCAAAACAAATGCTGAAGACGTTTTGCATCCAACTAAAACACATAACGGTTTTGTGGAGCCTTATAAAAACGAAGATATTGATAATAATGAACTGCAACCCGCTCGACTTGAAGCGAGGAAAGAGGAGACCCAACAAAGTAAGAATTTTATGAATAAATAAATACACCCAATAATCACATACCCAAATACTAAATAGTCCTGGCCCCACACTAAGATCTAGACACGTGTCGTATCAGAAACTAAGAGATACATTGTGGTCTCATACACAAATACATATCAGAAAAAAATATCTTTACACAGATGTTTCTCTCAGTACAGGGATTGAATCCGCGGCGTTTATAGCCAGCGTCTAAATAACTGCGCCACGCAAGTTTTATTTTATATAGAAACAATTGTTAGTGGTTGGATTTTTGTAATTGCCTGGATAGCGGATACCGTAAACGGTGGTGACACACATCCACACTCCAACTTTTCGGAATTATGTGTATATTGAACCAAGCACTACAACGGTAAAGGATAATATTCTGAAAAAAACCTTGCACCAATGCATACTATAGCGATTTGTTAGAATTTCCATGATATGTAAAGTCTCCCAAACCGCACCAGGCTAGCTAGGTGGACTATATAACGTACCCCCGTTCAATCCTACTTCTAATCGATGATAGAGGAGGCCAGTGCCTTGTAGTGGGACCCATATCTATGTGCTGAATAGATATCTAGTTTCGAGCAGGTCAGCGTCTTATATAGAACATTAAAGCACTAATATTTAGCAAATTAGACAGCCTCTGTGGCTCAGTTGGTTAGACGCTAGTTGTGAAACGTGAGACCGCGTGGTCGATCCCCGCTCCGAAACAAATATTTGTGTGATGGTAGAATATAAGTCAATGTGTGTGATTCACAGGTATTTCTTTTGAGTCTGAATGTATGTGCGACCGAAAAGTCTCGCGTAGGTCCTGATACCCAGGACACAAAACTCGATCTTAGTTTGGGGTCAGAACTATGTGAATATGTAACTGTTGGGTGTATTGGATAGATATTTCATTAAGGTTGCACTGCGCTTACGATCGGCAATACAATTTAATGTAGACATTTTCTCGTATTAGTATAGAGAATATTATGATAACTCATAAAGAAGTAATAAAGGTAGCATACTATAAACTATTTCTAAAGCGGTAAACACGAATGCTTAGTAAATTAAAACGTGTTGCGCCGGTCGGTTTAGTGAAATGAGTGTACAGATGACGAGATAATTTGCTTAATGTTGTACACATACCATGTATTTCCTGTTTATGATTATTTGCTTAACTATAATGGTCTTTACAGAATACCATTACAGGAGAAAGGTCGTTTGTTTTTATGATATCTAATTTTGAAATGTTTTTCATTAATTTCAGGTGTTTTTGGTGAAATTTCTCTCGTCATGTTCCTGGTTATAGCTGCTTTTGGAGGTATCGCGCTGTTAATATGGAAGGTAGTACCTCAAGGTGATCGAGACAATGCATCGATTGCCACTGTGTCCTCTCTATCTCGCCAGTAGCATTTTTGGCAGAAGAAATAGAGATAGATTCTCGGACCAAAGCTCAATATATTCTATTACGTTATCCGAAAAAGATGAAGGCTTTGTAAAGAAACCTGCAGAAAGTGATAATACTTCCGAAGCATGAAATACTTAATTAACTAACTTAATTAAGTTAAATTATGATATAATCAAGTGCACTTTTTGTCACAAATAGTCGAATAATTTTCGTGGTAGACGAACCTTTATTTCGAGAAATCTATGGCTCGTTGTGATATGTTATTTTAAAATATTGGTTTATTTAGTTACGGCCAGTATTATGAAGCAGTTATATTTATTTTTGCGATAGGATATAAATTATTGTTAAAATTAGATCATTTGATCTTTTGTGTGTATCAATAATATTAAGTGATCAAAATTGTTAGTAATTTTTAGTATCTAATGAACGTTCTTTGTGAATGTTATTAATTATAAAAACTAAATTGGATGTATAATGTACATAGGTATTTTGTCAAATTCATTACGAGAGGTAGTGAAATAAAAAGTGTGATATATAAAAATATGTGTAGTTTTTATTTGAATGTCTCCTCTGGTTGGTCTAGTACAAATATTTGTTTTTCCATCTTTAGTTCAGGGAATAAGAATTGCTTGACCACGTCATTTAATTCCTCTAGTGCCAACTGAGCGTGTAGCCTTACGATTGAATCTTCATTCTCGTCTCTATACAATTTCTTTAATGTTCTGTATATGGGAAGCAAGTTTTCTTTTAGCTGTATCAATGTTTCCTTTCCTAAGCCTTTGAATAGACTGGTTATTATCATCACAGCAGCTCTTCTGCACTCCACAGCTTTGTCGGTTTCTATAATACTCCAAATACATAGTAACATCTGAAACACGGGAAAATTATTACATACGACACAAGCCAGTATAAGAGAAAACAAAAAATCAAACCAGCTGAATGATCTCGGCAATATTTTTAAGAGACCAGAACCGACAGCTTTTCTCTATTGGTCTCTCGATCGAGATTAAACATAGGCGATGTAAAGCTTACGCAAATTACGATTTATAATGTAATAAAAACGAATATAACATGTGGGTCTGCCATGCTTCAAATTCTCCAAAATCGACAATATAATTCCTGGTTTAAAATCGATCTGTCTTAAGTGGGACCCACCCTATCCTGATTAATCGATTTCTGGCTATGATAATAACAAGTTCAAAAATTAAACCGAATAGATGATTACCTACCTCGTAAATGATCGATCCTATTTTATAATGTAAAACCAAGACGATCTCAGCGAGGTTGGACAATGCCGATGTCCTTATGAGAGGGTCTTCGTCCCTGCTCGCACATAACATTGTATTCAATAGCACAGTTTTGTGGACTATAGCCATTTCTCCTGTAAAAGGAAATATTGGTAAGCTATATCTGTAATAGGGTATAGGTTTTCATATGTGGTAGAGCCACGATGTTCTCAGCCACAACCCAGCATAAATGTGCAGGCTCGTCCGGGGCTGTACTACTGTCTCACATGAAATCGACAATGTCGATTTCATGTAACGTATGTATTTCGACATATAGCGATAGCAGTACTGTCGGGATTCGTTCAGTGTGTGAGATTGTCGGATGCCCAATACCCCTCGCCTCTTCCCATCCTTTTTCCTTACTGTTTTGATTGGCTGGCGACACATTAACGATCCAAGCGTTATGGATGTTCATGGGCGGCAGTCACGGCATCACTTATCTGTACGATAGTTTGCCGGACCAATGCAAAAATAATGTATGGTGGACGATAAACAACAGGGTTTAATAGACCTAGTTTAAGCGTTTTCGCATAGATTTTAGCACCAAACAGGAGGTGCCGAGGTTTTTAAACGTCGTATTAAGGTTTGGGTAGTGATAAAACCGGCATTGCCAATACGTAATAAATATATTTCAGTGCAAATATTATATTATCTAAGTATTATGGTCTTATGGACGCAGTGTTTTGGATTTCGTATGACCCTGCCTTGATTTTACACACCTGCGGATAGCAGATGTAAAGTTGTCGAGCTTTAAAAATGAAATAGGGATGAGATAGCTAAAGATAGGGAGGAGTTTGATGTATTTAAAATATAATTAGGGGTAGGCAGAGACTATAGAACAGTTAGATTTGTAACTAAAAAAGTATGATAATGATAAAAATACTAGATAGGACTACAAGAGTAGAATCACTTTTTTGTGTCAGGGGAAAAGCTGAAAAACTCTCCTTCCACTGGCTTATCAACCCGGCATGCTGCGGATATTGCGACCGAGTCAGGTACATAAACAAAACCTATACCAGTATACCGATTAAAACCCGCCGGCGGCCGTCGAGCGCATTTTGGTCGGCACTGGATATGACAAGACCAAAAATATACCGATTCCTTCCCTTTGATCGCTTGGCACAGAACCAGATCAACCAGAATGCAAACTGGTTTCTGTTATTGGGAAACCAAATTATTCCCTACTTATGTCCAGATCTGGACACCCCTTAATGGTATTATAGGCGTCCATGACAGATGAGAGGCCACACGCGCTTTGTCCGTCTTGGAATCGCAGTTAGGGCACTGCCTCTGCAGTGCGTCCAGCGAATCCGATGACCCTTTTTGGTCCCCTTCTACGATGGGCAGGGCTACCTTGGCGGAAATTTTACGGTTCTATCTTCGATCAAATATACATTAGATACAACATGAGTGCTTAGAAAATGGCACCAAAAAAGAGTGCTTTAAGCACTCTTTTGCCTTCAGTTACGCACCGACCGTTGCTTCTAAAACGTCGTAGAATTTTAGACAATATTATGTGAAAAGCTACTTTAAGCTCCAGGAATAAGGTGGAATTTGTGTTAATATATTTGGAGTATGTGATCTTTTTGTTTACTTTTTTCATGTCATGCATCGGTGCCACTTTTTAACAGAACTTTTATAGGGAACTGTGTATCTAGTGTATATTTGATCGAAGGGTTCTATAACCAAGGCGCGGAACTAAATTAGTATTAAACTGCTCACTTACCTAATTTTTTAGTGACTTTCACTATTACATCACCAATTTTCATTCTTAATTCTGCTATTTTGTTAAGACCATCTTGAGTTAAAACATCTTTTGGTTCAATGGACATTTGTAGGAATTCCTTACACAAAACATGCAGTACATCCTCAGTACAATGTGTGCAGAGAGAAGCCAGACCATTGATAGCAGATAAATAAATATATGAATCAGTATCTTTAAGTTGTTCCTGCAACACAACATAAATAATTATGAAAAATGGAAATCATATAGTAGTGTTTGAAATTCAACATTTTATAAGATAATTAAGATTTCAACCAGAATTTTTAAAATTATAGTATATTGAGAGTTGCAAGCTAAGTAGTATTTCATTATGATATTGAAGTATACACGGATCAACAAGTAACTTGGTATTAGTAACTGATTATTAAGAACCAACCTGGAAAATACAAAATATGTAATGTTTCTTGGATATTGTCTCTGGATCAGCAGCATCAATCAGTTTCGTCAATTCCATCAAGCCATGTGCCCTTACTGGTAACAAGTTATCGAAGACATTGGCAAGTGCCTTCTCACAAGCAGATTCTGTTTTATGATGAGCTCCTGGTGTTATTAAAGAAAGTGCCTCTTTTGACAATATGTGGTTGAGGCTGTTCATATCACTTGAAATCTTCTTCAACACCGGGATCACATTGCATAATCTTTTCTCCAAATCCTTACTTTTATTTGAGTTTAATAAAATTGTGTTAAGAAGCACAAGAGCTATTGTAGCACATTCTTCATTTGAATCATACTCCTCTACTATAAAATATTCTATAAACTTTATGACCATATTACTGTTATCTTTTAAACAATTTATTACTTTTGGTAGAGCAGCTATTTCTGATAATAATTGCAATATTACAGCATATTGCTGGTCATTTTTGTCTACTATGACAGGATCTTCTTCTTCAAAGAACAATAAGTCTTTATTAGTTTTCTTTCTCCTGTCCTTGCTTAACTCTATAAGTATTTGCAATGAAGATTCAAAAATTTTCTGAACAAGTTTGCTGTCAGATGTGGCTTTAAATATTTGTATGAAATATAACAAACATTCTTCATCATTGTGATTTGGTTGTGAAGTAGATTTTATTCCAATTCCCGCATCATACTCCTCAATCATAAAGCAATGAGAACTGGTTGCTTTACCAAATAAAAATATTTTCAACATACTAAATATTTCCTCTTTCTTCAATAGTTCCAGACATTTTAGAATAAGATCCTTTAATTTTGTCTTCATCTCTTCATTTTTTGTGCATTTACTACCAATCAGGAATAGTGTATACACATTAGGTTTCAATATATCAATTGGCCAGTCTAACTTAGTACACATGCAAGAATGCAGGATATTCACTTTATGTTCAACCTCTTTTGGTGATAGCAACATAGTGCCTGGAAGATTACAAGAAGAAACAAGGTACTCATAATCAAAACTTTGTAATATATCTTTTATTAATGCTTTAATTGAATTAGCTTGAGGATACTTCTCATATAAAGTCAATGTGCAAGCCACCGCTGTTGCTAGGTAGTGAGTATTATTTAAACACAATATCTGAGTCAGTTGTCCACATATATTGTTAATATACTCAGTCTCAGAGCAGGTTCCATGTTTAGCTGAAACTATTCTACAGATCATGTCGATTTTCTTCCATTCATATCCTGTGTCAATATTATAGCTTTCAATGAAACATCTGATGAGACTTAATAGCCCACCGGAACAGAGTAGCCTTCTACTCATCTCCTTGGCAATAACTCTCTTGACAAATGCCGGAGGAGAAGGATCAGTAACACTTTGGATCACTAGCAACTCTTTCATAAGTGTTGGTTGAAAACAATTAGTGACAAGTTGCTCATAGACTTTTACATACTTATTTCTTTCCTCACACAACTTGTCATACTTTTCCTGGGTCATTATAAAATTGTTGTAAGTGCCAGGCTTCTTTAATGGTGCAAACGATAACTGTATCAGTGCTGCTAAATAATCAGAAAGGTGTAATGTGATGATTATATTTTTTAATATTGGCACTTCATAGCTTCTTATTAAGAAGTCTGTGCAGTTTACAAGCATTTCATATTTCTCATCATCATTTAACGGAATAGTTGGTAGTATAGCCGAGGATGAACATCTTTTAGACAAAGCAACACCTAAGCCTGGTATCAAACAAGGTGATATACCAAGAGAAGTGATAAGCTGATAACATGTCCTTAATAATTTCTGATTCTTTATGCTAACAAGGATACTATCATCATTTCTGAGTTCATTAGCAAGCTCATCGGTGGCAGCGAACAATTTCTGTAAAATGCTTTTAGCAAAATGTAGTCATTATTTTTCTCTTTTGTCTGTTCTTGCTGTTGGGCCTTCCAGAAAACCGAAATGAATTCTCGTTGGCCATCTGTGAAAAAGAAAGCATGATAAAATAAATACAAATTATCTTTGTACATAAATTTCTCTAAAGTAAAATATCTTGGATGTGAATTCTAACCTTCATGAGTTAATTTTTCAATTTTTTCAAATATTAAATTTATTGTTGACATTATAAAAACTGTAAAAATTTTGAATAAATGCCAATAATAAGATTGTATAATTGAGATTTTTACGAATTCCACAACTTTCCGTAAGTGTCTTTGTTTATTGTTTTTCATTCGTCAATGTCATTAAAGTGACAAATGACATTTTTTTTTTTTTGTTCTTTTCGTTCCGTAAGGAACCGGCTAAGATCCAAGACCATGCTGCCAAGTCGAAAGTATTTCTTGTTTCTTAAGTATAGTACTTGTGGACTATTCTTGATATAATATATAAGATAAATATGTCTTCAGTAGTAGTGCTTCAATTTCTTGACTTTAAAATCAAAACTCAAAGGTATTCATTAATATGTCATAAGTTTTCCCATCAGTGGATATTGGACAATTCCATTGGTGATTATGTACCTCTCAAGTACATATATCAAAGAAAATTCTTAATTCTTCACGCTCAAATTGGTATTTAATATCAAATTATATAAATCCAGTCAAGGGCCAATGCCGGGTAAATTAAAATATTTACAAACGCTCTATGTTAAAATTACCTTCCTTTAAATCAGGGACCGAAAACGGTTCCGGAAATACCGGTACTTTTTGGTATCAACCGAAAAAAAAAATACCGGTATTTTTAAAGGTAACCCCTATACGCCGATTTTATTAGATTCCTAGAATTTAACCGGTATCATACCGGTAACCGAAATAAGGATTACCTCTATGTTTCAAACGTCGTCGGCAAAAGTCAAAGCGTCGATACGCCGTGTGTCGACCAAACACGACCTCAAGGCCGTCGCCCCGGTTGATGCATATTGTTACTTGCACTAATTCGACGCAAACGCGTTCTTTGCGATTTTTGAATTTTGAGACTCTTAATTGATATTTCATTCAGTACGCACGTCGCACGAGAGTGTTGAATTATTTGTTTGGTTTGGAATCGGATTACCTATATACTTTGAAAAAAATAAGATAAGCCACGTCCCGAGCAAATGACCTTGAGCAATTATGTCTTTCTAATGCCTACTATACACGACGTCGTATTCGGTTGCGTCCGCCGACGTATAAAGGAGGTGATTTGTGCGTCTGTTATAGGTATTTAACGTCCACAGATGCGTCCGCCTCGAATCCGATTATTGTCGGTTTTTGTGGCACGGATCAAAGGGTTTTGTTGCGAACGTCCGACTTCTGTCCACAAGTCTTCGCTTTTTATACCATCGCACCACACTTACCGCAGTAGAGTTCATTCGAGGGGGTTAACGTCACTCGCGTCCGTAGGCTTTGACCCTAGATTCCCTACACTTGACCCCTGGGTAGTGCCAAATGAGTGATACAGTTCGTGGTGGTAGGACTTAAGTGTCCGCCCGGGTAGCGACCACCGTCCACAAAGGCGTAAAGGCCATCATAGTGATCTCCATAAGGGGATCGCGTTCCGGGATCAGCTCATGGTTTTCCGTTTTTTTCGATGGGCTTGAGTCCAGGCATGAGGTTGTACCGTGTGGGTATTTTCGGTCGTTTGTCGAAAGGAGGAATGTTGATCCGCCGGCCAGGGAGATCCGTAGAAACGGTTGACCGCTGGCCGCCCGCGGTATAGTACAGGGGCTAACCACCTCAAGAGGCTGCCTCACCATTCCACGCATAATCTTGGGTGGGTCCATCATGCCGGTTGGTGACCGGAAGTGGGGTCTCGGCGGCCCATCCCGGGAGGGTACGGGGACCCTTCCGTCCGGCGGATCAATTCGCTTCCTGCCGACCCTTTCGTGCCGGTGCCCATTCGGTCTTCTTAGTGCCCGAACTTAAGCCCTTCGTTGGCTCTGCACCAATCCCATCCTTTCAACCATGACAGTGCAATTAAACAGAGCAGGTCCTTCAGCGGTGCATAACGCCACCACTGCGTTCACTATGGAGTTAACTAATATCCGCGGACCCCATACGAACCTCAATGTCGTCCATCACCATCTCGAGACGGCCCAGCCTGCTTTGTTCTTTCTAACGGAGACGCAGATTCGTTGTCCGGCCGATGATTCTTACCTGTTGTATCGCGGTTATTCGCTTGAAGTAAACTTCAAGCCTAAAGCCGGAGTATGCTTGTGTTTTCGGTCGGACATCTGCTGTCGCCGTTAGCACTGCATGGAGGACCCCTCGTTCTCCGCTCTGTGGGTGCACGTGGATCTAGGTTCCCTGAGCCGCATCTACGTGTGCCTTTACAGCTCTCACCACGGGGACGATGAGGCGACTCGGCTGTTCAGGTATCTTAGCCAGGCAGCTAATGACGCGCAGGCGCAGTTCCCGTTAGCCGAAATGGTGGTCTTAGGCGATTTCAATGCTCATCATGAACTGTGGCTGGGATCCTCCAAGACTGATCATGCTGACAGAGCTGCCCATGCATTCGCTCTGACTCATGACGTGACACAACTGCTGAATCAGCCCACTAAGATCCCGGACGTGGCGAGTCATGCGCCTTCTCTGCTGGAACTTCTGCTGGCAGGTCACCCCGCCGGGTATCGTGTGACCGTTAGTGCGCCTCTGGGCACTTCTGATAACTGCCTGGTTGGGTCGTCATTACCGTTCGCATCACCACCACGTTCCGTGCAGGTTAAGCGGAGGGTCTGGCATTACTCGTGGCACATTGGGATGGTATGCGGGAATATTTCGAATTCATCTCTTGGAGGCGGCGCTGCTTTGAGGGTAAAGATCCCTCAGCAAGTGTCAACGCTATTGCTGACGAGATCAGACTTGGAATGGAATATTACATTCCTTCCTTTGAGATCGCCAGTAAGGGCCGTGGACGCTCCTGGTTCGATCGTGCATGCGCCGATGCTGTCGGTGACAAACAGGCGGCGTACCGCGCTTGGATCAGGAGTCGCGCCATGAAGGATCCCAAAATCAGTTCCCTCAAAGAAGCCCACAACCATGGCTTGCAAGAAGGCCTACGTTAGGGCGGATGCCCAGCGCGTTAGCAGGATTGGGCGTGCGTTGGCCAATCACCCAACTAGCAGTCGTGCTTATTAGAGTTTGGCCGGGGCCGTTCAATCTAACTTCTGCCGTCCAGCGTTGCCATCGCTGAGGTACCCAGAAGGTTCGCTGGCCCACAAGCCGCAAGAGAAAGCTGCCTTGCTGGCAAATCTCTTTGCGGCTAATTCCCGCGTCGAAGACCGTGGTTCCCAGACACTGCTCACGTTGCCTGATTGCGGTTTCTCAATGTGCAGATATTTGCATCAGGCAGTGTGATGTGCAGCGTGAGTTACGGTCTCTCGATGTTTGGAAAGCCAGTGGTCTGGATAGGATATGATACCAGCCGTGGTTTTAAGAGCTTGTGCAGCCAAGTTGTCTCTTGCACTGACTCGCCTCTACCGAGCGTCCTACCGCACAGGTGTTGTGCCGGAATCTTGGAGGGAGGCCAATGTGCAGCCGATCCCAAAAAAGGGTGATCCGTCGGACCCCACCAATTACCGCCCTATCGCTATCACCTCAGTGATGTGTAAGCTCATGGAGCGGATCATAAACGCTCAATTGGTCCGCTACCTGGAGGATCACTCGTTGATATACGACAATATGTTTTTTTTTATAATGGCCTGGCATATTGGCGCCATTGCACCTGGTGGTAAGCGCTAATGCCGCCCAGGCAGAGTATCCATTGGCATCGGACGGCAGTCCCATGCCAATGGAAACAATTATGCCGGCCTGCTAAGGTGCCTCTTCACACTACGGCGGAAGGACCCAGGATTGTAGGAAGGAGGGAACACGCAAGAAGGCAAACAATTCCACAGCCTGATGGTGCGGCATAAAAAAGAATTTGAGAACCGTTTGGTTCGCGCCGGGATGGTGTGGACCGTCAAGCCATGGCTTCGCAAGTCAGCACGCGTGGTTCTGGTTAGGAATGGAGAGGAGGGGATCAAGTTGAACAATTCTTCAGAGCACTCACCGTGATACAGGCGGTATCACGGTGAGTGCTCTGAAGGGAATTAGCCGCAAAGAGATTTGCCAGCAAGGCAGCCTTCTCTTGCGGCTTGTGGGCCAGCGACCCTTCTGGGTAACTCAGCGGTGGCAACGCTGGACGGCAGAAGTTAGATTGAACGGCCCCGGCCAAACTCCAATAAGCACGACTGCTAGTTGGGTGATTGGCCAACGCACGCCCAATCCTGCTAACGCGCTGGGCATCCGCCCTAACGTAGGCCTTCTTGCAAGCCATGGTTGTAGGCTTCTTTAAGGGAAATGATATTGGGATCCTTCATGGCACGACTCCTGATCCAAGCGCGGTACGCCGCCTGTTTGTCACCGACAGCATCGGCGCATGCACGATCGAACCAGGAGCGTCAACGGCCCTTACTGGCGATCTCAAAGGAAGGAATGTAATATTCCATTCCAAGTCTGATCTCGTCAGCAATAGCGTTGACACTTGCTGAGCGATCTCTACCCTCAAAGCAGCGCCCGTCTCCAAGAGATGAATGCGAATATTCGCGCATACCATCCCAATGTGCCACGAGTAATGCCAGACCCTCCGCTTAACCTGCACGGAACGTGGTGGTGATGCGAACGGTAATGACGATCCAACCAGGCAGGTTATCAAGTGCCCAGAGGCACACTAACGGTCACACGATACCCGGCTGTGTGACTCGCCAGCAGAAGTTCGAGCAGAGAAGGCGCATGACTGCGCCACATCCGGGATCCTGGTGGGCTGATTCAGCAGTTTGTGTCACGTCATGAGTCAGAGCGAATGCATGGGCAGCTCTGTCAGCATGATCAGGTCTTGGAGGATCCCACCACAGTTCATGATGAGCATTGAAATCCCCCAAGACCACCATTTCGGCTAACGG
The DNA here is from genome assembly GCA_009982885.2 of Hyles vespertilio. Taxonomy (NCBI): domain Eukaryota; kingdom Metazoa; phylum Arthropoda; class Insecta; order Lepidoptera; family Sphingidae; genus Hyles; species Hyles vespertilio. The sequence goes on along the minus strand of CM042807.1, from coordinate 17,055,428 downwards.
GAACTGCGCCTGCGCGTCATTAGCTGCCTTGCTAAGATACCTGAACAGTCAAGTCGCCTCATCGTCCCCGTGGTGAGAGCTGTAAAGGCACACGTAGATGCGGCTCAGGGAACCTAGATCCACGTGCTCTCACAGAGTGGAGAACGAGGGGTCCTCCATGCAGTGCAACGGCGACAGCAGATGTCCGACCGAACACACAAGCATACCCCGGCTTTAGGCTTGAAGTTTACTTCAAGCGAATAACCGGGATACAACAGGTAAGAATCATCGGGCCGGACAACGAATCTTCGTCTCCGTTAGGAAGAACAAAGCAGGCTGGGCCGTCTCGAGATGGTGATGGACGGCCATTGAGGTTCGTATGGGGTCCACGGATATTAGTTAACTCCATAGTGAACGCAGTGGTGGCGTTATGCACCGCTGAAGGACCTGCTCTGTTTAATTGCACTGTCATGGTTGAAAGGATGGATTGGTGCAGAGGCAACGAAGAGCTTAAGTTCGGGCACTAAGAAGGCCGAATGGGCACCGGCACGAAAGGGTCGGCAGGATAGCAAATGATCCGCCGGACGGAAGGGCCCCCGTACCCTCCCGGGATGGGCCGCCGAGACCCACTTCCGGTATGATGGACCCACACAAGGTGGTTAGCCCTTGTACTATACCGCGGGCGGCCAGCGGTCAACCATTTCTACGGTCTCCCTGGCCGGCGGATCAATATTCCTCCTTTCGACAAACGACCGAAAATACCCCACGGTACAACCTCATGCCTGGACTCAAGCCCATCGAAAAAAACGGAAAACCATGAGCTGATCCCGGAACGCGATCCCCTTATGGAGATCACTATGACGGCCTTTACGCCTTTGTGGACGGTGGTCGCTACCCCGGCGGACACTCAAGTCGTACCACCACGAACTGTATCACTCATTTGGCACTACCCAGGGGTCAAGTGTAGGGAATCTAGGGTCAAAGCCTACGGACGCAAGTGACGTAACCCCCTCGAATGAACTACTACTGCGGTAAAGTGTGGTGCGATGGTAAAAAAGCGAAGACTTGTGGACAGAAGTCGGACGTTCGCAACAAAACCCTTTGATCCGTGCCACAAAAACCGACAACAATCGGATTCGAGGCGGACGCATCTGTGGACGTTAAATACCTATAACAGACGCACAAATCACCTCCTTTATACGTCGGCGGCCGCAACCGAATACGACGTCGTGTATAGTAGGCATTAGAAAGACATAAATGCTCAAGGTCATTTGCTCGGGACGTGGCTATCTTATTTTAATGTTTTATAATTTAAAATACAGGGTTTTTGTACTAAATAATATTATTTATGTGCATTTAGGTATCTATCTATTTATTATTGAATTAAATACTGAGATATAAAAATGTCTTTACTATACAGTACATTACACCAAATCCTTGCCTTTACTCATTTCCTTTTATTTTCCACACTATTACAACGCAAGTAAAATGAACCGATTCCAGGGATATTGGGTAAACAACACGCCAAGTATATGTTTTCACTTGGTATGCAATATGGAAATGAGTAACTTTTCTCCAATGCCGTCAAGGTCTTTTTTAGGTTATCGGTATTAAATCGGTTTCCCGTCATATAGGGTAACCTTTATAATTTGCATTGGTTACCGTCATAACGGGTCCCCAAATCTTAAAGGTAACCGAAATTGGTCGATACCGGTACCGTTATTTGCAACCGGTTTCGATCCCTGCTTTAAATTATTAATTGTAAACCCATTCAGAGATAAATTAATACTATATCTAGCATTACTAGTACCTATATAAAATGTGAATACGAAAGTTCAAATCACAAGACAGTAACCACAACAGTAACCAAGAGTGCAAATATTCAAAATTCTAACGTTACAAAGTATATACTCAGAGTGCATTAATAATATGTAATAAGTTATTATCTCTACAGTGGTTTCTTAATTTATAAATAATTGAGAATAAAAATAGAGAAATCAAATTAAAAACCCAGATCTTATGTACATTAAGACGAAACTATTTACAAACCTCAATATTTACGAACAATTAAATTTGCCCAACAGTACCAACAATAAAGTCAAACAACGCTGTGTACGTTGAACCATTTTCAAGAAGAGAGCCTGGATGGAGCGCGGAATTAAGTCCGTTTTTTTATAAATTTTAATCAGCTCACCCATCAGCACAAGGCGCTGAATGCCAAAGGATGAGCAATGAAAGAATAAATGAGACAGAGATTGCTCAACCTGAACATTACAATGGTCACAGTAAGGACTTTGCACCAATTTCAAACCAAATAGATGATAGTTTAAACGACAGTGTCCAAACGAAGCCCGCAAAACGGTAGTGTAAATTTTCGACTTTTATAAAACGACTTTTGCACGAACCAAGGTGTTGAGCCAATGGCGACATTGTAAGTAGCATACCATAGACCTTTATTTTGAAATCTCAACTGTTTGTTTCCCATGCCTCGTCCACAAGTCGATGCTCTTCTTTTAAGGAATAGGGACCACAGCTGTGTGTGGTACAAAAAATTTAAATTTCACTGGAGTCAGGAACAGTTGTTGAAAAATGTGTAATAGTTCTGGCCAGAAAATCAGCCTTCTCATTCCCAACACTCCCATATGAGAAGGAACCCACATAAATACAAGCTTAATATTATTAAGAACAAATCCATACAAGTCTCCCTGATACGGGGAATTAAATAGTTAGTGTCAGCATTGGAATCTACTGTTTTTAGATTTTCAAGAACACTCATGCTGTCACTGACTATTACCCATTCATAACAACCATCATTACTATGTTTATATGCCTTAAGCAGGCAAGAATAGCTACAGCCTCAGCAGTGAATGCTTGCATGAGGGTCTATTTTATGACACAACGCCCAGAATTCAAATATCCATCATAAATAGCAATTGATAGCAGCAGACTCTGTTTTGGACCCATCAGAATAAACAAATCTATAATTGTAAATTTAGAAAATTTACAGTATACATCTTCTTTAGAGAATAAATTGTGATCAATAATGATGTCAATTTCAGGAAATTTACTATTAAAATCTCCCTGATAACATGGAAGAGAGGAAGATTTATGGATATGCAGATTTTCAAGAAATTTACATATGTGAGAAGCTTTGGAGAATATATAGGGAGCTACAGCAGAAGATTGAGCAGTAATGTTTCAAATTTAAAAATAGGGTGATTATTGTTTGCTGTATAATTTTAATAAAAACTTTTCTTTCAATAACCAAATCTTATACTTAATGGGGCAAGATTGCACTCAACTTGCATTACGTTAATAGGGTGCTTTAATGCTCCAGTTATTAACCTCAAGCCTTGTGTTTTGTATATTATCTAAGATGTCTACCAATCTCTTATCACCAGCAAAAGACAGGAACCCATACTCAAAGTGGCTACGAATTAGAGATTTATAAAGCAACAACAATATTTTGGGATCAGCACCCCAAGATGTTCTGCATAAAGTTTTCATAATATTAAAGCTCTATTAGCTCTAGCACTTATTAACTCAATATACCTTCTCCAGGGAAAGATTATGGGTAATGTCACACCCAAAAACTTTGCATCATAGGAAACTGGAATAGAGACATTATTAAATACACAGAGGGACTTACAGATCTACTTTTACCAAAAACAACCAATTTTGATTTAGATGGATTTATGTCCAGATTTAAATAAGAGAAATATGCACACAGAGATGCCAAAGACTTGTTGAGAATGTTTGTAACATTATTCAAATTGTTCCCAGTGGTGTAAACAACTAAATCATCAGCAAATTGAAGATTTTTTACTTCAGTGCCCAAAACAAGATTCAACGACGTATATACAAGATAAAAATTAGTGAGAGAGTATTCCCCCCTGACCTACTCCAACAGATGAAAGTCTTGGTCCATAATATTTACCATTGTACTTTGGCATAGACTTCTCTTTCTGTTAAAAAATTCTTAATCCAGTGAACTATTTTGTTTGGCATTCCAATTGAAAGTAATTCGGAACAAAGTACATTAATATTAACACTATTAAAAGCTCCAGCAACATCAAAAAACACTGACAACAATAACTCCTTATTAACAAGACTATTATGAATATCCAATTGAAGCAGTCCTATGCTTTCACGGGCCGACACTCCCTTTCGGAACCCACATTGATTAGCTGGAAGAATATTATTATGCTCAACAAAATATTCAAGCCTTTGTTTGAGTAATTGCTCAATACCTTGCCTACACATGATGTAAGAGCAATGGGTCTAATGAGTCAGGACTCATTCGAGGTTTATCTGGTTTTAAAATTGGTACTAAGCAATCAGATTTCCATGACTGAGGTATGTCATTGTTTAACCAAGGTTATTGAATATTTGAAGAGTAAAATGCAGAAGAGCTTTGCGACTTAGTCGTTTCAACATTATATAAGAACTCCATCCAAACCAAAAGCACTATCCTTTCTAGAATAATGGGAAGATATTAGCTCTTGTATTGAAAAAGGTTTGATTAAAAAACTATTTACAGAATTTGTTGCAGAATCAGAAGATAAATTAGGATGATTATTTACATAATCTGGAGTAAACTTTCGTAAGAAATTCATTAACCCAACTATCATCATTAGTATTACAAGAAATGTTTTGTTAAATTTCCGCATATATTTCCAGATCTTTGAAAGAGGAGTACACCGATTAAAGAACTGCATAATTGGACCCAACCTATTTGAATCTTTCTGTTTTCAAAATAAGTTTTTTTGAGCTTGTAACCTTTTAACTCAACATAGCTTTCATCTGAGGGATTATTTTAAAATTGAGATAAGCATACCTTGAATTTTGAACTGCTTCAGAACATTTTTATTCCACCAAGGAAGAGGAGGATGTTTATAAATTTCCCTGCTCGGGGAGTTTAATATTAGGTGTATTTGTAGGAGATAATCATGTGTTGATTACATATGGAAGGGATTTAGTGATCGCAGAATGCAACAATTCACAAATAATGTGTACACTTTTCAATGGAGTTTCAATGTGAAGAAATAATACACCAGACGTTCTCTTTTCCTTTTATTTTCACTTATTTTCTTAGAGCACTTGAGCTACGACTGCTCCGTTTCACAATCAGGAACCAAGCTGAACATTTCCCAACAACTTGCAGAATATATATCGTGTTATAACATTTTAATGAGGGTTGTTTCAACCTTTTTAGGTTTGATGACGAATAAAATAAAAACGAATATTACAATTACAATTACAATAATTGTTATTAATTAATCAGTTCATTTAATCATTTTTTAAAATAATTTTATAAACCACCGGTGACCGGCAGTAATATTTGTACCAATTGCTTACATTCGTCCATCCTGACTAAAAGGTCACGCCCTCGTGATACATACACACATACATTCTTATCATAGTTATACATACAATCAAAATAATCACAAAGATTCAATACAATGAGGATGTTATCATAATGGTATTACTGATTTTTTTTATCTAAAAATGGTAAATATACATAAATCAATTTACATAGATTCCGAGGTGAACACAACTTATATAATAACTGTTAATGTATCCTCCTTTGCCATGCTAAAACACTGCTGTGTCTTCCTTTACTATACTAAAACACTGCCGTGTCTTCCTATACCATACTAAAACACTGCCGTGTCTTCCTATACCATACTAAAACACTGCCGTGTCTTCCTATACCATACTAAAACACTGATGTGTCTTCCTAAACCATACTAAAACACTGCTGTGTCTTCCTAAACCATACATAAAACACTGCTGTGTCTTCCTATACCATACTAACACACTGCCGGATTTTGTAAATGAAAACAATATACATATATATTCTGAGCTGAGCTGCTGAACTAGCTACAATCGATAGAATACTATCTGCGGGGTGAATAATATTTACGATAAGTAATTCACTCTTCAAACATATTATCGGTCATCATCAACTTCTATTTCATCAACAGGTTGATATACTAGCCAGGGATGAATTTTATCCACTGAGTATACACCCACATATTTTTGTTTGCCTTTTTTCTTGGTAATTGCAGTATCTTCAATTTCATATCGATCATTTGGCAACACTTTCGTGAATCCGGTAAGGACCAAGACACTTGGCTATCAAACTTTTGCTTTTACCTTTTTCACTTACTTCTCTTTCAACCCGTACCAATTGCCCAACAGTGAATTGTCGTGGAGGAATTCGTGAGTTATCAAACTTTGCTTTTGCTTATGTTGGGTATTTTTTGATCTTATCGAGGCTTTCGTTTCGAATTTCTTCTAAAGAACTTGTGTGGATATCGTCACATTCTGGAATTGCTACAGTTAATCCACTTTCGGTTGACCCTCTGAGCCGTAATCCAAACAACACTGAGCGGGTGTCTTACCTACTGATCTATTGATTGTATTATTAAGGCCCCATTGAACTTGTAGCAAGTACTCGTCCCATAGTTTTTCATCCTTGCCCTGAATCATGGACGTCAAGAGTCTAACACGGTTCTGTTGTAGCGTTCTATTTGACCATTAGCACGGGGGGGTAGCAACTGCGTTTAAAATATGTTTAATGCCTTTTTCCGATAAAAAACTTTTAAATTTAGAACTTGTAAAAGTGGTGGCTCTATCCGTTATGAGTCTAATAGGAACGCCAAAACAAACTAAAATATTCTTTAAAAGCCGAAATAGTGGTATTGGTTTTTGGTATTTTTAACTGATTTTAAAATAATAAATTTTGTAAAGGAGTCTATATGCCTAAATATATTTATTTCGTTTTTACTCTGATTAAAGGGACCTAGGTGGTCGTCGTGTAAGGTGTGGAAAGGTTCGGATACTTTTGGGTATAGGATGGAGAAACCCAGATCTCTTACCCCCAGGTATCTTTCCATGAGCACACTGAATACAGCTTGACAATACTTTTTCACCATTTTATTCATTTAGGAAAACCAGTAATTAGTTTTATTGTATCAAGGGTTTTTTTCATATGAAAAATGACCTATATCGTCATGACAAAATCTTAATACCTGCCATCTTACACCTTTGGTACGTACCACTTAAGTCCTTTATCAGTTATTTTGTAAATTAACCCCTTTTTTAAAGCAAAATTTTGTTGTATATATTTTAAAGTACTGGATTCATTTTCTTCTAAAATTCGTTTTAATTCTCTGAGTTTCTTCGTCACTCATTTGAACTGTTGCTAACCAATCCACTGTTATATGATAAACCTGTAAGTCATCCGACCAATGCTAGGTATATCGTCTTGTACGGGTTTTCGGCTTAATGCGTCAACATGGCTCATGGAAGAACCTGGTTTATATTTAATATTAAAATCGAACTCTTGAATCATACTCCACCAGCGAGCAACACGAGGTATCATATCTCTCTTGGTAAAAGTAGCCCTTAAAGAATTGCCATCGGTAATTATTGTGAATTCTATTCCTATAAGGTATGATCGAAATTTTGTTAACTATTAACCACAGGCCAAGGTCTCTAACTCATAAGATGAGAAATGTTGCTCTTCTGGTGAAGTACGTCTACTGAAATAAGCGACTGGTTTCATGCCGTTGTCTTTTTGTTTTGTAACAGCATTCCACCACCCCATGTTTGCTCGCGTCAGTATGCAACTCGGTAGTAGCATTTGGGTCATATAACGTAAGGATTGGACGAGATATTAATTGGGTCTTTAGTTGGATAAAGGCATTTTCTTGTTCTTTCCCCACACCCAAGGATTGTTCTTTTTGAGTAATTGGGTTAATGTCGCGCTATAAGAGCAAAGTCTTTGATGACCGTCTGAAAAAACTAGCTAAACCCAAGAATTGTCTCACATTATGAACATCTTTGGGGGTGGGAAAACCTGTTTACAGCACTTATTTTGCTTCTCCAGGCCTGATACCATTACCGGAAACCTCAAACCAAGGATTCAATCTTTGAATGAAAAAAACTTGCATTTGGAAAGTTTCAGAGTTAATCCCGCGATCCGGATTTTGTCAAGGACTGTTTCTAGTCTAGCCAAGCCATCTTTAAAAGAGATTGAAGGTACTAATATATCGTCCATGTATACAACTACGGTATCGTAATCTCAAATTACCGAGAACTTTATTAATTGTCCGCTGAAAGACAGCCGAGCATTTTGTTAATCCGAACGGCATCCGGTTAAATTCAAACTGGCCTTCAGGCGTAACAAAGGCAGTTTTTTCTTTGTCATTTCGGTTAATTCTATCTGATAATATCCTGATGCAAGATCTAAGGTCGTATAAAGTTGAAATCCAGCTAATCTATCCATGGTCTTCTATTCGTGGCAAAGGGTAGTGCTGTTTGATAGTTTTTTCTGTTAATGCCCGGTAGTCTATGCAAAGGCGTTTTCACCGTTCTTTTTCTGTACTAAAATTATCGGGCTGGCGAAGGGTGAACAAGACTCTCTTATTATACCACATTGAAGTAGCTCATCAGTCATATCCCTAACTTCCCGTTTTTCACTATGCGACAGCCTATAGGTCTGTATACTACTGGTTGTGGGTCAATTAAATCTATATTCATTTTTTCAACATCTGTGCAACCTAATTCTGACAACCTAGCAGCGAAGCAAGAACGATAACGATTTATAACTTCCAAAAGTTCTATTTGTTCAGTTGAAGTTAGGGTTTTATTCAAGCACACATCGTTAAGGCTAAAAGGACTTAAACTATTGTTAATATCAATATTATTTACATTTAGATAATCTAATTCCCGTATTTGCAGAGCCTGGCTCGTGCTATAAGCTGATCTTGTTGTAGACAATAATACTTGAAGAAATATTATCAATAAACACCACACCTGTGCCATTGTCTAATGGTATACCCTCCCTCTATTATATGTTTCATGATTGGGAATGGATCTATAGCTTTCATAACAAGTATAGGACCCGTTACACCCTGCGATGAACAGACTTCTATGTAAGAGCCCCCTGGTCTGATGGAACAATTTGTCTCTGCGTATAGTTTTAATTAGATCTCTATTTTCACGACAGATGATAGCTCATCATCTGTCTTAATTATTTTTATCCCCGGAGAATCAGTAAAAGACTGACCACCAGTAATGGATACTTTAAATGTGATCTGAACTATAATTAATTTGACTACGACTGAAACGTCCTTGAATTTCTAAAAGTAGCAGACTATTACCAATTGCATGGACTATTGCTCCCCCGAACCCCCTCATAGCAATGGAACTGAAACTATCCCAATTTTTTATAATTCTACAGCATCACTATATCTAATAAGGGTACATTCACTCCCGAAAATCTATGTAACAAAGTTTATCGTGACCGTTAACTTTACAGGTTGTACATATTTATCATTTGACTGAGAGTTAGCATAGAAATTTCTAAGACTGATTTTAACTCCTCCTTTTTGCGGTAACACTCATTGGCTTCGTGACCTACTAAGGACAAATTTGTACATTTCTTAATAGGCTTATAGACATTTACTCATGACATGACCTTCTTCTTTACAATTATAACACTTGCTAATTCCCTTTATTATTAACAGGAGTTTTTGTAATTTGTAATTTCTTCGTAAATATTTTCTGAGGCTCGGGTCCCTAATTATGCTTTTCGCGTTTCGTAGGTATGCTAAAAGTTTATCTGGATCACTGAACTGTGCTGCTTCTGCTCCTAATCTTACGGATCCTATCATCTATGCCGAATATAATACACTCTACAGCTCTTTTACCTTAATACCACATCTGTTCAATAAAGCATCTTCTCGTAATAATATTTCTAAAGATTCCCATAAATTCGCTCGCCTATCTAGCATAGTCAGTCAACATTGCCCATAATTTTCGTCAGCTGGAAATGCGCTTTAAGTTTTTCTTGCCACTCGCTCCAGTTATAATTTATGGTAGTAAGACCCTCATACCCCTTTTGCATTACCAATCAGTTTAGGTATAGTGTTATTGGATTATCTGTGAGATCCGACCACCGTATATAATAGCAATTTCGTTGACTTTGTGAGCCAGTCGTAATACTTTGATTTTTTAGAGGCTGGGTCAAGATTCTGGAACGACATTGAAATTACTCACTTTTCATGACCCTTGTTAGCTACTTTGTCGAGTAATTCCGTAAATTTTGATATAATTATTTGAGACTCACGAGTATCAGCACTCCTGCTAGGCGAACGCAAGCTTCGGTGCGACGTGTATGCTCTGTTCTTTGATGATCTCCCGTCTGCGACGTCCGGGTGCGATTTTTTGATCTTGACCTCGGTTTGCGACTACGGTATTCTCTACTTGTTCGGTCCTTGCTTGGGCTCCGAACTCTTGACCTCGACCTGCAACTGCGGCTGGGGCTGCGGCTGCGGGTCTGACTGCGGCGGCGCCGGGAACATTCCCAGTCCCTGCGACGCTGGCTGCGACTACGGTTTTACTGTTCGCCTTGGAGTTACCAGACGGCGATAATTAGATCGACCCAGCACCGGAGACATCGGCCTCGGTGAACTTCGAAATCGTTCGCCATCGTCGTTACTATCCATTTATTGCGGACCTGATAACAATAAAACACGGACAAAACTCATTCCTTTAAAATAAACCTGTGAATTATACGAAAAAACGACTTGTGTTCGAGTCATTACTTATTACTATGAACAAGTCTACAAGAACAGGGAGACAATTAATATATATATGTTAATATCCGAATTATGAATCTAAACTATTTTCGAATACATACTTTTTTTTTTATTATTATAATCGGTCCAGTTTTAATAGGAGTTCAGCATCGTACTCACAAAAGTATAAATATAACAAAAATAATTAAAATGTTAAACCATTATAGTTATATATTTATTAAAATATGAGGTTATCGTGTAAGCAAATAGTTCATTAAAACCTCCATCCTTGTGTTACTTATTTATCTGTTTACCGACCATAAGGATAAAGACCCTTTCCTTATTAAGTTTTATTGATAAATAATGACAATGTTCTTTAATCCAATAAGATCTTGTAAAATGAATTTGTGGAATGTTTTTCAAATTTCCATTACACATAAAGTAGAACACAGATACTACATACAACTGATGCATATATATTTTTTAAATAAGCATAGCTACTACATAAATATGGACACTCTTTTAACTATCAAACTTGGAAAATTGTAAGCGGTACTTACGTGCGTCGATCTCACTTCTGAACTGAAGAAATAATACACCAGAGTTCTCTTTTCCTTTTATTTTCACTTATTTTCTTAGAGCACTTGAGCTACGACTGCTCCGTTTCACAATCAGGAACCAACTGAACATTTCCCAACAACTTGCAGAATATATATCGTGTTATAACATTTTAAATGAGGGTTGTTTCAACCTTTTTAGTTTGATGACGAATAAAAATAAAAACGAATATTACAATTACAATTACAATAATTGTTATTAATTAATCAGTTCATTTAATCATTTTTTAAAATAATTTTTATAAACCACCGGTGACCGGCAGTAATATTTTTACCAATTGCTTACAAATGCAACTTTGAGTTTGGAAATTTGACAATTCCGAATCTACATTTAGTGTATACATTTTCCAATCCACCATTTTATAATTGGGGTAGATGGGCAAATGCACACTACCATTGTTATTTGCAGCACAACTATGTATATTATTATTTACTAAAACTTTAATAATTACAGGAAGATGATAACTACCGAGAGGATCATTATGTACAGACCAGTCCGAAGAAAGAGCAAGTGATGGAGAGACCAAAGTTAAATCTAGAGCATTTGGACGCCACGTCAAAGAACCAACTGTAGTTACTGCACCAGAATTTAACAAAATCAAGTTATTGCCGTCAATGACATCCAAAATATCTCTACCTCGTGCATTAACAGAGTTACAACCCCACAGGGTGTGATGGGCATTAAAATCGCCAGCAAATATCATAGGTTCCGGGACAGACTTTATTAAAGAGTCAAATTTATTTTTATCAAAAGATGGAGAACAATTTGTAGGACAATAAAAGCTAACGATACTAATTTCTCTATTATTTAGATTAATTCTTATACAAATATTTTGCAATGAATTATCACAATAAGTATTAATTCTTTTGTAATCAATATTATTACGAATTAAAATAGCTACGCCATTATGTTCATTGCCAACATCATTTCTTTCTACATTGTAACCTCTTATTGCAAATGTTTTTTTGGGTGTCAACCAAGTTTCCGATATGATTGCCAAGTGGATTTGCTTCTCATATAAAAATTGAGTTAGTAAGATCTTATTACTTAAAATACTCTGAGCATTCCACTGCATGACATTAAGGTCCATTTTTCAATAAGGAAACTGTTTCGGAGCGTTTGATGTAGTATATCTTTTATCGATGCTGAATTTATAGGATTGTCCTTCTGATTGATGATTATTTTAGTTAATGCTTGAGTCAATAAGTTCATGAAACAATCTGATTTTGTTAATTTTGAAGTTGAGTTTCTATGTTAGATGCAGTTAATTGTGGGAATGATTTTTCATTAAATAGCCCTGCGTATTGAGTATTTCTTGTTTTTATTTTATTTTCTTCTAATTTAAGTTTTTTTTGAGGGCAGTAGTTGGATATCGCTATGTGGTTGCCACCACAATTAGCGCATTTCGCGTTTTTACTATCTACAGTGCATTTTTTAAAACTATGTTCCTGACTACAGATAGAACACACTTCTCCATTTTTGCAGAATTTTGCAATATGTCCGAATTTCATGCAGCGGAGGCATTGCTTAACCGGAGGGATGTACGTTTTAACCTCATGCCTCCAGGAGTCCAAGTAAACATATTCAGGTAGTTCTGTGGAGGCAAAAGTTACCGCCACAGTCTGCGTAGGCTGGTATTTTATTTGACCACTATCATCCCGTACTCTTCGCATGAAGCGCCTCACTTGAATAACATTACGGGAACTACCAATAAGAGAGAATATTCTTTTATTCGACATCTCTAGAGGGACAGAAGTAAGTACGCCAGTCGCCTCTGTGTCACCAGCAGGTATAGATGCTTTTAGCTCGAGTTCCTCCAGTAATTTTTTATTTTGTAAAAATACATTTGCGTTATTGGACAAATCAAATGTTATTCCTATTTTAAATCTATTAATAGATTTAAGATGTAGTACACCTGTGACGCAATATCTGCGTAAAGCGCGGGAAATAGACAGTCTGTCTTTATCGGTGAACATCTTTTGCTCTTTATGGTTTAAAAACACTACAAATTCTTTTTTATTGCTATTTTCGGGATACTTCCTAAAGTATCCCGGTACCTTATAGATTTCAAATTTGCTCGTGGAGTCATCATCGGAGTCCGATGAAGTCGATGAAGGCAGCCCATCGGGAGGAACTTTTTTCCGCCTTTTCGTGCCTCCCATCTTCTTCAAACAATATTGTCACTTTGCGAAATTACAAATAATTAGTTATGTTATAAGAAATACTATTAAAATACAAAGAAAATTGCAAGTAGCTTAAGGCAATTTTGGTTTTGGCGCCTTTCACTTCGAAGGTTCCCGCGCGAATCTGACAAATGACAATTGTCCACACAATTGTCTTTTTTTGTAGATTTGTCTAGGGAAATGAAATCTAAAAAGCCAATCTTTTAATTTGTACCTAATTTATACCTATATGTATTTGTATTAAATAAAACAGTAGTCATAGCGTAATTAATCTTATATTAATTTGACAAGTTAGCAATTTAATTGTGGTTGAGTTATGGGTTGAGTACTGTACTGTAAAATCTAATTCACGATAGGTTTCAAATGTCATGACTGCTCTTTGAACAAAAAGAGTCATAAATTATCCTTAATCCCTAAATTATAAATTGAAATAAATGGTAATCAAATTGATTAAAAATTAACTACGACTAAATGTTCAGTTTGTTTCTATGTTTCTATTTGACCCTGAGTTTTGATTCCCCTGTAATTCAGTAAAATTACAAATGTCGATTTTTTTCCATTTACTCCGAAAATTTTCCAAATGAAAAATTGCAGTTTTTTCGTGAATTTTCGTGGCAAAGGTGTACGTAATTACAACACACATAAAATATAGTATATGTTGACAGTTGGCATTTTTATTTTCTGATAAATACCGGTATTATATTCCTTGCTTCCTGTTTTTATCTGTGCGAAACTGTCAAGGCAAGTGTCAAAACTGTCAAATCATTTACCTGTGTAGGTATTTGCCGTAAGAGTTATTCGTAAAGTGACTAAGGAAATATAAAGCTCAAGAATTGTAGTTGGATTTTATATTAAGGATCTCAAATAACTAGAATCAATAAAAATGTTGATCAAAGTGAAGGTAAAAATATAGATATTGAATGATGAACTCACATTGAATATTTTCTAACCTTTCTTTCACTTGAACAGACGCTTACAGGCAAAGAAATCGAAATTGATATCGAACCAACGGACAAAGTCGAGAGAATCAAAGAAAGAGTCGAAGAGAAAGAAGGCATACCCCCCCAACAGCAACGCCTTATATTTTCTGGAAACAAATGTAAGTGTCCATAGCTGAAAATAATCTTTGAAATTTTTGTAAAATTACAGCCGATGAACTCATCTTATGTATTAGGAAATAATTTATAGGAGGTGAATAGAGTGTATGATTAATTTCGTTGAAAAATACGTAGTTTCTTCAATATCATGTATTAACAAATAATCATGTGCTATCACAGTAGATTATGAAGTACTTTGTTTTTGTTGTTAGCTCTTAGTGCCTTTGTTTAGCCTTAAAAACTTGAAAGATTTTTATCATATACATTATCATTTCTATTTTGTGACTACACTGCATCTGCTGATAATTTGAAAAGATGAAAGAGTAGTCTCCTGTCATTTGACACAATGTTTCCATACATCAATACTTAAATGTCACACCTGTATCCCATAGGGTGAGGCAGACTGGATCTCTACTTTGGTAGATCTTGATATACCACTTTTGCTCCATCTACTTTCATCAATCTTTTCAGCTATTATATATACCTTCTAAAATTGTGATCCAATTATTTGGGCTGTATAAATCACTGATGATAAAACAGCCATGTGGTAGCAAACATCATAAATATTTGTATTACTATAATATTACCAAAATGCATTTACCCTACATTTAATGCATTATTTGAAACAACCCAATTAGTGTTGTGACACAATTACAGTAATATCAAAATACAGTTTTTAAATTACCTTATTTAGTATTTGTAAGTAGTGTTCATTTGAAGGTACTTTTGTAAGAATATTTGTTTATATTTTATTGTGCTTCATATCCATTTTCAGTGTATTTTAGGTTCATTATAGTTTTCTGCTCAATTACTTCAGGTTAAATAATTTAGTTTCTTATATTGTTTTTGTCCTGTATAGTATACAGAGTGATATTGACATATGGTATTTAATTTAAAACACATGTTCCTTAATCCCCCTAGGTACTATTACCAAATTTGAATAAAAACTGCGTGATAGTTTTGTCAAGAATCACGATTTTAGGTTTCAAGGCTTTTTATCAACCCCAATAGATACTGAGTTTTTTTGGTTCAGATAAGTTCCTTAACCGAACTGAAGTTCATCTAAGCAGTAAAAATACTCTTATCTACATGGGAAGTCCAAAAATCGTGAAAACGAAAATCAGGATTTATGACAATAAAACTTCTCATATTGCTTTCAAATTATATACAATGTCACCTGGGGTGATGAGAAACATGTGGGTTAATTTAAGTAACATGTATCAATATCACCCTGTATGTTTTTCTTAGCTTTCTTGAAATCTAAGAAACTGCAGTATCCTTATTTAAAAATTCAAAGAACAAATTCCTTTCATAAATAAATAAAAACACCTAAACAGTCACATTTAACCCTGACTCCACACTGATTGAGTCTTGTGTCATGGGTATCTTAAATTTTAAGAGACTTCAGTCTCACAAACACCCAGACCTGTGGTGAATACCTGTGAATCACACAAATATTTATCTCAATGCGGGGATTGAATCAGTGGCCTCTCCTTTTGCAATTGGCTAAGTAACTGCACCACAGAGGCTGTCTTACAAAAATATTTTTTTCACTAAGGGGCCGTTCAAGTATTACGTAAGCCCTATAGGGGGGCGGGGGGCTCTTTGCTTTGCTTATTTTGGATGACATGGGGGGTAGGGGGTCTAGATGATGATTACGTCATAAAACAGTCTTTAAACAGGAAGATTTCAAACGTAGTTGGCAGAAGAAACACAGAGATTGTATGACACAAAAGTTAGAGATATAAGATATCTATACTAATATTATTATTAGTTCAGTCAATATGTAAGGAAGAAATAATTGAACCTCCGACTAAAGACTACCCATATTAATATAATGAATCGTAGGAAGACATGTCAAGAGGTCACAGAAAACATTAAAAAGGTCGTGCTGTTTGCTGATTTTGAGAAATTCAAAATGAATTGGAAAAATTGAAATGCTTTTTTCTTGGAAACTATTGTTTTAAGAAAAAGTTTTTAATAAAAAATATAGCGGGCATTGCGAACTACATTTTTGTCATTGGAGTGACGTTATCCAACTTAAATAATGTGATGCAAACATAGATAAATTCACCTAAGTTCAAATTTTTGCTGAACAAAAGTTCAAAGAACAATGGCAAGTGTCCATACATTATTTTATTGACATTAAAATTAAATGTCTTAAAATGAAAAAAATCTCGTTAGCCTTAGGTTAATTTCTAATTCATAGGTGTACGAATTGTGGTTAAGAAACAGGAGAAAAATTGATATTCACATCAGAATTTTTGTGTTTATACACCTACGTCACACTACGAGTAAAATGGCTGACCGTGCTATGAAGTATTGTGTTGTCAGGAATATCATTTTATAATAAATAAAAGTATAATAATACACCCTTTCTATTAGTATCTTGTGTTTTATTTATATTAGCTTAAAAGTATATTTACACGTATCATTAATAATTACAGTTGATCTGCCGCAGTCTCAGTTGACAGTTACCTTCAATTCTCAACATCTTTACAATAAATCAATCCAAGCATTAAAATAAGATCGATGATTATAACAAACTTATCATATCACACACAGTAAATATTAAAGTCCGTAACAATGCACGGATCACACAATGCAGTATCAGGCTCCTTATTCCTCAATATTTTTTTGACTCAGTCCGGATTAAATATTTATCAACAATTCCCGCAACGGAAACGTCAAAAGTCTATCTTTTTTTTGCTGGGTTATCTATGTCAATCGTCAATCGATTGCTTTAAGTATGAGTCTTCTGGCCAGGCTCATATCATACTTTGAATTTACTTATTATTTAATACAGAAAAAATATTTTACAAAATTAAAATAACTGATAATTGCGGGAGTTTGCCAATATTATATTGAATGACAAAGTTATCTCGAATAACAGTACTTTACTAGATAGCAACTATTTAAGTCGAATAAATATAAAATGGCAACACTTAGCCAATAATAGTTTATAAATCCGAATTACTCAAATAGCTTTCCATTTTAAAGGTTTTTTTTCACCCGCTTTAAAAAAAAGATAAAACTAAATGGCATTAGTACTGTGCAACGGCACGGTACATAATGTACAATTTGTACACTTCGACAAGTTCCAGCTCGAAAACGGGAAGTTTTATAAAAACATTGTTTAAATAAAAGTTGTAGCTAATTTTATGGCGAAAAACTTTCTAATTTACATTATTATAAGAAAATCTTATTTTCCTATCGAAAATAGCGTTGGACACACTTTTTTGATCATCAGCGCCCTCTACTTTTTGTATTTCAATTCGGATGACGTCACTCTAACGACAAAAAATGTAGTTTCGCAATGCCCTCTACATTTTTATTAAAAATCTTTTTCCTCGAACCAATATTTTCCACGAAAAAAGAGTTTTTAGTATTTTTTTAATTTATTTTTTAATTTCTCAAATCAGCAAACAGCGCGACCCTTTTTAATTTTTCTGTGACCTCTTGACATGCTCCTCCTAACGATTAATTATGTTTAAGAGCGTTATTATACCCCGCACGCGCTTTTTGGCTTAAAAACAGGACTTTTCAAATGAGTTAATAGCCACCAATAACAATTTAAAGGAAAAATAATTATTACTAATTTTAGAAAAGGTTGTCATCTAGGGATTTTGGTGGAAAAACATTATAGATGATGGATCATTTGTGAGTACTATAGCGGATTACTGAACACAAGTTTCGTTATTAGGCTTTAAATGGCAATTTAGAAGCTTAAGATATCCGAAACCACTAAATATAAGATGAAAATAAAAATATTATCAGACTAATAAGACCCTTATGGAAGGGATTTTGCTGAGAAAAATAATATTTTTGTGTTTAGTTCCTGAAAATAAAAAATTTAAACAATGCGAAATTATTCAGAAACTCTTGTCAAGAACATATTTTTTTTCACCAACTTATCGCACATAATTTTTTTATAGGCAATTGCATATTATAATAGAAGAACATCTTATCATAAATTACCATTTTTATATTTCAACAAAATTAGTTTTCATGTTTTCTACAAATATTTAAAAAACCACTATAAACACGCTGTCCGACGTGGATCAAATCAGACCGCCGCAAGGCCTTCTAGAGGGAGGACGTATCGCTCGTCGCTCCGGCCTGGCTGCAGGTCGATTATGCCGCGCGTAGTAAAAATAGCCACGCGCGGAATGCGATTACCACATCTTAGTACGTTGGTAGTAAATATTTAATTATTTTTATTACCTACAATGATTTTGTAGTGAGTATAAATTATGTATCAGGTAATATATGGGGATGTAATTCCGAGGCTAAATTATGTTATGTATTGTAATATAAAATTAAATATATTTCGTAATTGTAAGGGGTTGTAAGGCCCCTAACACTATTTATGTGTTCGAACACGAAATGATTATAAAATGTCCGTAGTGTATACTGATTGAATGCAACTTAACAATGTAATAATAACGAAAATATGATTAGTATCCAAAATTTGTATTATTCTTGCTTGCACAGTATATTTGTCTACTTATAATGCAAATAAAATATTTTTTTGATATTATATTACAGTTACATTTCAATTGAATATTTGAAGCGCACGGATCAAAGCACAGACCAATCAGAAACAGACGTATAACTGCCTATATAATCTTTAGCCATAGCCGCTCATTCTTTCGTTCACGAATGTCGGTTGACAGATTATCAAGATTATTCTTTTTAATATAATAAGGATACAGGCAAAGGAGTTGTATTCAGTCTTAGTGCGAGCGCTGCGCGTAGCTGCACAGGATATTTTTTTTCGTTTTATTATTTTGTTAAGTCTTCTGTGAATCACATTAAAGTGATCCAAAAAACTTAACAAAATAATAAAGTGAGTGTATCTTTTTAGATGAAAAAAATATATAGATTGTGAATAAAACACTTAAAATATTTATTAAATGATTTATTTTTTTAATGGTTTTTTTGTACTTAATACATCTTTTTGCTGAAATTTTTGTAATATAGTAATTTTTCAGTACTCTAGAAATGTCAATACTCGTTACAACGAATAATTAAAGAAAATATATTTTTACATGTTATTCTAGATTTCACTTATCAGTTATTTTTTTATTTATTTACAGTTTTAAGAAAGCTTACACACTAATCACCTACAGACATAAATATTTAAATCTTAAGTGTGTTACAAATTTGCCGATAACAAGCTTCCACATATACAGTATTTACATAATGTGCACTGATTTTAAATGCTTGCTAATATAAGTTATTTTAATTAAGGAATGAACTACTTTTTCTAATAGACACTATAGAGATATTAATTAATTATTGACAAAGAAAAGAAAACAAAAACAAAAGTAACAATCAAACAATACAATATATAATGTTTAAATATACATTTTGAGCTACAAAAGGTGTACTTTTCGACCTTTTCCTTATTAAGTTTCAGACAAACATATTGCTCATTTTGCGTTTTACTACTACGATGTACTAGTGCAAAACAAATCAAAATCTAAATGGCATGACACCTCATTAAATTTACTGGCACTACGTACAAAAAAGCATTGCGTCTTATAATTGGTAGTTGCAAATGGTACGGACAATAATGACCGTAGTCTCAGTGTAGCTAAATGAGCACGGATAAATATCCCACTCAAAAGTTGTTCACAGTCAATGCTACCATTACCAATGTTCACCAAATAACATATGTCATTAATGTCGCGTCGCAAGTATAATGGTAAGAAATGATACTTTTTACAGCGATGAATATAATAATTACAGACCTGTCTAGCCCTGAAGTCCAAATAGTGTAAAAAATTCTTTTGTATGGCCTCGATACGGGATTTATAAATCTCATACCGAGGGTTCCACACCTGCGATGCATACTTTAAGTGGCTGCGTACGAAAGAACAATACAGTATTTTAATACATTTAAGTGAACTGAATTCTGATGAAACTCTAATTAAAAATCCTAATGCTTTTGATGCTTTATTAACAATTCTATCTATATGTTTGTCAAATATGAGTTTACGGTCGTGAATAATGCCCAAATCACATATTTCATTAACTCGATTAATTTCGATGTTATCAATCGTGTAAGAAAAATTACGAAAAATATTATTTTTTCTGGAAATGTTTATTTGGTAATATTTAGATATATTTAAATTCATACTTTTAAATTAAGTTACCAGTATTAGCTTTTAAACAACATCACTGCTCCTTCAAATAGGTACTTATGCCTAATTTTATGAACAATCTCAAATTCTCAAATACTGATCCAACTGTAAATGCCAGGACTTCCATCTCTCGTTAACTTGTCTTGGCATTCACAACCATTTATGTAACTAATTACTTTCTTTACTAACCACCCAGCAGCATAGGCCCGCAAGTGAGTTTTCGTGCCTTCTCAATGAGCCTGCTTTAGTATATTCCCAATATCACATATTTTCTTTTGATGTTTTGACTGTCCATAAATTCCATTTTCGAATAATTTATTTAAAATTATAGCTATATTTGTCTAATCATCATACCAATTGAAACTATTATTATGAAATTTGATTAATCATGTAACTAATAATGATTTGGAGGTTCAACTGGAGGTGTGGCAGTTAGCATCATTGTATCTATAATTATACTAATTTGTCTGATTTTCTTTTCAATAGGGTCTGAATTAAAATCTCATCATATTAATTTGATATGATTTTAAACACTTCCACACCCTCATAAACCGTTTAAACTATACTCCATCGGTTAAGGTACTTAACTAAATGTAAACAAACCATAAAAAAGGTTATTTAACATTGCCATTTTTCATTTCTAAATTAATTGAAATCAAAGAAAATGTTATGTAAATGTAAAACTACATTGCATGTCCAAATTTATTATAACGATTATAATTATGAATGTGTGGGCTTGGAAACAATTAAATGATGTAAGATCATAATTAAATTATCTAGTTTCACATCAGGCATCCAAAAAATTTTCATAAATGTTACAAGATATGCTACAAATTCTAGAAGTACGACTTTACCGTAATGCGACCATTTAAATGAAAGATAATGCGTTAGGTCGCATAACTAAGCATCATCAAGGCATCATCATATGTTATCAATGGCAGCTAATTATTATTCATTGCGTTAATGTACTAACTGTTTTCGTGAAGTGGTGAAGTGTTTGGAAATGTTCATCATTGTTCTTTATTCTGTTTTAGTTATTATTTGTTATAAGCTGCTATTAATTGTTTTTAATACTTGTTACTTGGTTGGCTAAGAAAATATTCGTAAATTGGACATTGCAATAAAATGTTGAACAACCATGCATCACATGTTCTGGTTTGTCTACATTTAGTTAAGTACCTAAACCGATGGAGTATAGTAATAGTTATATTTTATAGAGGGTACTGACTTTTCTCTTGTTTTTACTGCTTCTGGCCAAATGTGTGATGCTCCGGATTTTCTATTACTGCATTGATAGAACTTTTTATATAAACAAAGGCCACTATTGCAGAAGTCTTATTTGTCGTCGAGCTGACTGAGTATTCTTGGTATATATTGCCGGAATAAAAAATATCAATAATTACAAAAAGATATAGTTTGAGTTTGACTTACTAATGGGGTAGTTGATTCTATTTCATTCTATTAAAAAGTTGCAAAATGCACAATCATAAACATAAGAAATCAAAAAATTGTTTCAATTCCTACAATTTTTATATCTGCTTTATATGACACTATACAAAAGCTTAAATCTTCATCAATTTCATGAACACAAACCAAGTCTTTTACCCTGCATTAAATTAGCATTAACTATCAAATAAAATGGACTGATTGTATGATTTTTCAATACTTACAATAATTTATTGAGCAGCAGATATAGTTCTGCTAAAAACTTTGACACAGCTTTTGAAACTGAAATTAAATTAGAGAAATTAATTGACAATGTTGACTTGACAGGTACAATTAGAACTAAAACACACACTTTAAAATGTTCTTTTTTTCATTTTAAAATGATTACTATTTACTGTAATATTTTACAAAATAATTTCAGACAACTGATGATTAAAAGGACATTAATTAGTTAATTTCCTTTGATTCCATTTTTATTTTAAAGAACATAAATTATGACAATAAGTTAAGGTAAGGAGAGTGGTTAGGTAGTCTCAATCGTACTGTCGATTGTAAAGTAGGCCCGTGCCCTGCAGTGGGACGTATATGGGCTGATACATACACATACAAATTATGACTGATGAATATTCAATGATCAAATACCTTAATCTTCTTTATTGATTCCAAGTATGACATATTGGTAATTTAATTTATGTAAATCATGTTGGTATGCAGGCAATCGGTTTCATAGACATCAATTATATCTTGCTAATGAGATATGTGTCTATCCAAGACTATATTTTTGGCGATATATTTAAATTCGCCCAACTATTTTATTGGTTCCATCTGCAAAAAAAGAAACAGTACACTTAGTTACCATTATCATCAAAATATGAAAACATAAGCTTATAGAGTACTTTGTTTGAATTACTAACCTGGATTTTGATTTAGCAAAATATGATGATTTGTTGTATCTAATTCCAATTTTTTAAAAGCTTATCGGAATTATGTGCCTTTGTCGTATATTAATGCCGTAAGGCTGTCTTAATATAGCTTTTATTTCTGGTACAGATGTAGCCCCTTGAGAAAAGTAAAATCATATTTTCTGCTGCCACTTTAGGAATCCTCTCAACATGAATATTCACATTTTTTCCAGCACCTTCACAAATCCTTGAATACAATCTTTGTATTTAACAAACTATACGCAGTTATTGAAACCCCGGTAACACAATAAACAACAAAGGTAAACAACTTGACAACTTGTAATGGCGGCCATATTAAAAATGTATGATGGCGGCGCAGACGCTGGTTACAAGAGAGAAAGGCAACCGAGGGGAATGCAGGGCTTACGGGGGGGTGCAAGCTGAATGCAACTGTCAACTTTGTTTTGCAATCAAATTGCGCCACAGATTATACCATGGAAAAATGTTCAATACGGAGTTGTACAGGCATGGATCAAAGTTGTTTGAGCCGATTGTATAGCGAGCCGACGCGGCAGCTCTACGCACACAGCTTTGGTCGCTTATGTGTGCGTGAAATTAACGAAGAAATACCTATAGTTGACTTTGCGCGCAAGGTGTATACGCTCTTAATAACGGTAGATCTTTATTCGGAGGGCAATTTACATATTGACTGAACTATATTTAAAGAGGAAACATTTGTATTTTTGTTTATAATGAATAACTCAAAAATTACTGGACTGATTTTTAAAATTCTTTCACCATTTGAATGGTACATTATCCTGGAGTAACATAGGCTATATATTTGCCTAAAGGGGTTGAAATAAAGGTGGAAATAGAAATGGAAAATAAAAACGACTGAAGATATTCTTTTGAAAATGTATAAATATACATTATCAAGCTCCTTATTACAAACGCAAATAATGGCGTGCAACAATTTTTGAAAATTTGTTTATACATATACTATGTATACTACTAATGAAATATAATGTCACGCAACGTTTTCTTTATTGGGTCTGAAGGGGCGAAAAAGGTTCTTTAATGGCGTTTGGGGTAGTCGTACGTTGGTAGAAATCATTAGCCATGTTGAACTTTTTAGTTATTGATCCCATTGGTCTGAAAATCGACTTCTGAGGCAGCCTTTGTTCGTATAACCTATATTCGGAGTCAGAATCGGAATTTGTGGACGTCATTTTGAACTTTTTTTGTTTTTGATCCGATTGGTCCCGAAATCGATATCTGAGGCACCCTTTGTTCGTTGTTGGTTCTTGACGGCCATCTTGAACTTTTTTATTCTGTATCTGTATTATAATATTTTTGTACCTTACTCTATGTTGAATACCGTATAAGTAAAATCTAATCTCTATCCTAATTCTAGTTTTTTATGTTTAGAATTATAGCTTCTGCGCATGAATCATTAAAAAAAAATATATTATGACATTGAAAAATGTTTACGTGACATTGGGGGGAGGGGGTAAGAGCTTTGCTTACTTTTGCTGACAAGGGGCCGGGGGGGGGGGGGAGGGGTATATTATTGTAATAAATCTGCTTATGTAATACTTGATTGGCCCCTAAAGCATAAAATTGGCGATTGAGATTCTAGTTTATATTAGCTTACATTACAATACAGTAGGGAATAAGCTTGGGCTTGTTCATCTTCAGTAGGTAAATTAGCTTTTTTTATAAATTGAATTCAGTAGATTACAATCAATCATCAGAGTCGTAGTCGAAATTTTTTATATGGTTTGTACAATCCAAAATAAATAATGTGGTTTAACACTTGCAAGTTACATAACATATTGACTAATGCACAAACAATTAACTTTCTACTTGTGCAGTCAGTTATATTAGGGGAAAAAACAACATGACCAATTGCATGCTGTATGCCAAGGCATTTTTTCTAACAGAAAGCTAGTGATGATTTAAACTTTGGTATTATTAATATTTATAAAATTTTAATCTTTTAATAATTTTCAATATACAGAGTATCTCCAGACTGCTACCTAAAACAAAGCAGGGTGTTATTTTAGTGACTACAGACACACTGCAATTAAAAAATCTCAAAGAAACACGATATATTTATTTTGTGATGTTTAGCATACTATAACGCCTTTAACAATAAAAGAGTGTACAGTATTACTTTAGAAAAACATATGTTTAAGACCCACATACTATGATAAAACATAATAAAAAAAAAATGTTGCATTGTGCCTAAAGTTTTTATATACTCTGTATGAAAGCTGAAACAAGTAAGCTGCAAATAAACTGAAATAAGGGTTTTTCCTGTAATTAAGGGTAAAAAGTGGTGTTAAACACTCCTTGAGGAGTCAAGGAGGTGTTAAATATTTTTTTGCCACTGGTAGGTGACATTGGCAGTGAATGGGATTTTCTCTAGGCCATATATTGCTAATTACCATTTTGTATTTGAGCTCCATAGTTTGAAATAGATTAACTAAATATGTATGTTCTATTGTATTAGTCATTTGCACAAGAAAGGAAACTTTTAATTGTGCTGTTACAGATATAAAAAGTTGTTATCCTTTTTTATTTATAAATTAAACAATGTTAACAAAAATTATATTTCGAAATATGTAGACTACAAGTCTGAGATTATTGAAATTTTTTATGTATAGTTGTCTTATGTGCTGTTGTCTTCTTCCAGGAATGATGAGAAAACAGCCCAAGACTACAAAGTCCAAGGAGGTTCAGTGCTTCATTTGGTGTTAGCGCTTCGAGGAGGACAGTGATCTGGCTTGTGATAATATTTCTTTTGTATTTATAACAGTTAACTTTATTTTTCATTACATACATGTATAAACAATTATAATGTGATTATATTGTTTTAATTACACTGACAGGTAAAGCTGTGTCTCCTGTAAAGGACTGAATTTGGAAAGACAGTAAAGAAAATTAGTCATCATTTGAGCAAGTAATTTATTACATTTACAACATCATACATGACTACTCCACATTTATATTACTGAGGGCATCAGGATGTAAACAGTTGTAGCAAACATTTATAATAAACTGCTGCATTTATACTTATTTAATTAAAAATCTGATGTAGACAGTAAAATAGCACTTATAGACATGTATATTCTTATTGAGTTCCAATTAGCAGATTTTTTTCTTCATTTTTCATCATACACAAGATACCATGTCTTCTTTCTGATAAAAGTGAGCCTGTATTCTTGTTTGTGCTTGTAAATATTAGTGCACGAGACAATAGGTGCAGTTAGTTTAATATTTTTAAAATATTCAACCTTTACTATTTCTTAGTAATACTTCCTGTTCGAGAGAGCTTTATTCTCGGTTTCCAATTCTTAACTTATAGGTACATATTTTTGATTGAAATTCACAAAAATAAAAGTTCTT
Organism: Hyles vespertilio; assembly: GCA_009982885.2. NCBI lineage: Eukaryota > Metazoa > Arthropoda > Insecta > Lepidoptera > Sphingidae > Hyles > Hyles vespertilio. The sequence continues at coordinate 17,029,051 of CM042807.1, read as the reverse complement.
TGGTTCATCACACAAACAACATCAACTTTCTAAATTTTATTTAAATATCCCAAAAGTATTCTCATATTAGTGATAATATTATCAAAGAAATGTAGATTCATTGATGTTTTGTTGTCAATTTGGCAACTTAAATTACTCATAAGGAAATCTTATATAAATTTAACATTATTTTTACTTAACCACAAGCCTTTCAATTCACAATATAAGAAAGTTATTCACTAATTTGAGCATTATTCTACTCAATGCCTCATAATGGTTGTAATAATTTGACTTCACTACAGTGCATAACGACTAGCACACTGTAGCATGTGCATATTGTTTAAGACATGTTCCTTATTCCACATTTTGGGAAAAAAAATTACATGTGTGACATGGAATGGTAAACTACTTTAGAATTTTTGGTGAATTTTTGTTAATATGTAGTACCTTCTACAATTTTATATCCTATCAAAAATGATTGTTTAAATGACATTGGGACGGAAACATTTTCTTTGAATTTTCAATTAAAACAATACGGCCACCAGATTATAGTAATAGGATTTTAGATAGTGATAATAGTTTAGTCAAGACAAAAATTGAGCTCCCAGTAAGAAGTAGGCAATGAGCATAATTGTTATATTTGGCACAAATATAGTCAACTATTTACTATGAAAGTGGGTTTAACATATTCTTCATATAGGACACCAAATTTAGATTATTTGACAATACATATAATTTTGTAATTTTATTACCAATCCGCATTACCTCGATAATTATAAAATATTTCGAGTAACATCTTTAATCTTTAATAATATATATATTTTTATCAAAATTAATTACATTGAAATAAGATTTAAATATATTGATATTAATGTAAACATATTTTTAGTAATTCATTGACGAGACACGACATTAGAGATACTTTCTACCCAAGATAAGCATTATATTATGTGTGTAATACATCCTAAAACAAATTGGTATCATTTGTTCATAAATGAATATTAATTTATATTATTAAAATAATCTTGTATAACACACTGTAAATGATTAAATTGCATCGCACCTATTCATCATTAATATAATTTAACACATACATTTAAAACAATTACTCCACTATCCTTATCGTGGATACTAAACTAATTACACAGAGCGGAGCATTATCAAAATTTGCACTAATTACATTTAAAATTATTCTTGAAGAATATCTAATAGAGATCTTATCTGCATTGCAGTCGAGCAGCACGAGCTGTAAGAAGAAAAACATGATTCAATTGATTGTATAAATTGATAAATGATGCTGTTACGAAATCTCGCGCGCACTGCGTCGCTGCGGTGTAGATTCAGGTCAATGTTACTAACCACTAACCATTACCCAGTACTACTGCGCAGTGGATGTGCACCCACTGCACTTCATTGTGAATGGACCTACCGACGAGATCCATTCAGCCATGACCGATCATTCAATGTGCAAATCAAACATTATTGTTTCTTCCTATTTCGCAACAATAATCAGAGTTAATAGCACTCATTCATGGAAATATTTTCTTATTAATAAGGCTTTCAAGAACAATTGCGCATGTTTCCTTGTTTGTAATCAATGTCATTTTTTTGTAATGGCGTAGACAGTCAATTTTATTCGTAGTGAAAAATATTCAATAACATTATAAGGTGTAGATGGAACGCAGATGTTTATATTAAGTTTATTACTGGACTCTGGTATGTTGTACCTATGTTCAGCCGTCGGAGAGCGCCGGTGTGACCCAGCCGTATTTGTCGTGTGTTTTGACAACGGATCGGAACGCCTCTTCGGCTCGTCGGCGGGAGAACTCGCACGAGGGTCGTGGAGGCGTCCGCGCCACCCGCCCCTGACCCTTCACCACCGACGCTGCGAACTGCATCACCACAGCCTCCACTGTGTACGCCGACGCCCAACCTCGCGGTGTTAACAGTTCCATGCATATTGCGCCACCTAATTAAAAAATAAACACTTACAGCCTTATTAAATTTAAAACCTATTTTAGCTATCAAATGTTTCGTCTTCTCTCAGGTTTTAAAACTGTACTATTAAGGCCGTTACAATCAAAGTCTTAATACATTAACGTCCATTTAAATCTTTGGATCACAGCCAATCTCATCTTGTACATACCGTTGAATAATTAACAGGCTTTGACGCATAATCAATTTATTATGTCCAGATAGAAGTTCAAATAGATGCATACCATTTGTGTTTATACACCTGTCATCAGCACTAGACAGCTAAGGATGGAAAACACTTATGCGTGACATTTGAGCATGTATTTAACCCTGAGCTGGAGACAATAATATTTTAATAGCATTATAGTTACCTTCCATGACGAATCCTTTTTCTATCCGAGGTTCGATGACTCGCATGAACGGCGGTGCGAAGGGGAAGTTCTCGGGGAATACCAGGTGCAGAAGGATGTTTGGAATGTGCAGTTCGCGAAGATCGTTCGCTAGATCGCTTTCTGGGTCTATTTGGTGTAGTCTTACATGCCATTCGAATAGATTGTCATTAACTAACTCCACCTGCAACGAAAAGCGTGGATTACATTTTAATGAAATTATTTTTGAACTTTTTCCCAATCCGTTAGAGTCCGAAAATATCATTACTAAAATCGCCAATGAAATATTTGTTAATTTAAAAGATCAACAAATTACTACATTGAAGTCATGTATAACACAGGCAATTAACCAATCGTCTGTTCCTTAATCATATTCCATGTAAAATATAAGACAAGTCACTGTATCTTTGATTTCCCAAGATTCATAGCAATAATAATTATCACTACGGACTATTATCACTTATTGACATATTATGAGGATTAGACGAGAACAGTTTAATTAGATTTTGGTTTTCACTGTGGTACAATACCGAAACTGTAGGCATTGCAAAATAATCGTACCTACTTACTTCTTACATAACTTTCAATGGTAAAAAAACAATTCTGCGCAATCCGTAACATAATGCTTGCAAGTGACTCGAGCGTGTTATCGATAAAGAAAGCTAACATTAAATAATACAACGATTTCGTACCGTAAACACGGGATCGGTTCTATTCTCCTGCAACCGTTTGATTTCTTTGAGTTCCTTCATGAGCCTGCGCGTGCGCACGGCGGCGGCGCGCTCCCGGACCTCGTTTGCCCCAGGAGTTTTCTTCTTCACGAGCGCTGATGATGCCGGACTCGCAGGGAGGCTAGCCGCTGCCTCTGCTGGACTGACGCCATCTCTGTAAACGATAAATAGAAATATCAGTCTTATTACAGTTAACACTTAGGTGTAATTGCTAGGGCGCAGCGTGTCTTATCTACGATGCAAAATTATATCTATGTGAAATTCAGTAAAACTAGGCTTGCAAGCACCCCGTGATTATGTCACGAGGAGTTCGCCCGACCCCGCTCTTCCCTAGTGTTTCTATTGAAGCGAAATGTAATGTGTCGTTTTCTGAATTTATGTCCCTATTTATTTTCGATACGTGAAAAAAGTTTACATAAAAAGTAGATAATCACGCAATATCATTCATAATGATTTCTGCGAGCATGCGTGAGATATTTGAATACCGAAATGTAAATAGTGTGAATATTCTTTGTAACAATTTTCATTGTTGGACAGACTGTTTTTGTGAGGCTAAATATGTAGGTATTTAAGTGCTATCCTCCTTTCGTATTCTCAATACAAAACGATGACACTGTTACAGCGAAATGGATACAGACTGCTAGATGGTAAAAAAACTAACAAAGAATATAGGACACATATGTTTAAATATGTTGAGCTACTTTTGCGTAGTATTTTTTAAAACCTAATGCTATGTCTGGTGAGGTTAATTAGAATACTGCATGGTCTGAATACAGTTTAACTAATGTTGGTTATTTTTGTTTGAAGCGCTGCGTTTGTTTTGTTAGACATGTTATTATGTAATTTCTATACATATTTGATAAAAATAGTAAATGTAGATTTAACCAATAGTTTCGTCAATATATCGATTACCGAGTAGGCGTAGATATAAACATTTAACGACAATACAAACACAAGTCATTGAAAAGGTATTTAACTTATTGTATTAACCATTATCGCGTGACATAACCGCCATAAGATTATCGTGTTTGACAAAATAATATGTTTACACGATGCAACTTTTTTATATTGCTACGAATAGTTGTATCTTCGATGCGAGAAGTTTTCCCCGTGTAAATGGGGCTTTAGGAGTAGGTACTGTAGGGAAATCTTGCATGTAGTTTTAATTGAAGGTGTCATGTCTCTACTCTATTAACCGGTATCAATTTGATTTTTTTTATAACTTGTTATGGTACAAAGAGAGGTCACATAACCCAGTTGGCGTACCTATCTAATGCGTTTTTGTAGGCCCACTGAGCTGGGGTAGGTCTAAGCTTAGATGTATCGATGTACGATCATATTTGATTATTGGAAAGCATTTACTGCCAACAATCTTGATTCTTTTCAATATCTAGATTGGAGTCAATGAAAGACCTAGATCATTGTAGGTAGGCACTAGGCAGCTAGTTACGTTAACATGGTGTTTTAAAGCTATAGATACTCAGATACCTGAATGCCTAGACGTGGGACAAAATTTTATTTAACAAGAACAAAGAATTTTATGTCAACGAATTTTATTATTCAAAATAGAGTAAGTAAGCGTTGTTAATCACGTAGATGCAAACACGTCATGAATACTTGAATAGCGATTAAGGCCCTTTATGCCTCGCGGCGCGTTCATCTTATTACGTTCAATAGATCAAGAATAATGCAAATTTAATTCATTGAATGGTGATATACAGGGTATATCAAGACTGCTACCGAAAAAGAAGCCAGGTGGTAGTTTAAGTGAGAACAAACACAATGCAACAAAAAATTTCGCAAAGAAACGCGACGATTTTTTTTAATGATTTTTTAAATATCATCAATTTTGGGTGGTAAATCCATAATTTTTGCTGAAATAATGATTTAAATTATTTTATTACCTTAGAGTCTTTTTATATAAATGGTATACACTATTATTTTAGGATAAAAATGTATTTACCACCCAAATACGCACATAGGAAAAAAATTACAAAAAAATCGTCGCTTTTTTATGAAACATTTTCTATTACATTGTGTCTGAAGTCGCTTCAACTACCACCCAGCTTCGTTTTCGGTAGCAGTCTTGATATACCCTGTATATGAGGCGTCGCGTCGTTGCGACAGGTAGGTACGCTTGGAGCGATTTCAAACGTGTTGGAATGCAGTCGGTCTGCAATTCTCACGGCGGACTATGTAGTTGTGTCAGATTTTAATGTAAATAAAGCTTCTGGACTCATTCGACTTTATAGTACTACACTACTTTTGTAAATTAACTAATTAACCTACGCGTAGATTGAGTTGGATCTGGGTTGAACTACATTTTCGGTTAAGAGAGCGATAGCTTGGATGAGAATTTTTATACCAATTTGTACGATGCCTTAGTGGCATCTTGCGTACTCTTCACCATGGAAAATTAAATCCTTGCATTTTTTAATATTGATATAGTTGCTTATATTTTTGAAATCGTTTTATGGACGTTACAACGCTTTAAATATAAAACAACGAGCTGATATAATAGCTTGAATTATTCTTTGTAGTAATTTAACCACATTGTTTTGTTACTTCGTGTAAAAAGATAAATAGAGTAAACTTCTTCTACAAAGCAGACACGTTTAGTAATGCGAGTGTTGACATGCCACATGTGACTCACGCGAATGAAACCTTTCCTCATTAGGGTCGTTAATCGACGTGTGAAAACGACATTGTAAATAATCACAACCTTGGATTGGATGGTATCCAACACGTCACGTCGGGTTTAACGTGCCACAGATCGGTCATTGACTTCCAGGAGATTTATGTAAATTGCTTCCTACCTACATAGATTACGTAAACAGCATACATCCACCGATAAACGAACTCGCCAATCTTGTGCGCTAAATATAGTTATTGCATTCAATACACACCTACTTATAACTTACATATTTTCGATATGTATTCTAGTTTGTATAATTGCTAATATTTGCACAGCGTTAATAACCATTCATATTGACGTTACGATTTCCAATAATCCATTTTGTTATTTTAATTTACTTACACTCCATTTTCATTCAATAAGTACACAGATAAATATTTATACTGTTTTTGGTGTAGGGAATAAATTAAAAAGGTTTAAAGTATGTACACAAAAATGCATTAAATCACTAGTTTAACCAGATGTATGTTTACGACATACAATATACATTTCCTACTTATTAAAAACGTGCGTCAGTATTGACATTATTTCTTTGACTCATTTGTGTCACGAGTGAATAGTGATATATCTGTGTTGATCGGTGTAGTGGATCCCGGCTGCCCCTGGGATATGAAAGTTGGTGGATTTGATTACACCATTATTAACGGTAACTATTTTGCTATGTGGCCATTGCAAACAAAGATACATTGTCCAGACCATGCGAAGCACAAGCACCAGCTCCATTGTCTCTGAATGTTATAGGATAATAATGACTGGCAAATGGACATTGGATGACATGGGTTAATTCTGTATCTGTGTTCTATAAACTATAATATCCCTAATATATCCCATTGAAATATATTGCAATTTAAAAGTATTTACTTCTAATCAATTTCTAAAAAGTGACTTAATTAAAGCTAGTTTACAAATTCTGGTGCAGCTACTACTACGAACCGAACGTCACGTTAGGCAAAACAGAGACTGGTGCGTAATTATCTGCAGCATTGAATATTTAAAAATAGATCTTAGATCCACCTTTATGAATTGAACCGTTTTATTGGCAAAGTAACAGATGCAACAAGCAATTTTAGTAACAGTTTAAAAGTTGATGAGTTGTTTTACAATTTTCAAATTGTCCCAAAATTTCTTTAAAATTATAATAAGTATTGATTATTTTTTAGTATCATGACGTATTTTAAATAATAAGAACTCATAGGGACAAAGAGTCTATCTATTAAAAATTCTCTCGTTGAGATAACAAACATTGATCAGAATACATGTTGCTAATAGCTAAGTTCTTTACCTAACATCCAAATTGTTATTTTTATCAACAAACAATTTACGCATGTTGCAATTAACCATAGCAAGCAGACAACATTGTTTGATGTTGAATCTGTAAAATGATTAATATGCGTTGGTTGAACCGTTTAAAATACAGTATGGTTAGTAATATTTACCTACACAAAGTTTCTTTTGTCATTAAAACATCAAAGCTCGTTAACCTGTGATGTCTTTGTCCGACACTATATAACAAGTCGATGAAGCAAAGCCTGTGTGCCCTGTGTGAGTCGACACTCGACATTCGACAACCGGTGGGACATGTGTGTATTTATATTGCAACCGGCTACAATAGAGCATACAGCCATGTCTATCGGCTACTGTAAACAAACAATGTCTTTGTTTCTTTCATGCAGCATGTAAAATGATGCAGGATCAGTTGCACTTCCTCGAATGCCAACATAATTGTCTATTGTTGCAGTCTGTAAATATGAACAATATTAATTTCTTTGTACGTAAAATCATTTGTTTATGAGTTTGTTCAACTGGTTTGAGGTAATTAGACTGTTAGAATAGTCAAATTGTTTATAATATACATATTATAAACAATTACAAACAGTTACATCTTGTACCTATCTCTAATAGAGTTCAAACAAAACTGATTACCGGTGTTTGAAAATTCTTTCTTTTTATATATGACATTTTTAAGTTGTTTTTTGTTGTTATTGTCCTTTTTCGTTAATTTAAAATAGATGTAAAGGGCTTCAATCCCGACTCTCGGAGCTCTAATTCCTCTCCATCTACTCAAAGTCCTGGTGCACAGTGCTTGGCAACTTGAAATTGAGGCTAGACCAATCAACAGATGGCGAGGTAACCTTCATAAAACTGATTTAGACAAATAAGAGACATACAAGGCTATGCCCTACGCTCGGCCACAAGTCAGCCAAACATGACGAAGATAAACAAACCCTATCATATATTAGGAGACGTGTAACCAACAGAGGGTTTCCTTAAATGTGAATAACCATACAAATGAGATGTAATATTTAAAAAATATGTATTCTGCGTAGAATTACCAGTGCCTACTATTAATTCCAATATACTTTGATAGGCACATTATTATTGGTACCTAGATACGTTGTGTAAAGATGAGTAAGCAACTACATTAAGCTTGTTTCAACGAGACCTTTAAAATATTCACCGTACAAGTGTATGTTGCCAAGTTTATGTGGCATTGGTTTGTGTTATATTTGTTTTAACATTCGGACGCCACTCAAATGTATGGCTGCCTACCTGTTCATATTGACCTTAACAAAATAAAAATCACAAAGCGTGCGTGTTATAAAATCAGTCCTTACCTTGATATTAATTCGAATCATTCATGGAACCTTTATGTACTTACAATTGCGTTTTAGTAGCGTGCTCTATTAGGTACTTCATTCCAATTGTATTTCCGCTAAAATATTCTTTGTTAGTTCCGAAAGATATTCTTTATACTATTTGCTTATACCGTTGGGTAATTACTAAGATGGATAAAAGAACCTATCTTGTTAGCAAACTTACGGCCGTTCTCTATATCCTATCTATCTTTAACAAGAGGTTAAAATGGATATCGTTACTATGTCAATACCACTGTATACTTCAATAAACAAAGACAGACATACAATATTATCTTGCCTAGATATGTATAAATATATGCACCTTATCTAAATATCTCCTGAAGCAAAAAATGTATCGAAATTTCGAGAGAAATCTCTTGTTAAAGATAGATAGATTATAGAAACCGGCCGTTAGATAGTAAACGGTTGGTGATTTTAATACCAGCAAAATGGAAAGTAGACATGAGATTTATGCAAACTGTGATACTTACTAGTTGGTAGTTGGTTAGGAGACGGAAAACGTACTTATTTTTGTTTATATTTTTTCATTATTCTTAAATAAAAAGTCCTGTTAAGTCTTACAATTTAATTATCGTTCTAGTAAATTTTCTGAGATATCTACACGGCTAATAAAAGATATGACTAAAATTAGTTGACATTTGAAAGTAATGGACTGTCTCACCTACGGATGTTTTTGTTCGTGGTATCATGTGGATTCCGTGAAGTTTCCCCGTAACGGTAAGGAAAATAAAATCTGCTTGCCAATTTATACATTCATCAACAATCGAATGGCTTAGTTTAGATCGTAAACTTAAAAAGATGTTTATGTTACACAGCGATAAATATAAAAGAAAACGCGAATTAAATGAACCTGAAATCTCTGTAATAAAGACTATAATATCAATAAAAGAGTAAAAAGTAAGAGTATGTCAATAAAAGATAATATTTAAAAAAAATACACATTTTGACCTGAATTTTAACCTGAACTTTGAATACGAACCCAGATGCTCAGTAAATCGTGTATAATTCCAGCTACCTAGACATCAAACTATTTAAATGTGTACTCAGTTCATTTGCTTAATATTTTGCTTATTTTTAACATTTTATTTTGACTTTTTTTTATTGCAATGAATGGCGAGACGAGCAAGCCGTTCGCCTGATGGTAACCGATACGACCGCTCATAAACAGTAGGAACGTCCCACTGCGCTCGCCTTCCTGAGACATAAGATGTTAAGTCTCAATATGTCCAGTAGTTACTCTGGCTACAATGTCCTTCAATCCGAAACACAACAGTGCATTTACGCAGTGTTGTTTCACGGGAGAAATAGACATTGCGGTGGTACCTACCCAGATGGCCTCGCACATATGAGAGACCTACCACTAGTAAACTAGTACTATACAAATAAGATGTTTATAGGAATTAATTCAATCTATAATTATAAAAATACCTATAATTTCCGGTTCTCTGGCCATATATAATTTTACGAAGAAATTATTTATAAAGCTAAAGCCTAATGGGCTTCTGTAATCTTTGTGCGTGATTTAAACTTACGTTAGATCGTAAAACGCTGTTTAAGTGAACGATGTATACGCAAGACGTTAAAGCAGTTATTTAAATTCAATACGAATGAAACCGAGTCTTTGTGTTTCATAATATAGGCACTTACCTATAGTTAACCGCTGTTGGTACGCAATCCAGTTTTATACCTATGTACGCCATGTCTCTTCATATTTATTATTGTTTATCATTTTATTATTTCAGTAGCCTATTTTTATTACAAATGCATATATGGGATACTACGTTTGAGTATGGCTCTGGTTGTTTATATTATTAAAACGTACATTATAAACATCCATTTAGTTAATAACAATTTATGTCTTATGTATAAAATATCTTTATGTTTTAATAGACTAGTCAAAAATGTATTTATCACTTTATGCGTGTGTGTTTGAGTAAGATTTAGAAAGAAATTACCTAATATATGGAATTATAGTTAATAAATGGGATTGATCTCCGGTATGGTAAGAGGCTCTACCACAGAATACTAACAGAAGTCAAGCTTGTGTATGTACTTCACTTTTATTGCCACACTCACACTACGCTCGGCGTTCGCGCTAGGGTTGTTAACTCTGGCTTATGCGAAAACACGTATCGTGTTAATAGCACTCGTATTGTTTGATTATTTTTTTAAATAAAATATATAAAACACAATAATAAAATAAATAAATTTTAATTGTACTTATGAAGTCATTGAGAATATGTATGTCATTATTCTTCATGTTTTTTTTATTGTTTTTGTATAATATATGTATTTTTTAATGATATTTACATTATATTATTATAATCTGGTGTTTTATATACAAGTGTAATAACTTTTATTTATTTGTTCCATCTTTGCACAAAAAATATCATTATTTGCGTTCCCGGAGCGGGTGACACTCGCGCTCGCAGTGGTCTCTACTGGTTTCGAATATCGTGTCGGTGAACGCTGTCTATGTGTGCGTTGATTAAACGCGCTTTGTATGAAGCTTGACTTCTGTTAGTTTAGTATTCTGTGGCTCTACAGATACGCAATCGATAGTTGATTTTAATGACTGTTATAATAATTCATGAGCGATACATAATATAACTAGTTATAAAAAGTGGAATATTCTTGCCAAGCAATCGATTATTATCAAACATTTGCCGCATAATTATGTTGATGACATAAAACGCCGCTGGTGACTTAAAACGGTTTTGTGAATTCATATTGTTTATGAACCTTCTTATCAAAGGAGAGTTTTATAGGCACTCTATCAAATGTTTATGTAGATGTACATGGAAAGCGTTTAATGAATTAGGTATGTACGGACCTGTGCCGGCGGAGCAGGCCGCGCCTCGCCGGGGAGCCGCTGGGGCCGGCACCATCGTTGTCTAGTTTCTCTGGAGATCGGAACAGCTTCCGGAACGCAGCCGCCACTTTTTCCTCCGATCGCGACGTCATATTTCACAGACGAGTACTTTCTACAGTTACACTTTTCACGACTCACGAGTATCAATAAAAATCAACTTTCACAGAATGTTTATATCACGTTTGTTTGTTTACACCGCGGCGCTTGAGCACGTCATGTCAAATTCTATTATTGTTGAATCTGGAACGGCGCTCGCGAGCGGTATCGCGTTAAAGAGGTTGCATCACTCGAGCGTCTCGCACGGCGCTGATGCGCGGCTGCTGCAACACACGTGCGACTACGAAGTGAGAGCGACGATGAAATCGAAACTTGGCACAGTGGAGGAGGTCGGTTATCGCACCTCGGCGGACGCGTCGTGGAGCGGCCACAAGTGTGTCACAGTGCGTCCGCGCACGACACGCGCGCAGCCCGCGAGCGCAGCCGGCCGCACTCCTACCGCCTCAGTGTCTCCGATGTGTCCGGCGGCAGGTGCCGCGTCTGTCTCCGATTCACTTGAGAATGCAGGAACTGTGTACTGCTGAGAAATAGCCGCTCTTTATCTTCCTAGAGTTGAGCTGAAACAATACAAGCAATTAAGTTGTCAATTTTGTTTCATAATCTCAGGATATTTATTAAAGTTGTTATGATTTAACGCTTCGTACTGTCGATAATGACCAATATTAGCTATTAAATAACTTTGATAGTGAAATATCTGTAGGTACCTGCATAATTGCTTTGAGTTTTACATTTTAATAATTGCAAACGAATGTTTACGACACCCTATTACAGACTAACTATTTGCTCAGTGCTCACATATTAATGACAAAATCCTTTCTAGACTGCTTGAGCTAGAATTATATCTCGCTTAATTCAGAATGTATCATTTTAATCTGGGTTCTGGAGGTTGAAGTAAGCAATTCGTTGAGAGTAAGAGATCAATACGACGTAAGCACGCTCAAACCTTCGGTCTGTTCCACGCGTCATTGTTGACATTTCAAGATAAATATTTTTCACTAGCGGTCGGGCCCGGCTCCGCCCGGGTGCAGATACACTTTCAAAATGGTGATCGAAATGTTTAATTCCGACTATCAATTTAGAATATGGACCAATCGGACCACGAAAAACTAAACAAAGTTCCTAGTATTTGCTAGAAATGTCAATACTGCTTCCCTGCTATATGTCATAGCGTGATAATATATAGCCTATAGCGTTCCTCGATGAATGTACTATCCAACACTGAAAGAATTTTTCAAATCGGACCAGCGGTTCCTGAGATTAGCGCGTTCAAACAAACAAACAAACTCTTCAGCTTTATAATATTAGTATAGATTACTGGATTTGCATCAGCTATTTGCGCAATAAGGTAGTTATATCGTCATAACACGCAGGGAAATGATAATAACAATGAATTTCGTTCAATGTGTTATCCAGTAGCATAAATCCCTATACAAACTGCGTGTGTACCTAATCATATCTATCTGTTATTTACTTAATGAATCAGAAAATGTACGGTATATAGAACTAAAGTATACAAGACGCCAGTATTCAGGGACTTACCAAGTTCGATTTTAAAAGTTTGAAGTGATTAGTATTCACACACTCTAAACTCTGAAGAGAAAATTGACAGTTAGGAAAGTAGGTACCTACTACCTACGTGTGGGATGTTCTTGGTATTAACTTATAACCTTAAAACACGGAGTAATATAATTGATTATAACAAATGAGCTAGTTCCCTTTTAAAGTATATTTTCATATAATAAAAGGTTGCATCCAAGTGCTCACATATAAAAATTCTCAAAATATCATGATTTTCGAATCACTATTAGGTTATAATACATTTGCACTAAATAAATATTTACGTCATTTTATAAAATATTTGCTTCGTCAAGGAAATCCAGCGGGTGAACAATGCTAATTGTCTAAGGTCAGCAATATTGTGATGCCATCGTTATCGATGCCATCAACAATAAAATCGATCAATTTGATTACCAATTTGCTTAATTAATAATAGGAAGATACGCGCTGAATAAAATATTCTATCACTTATTAAAATAAATTTTAAATTCTACAATATACTTTCCATTTTCAACATTTTTCTTTGAACTCAAAAATGAGGAAAATTAGCAACCATAAAAAAAAATATTTACTGATAAACGAATATCTACAACATGTGAGTTTTATGAAAACCGACAGTAGATACTTAACCGTCAAATTCAAATGGGTTTTCTGTAAGCACGCAAAATCAGAATTCTATTTTATTTTATGGAGAAAATGATTGTTTCGTGCAATATCGCTCGTTTAATATTGAACCCTGATTATATTCATATAAAAGAGCATTGAATCTTTTGGATACGTACTGTCCTTGAGAGTTGAGTCTGTCCTTGGTTGCGGGTAAAGGACGCTCAATATCTATAAATTAGTAAGCCTATTGGTATGTGCCTAATAAAATTAGCTCGTATGAAGGTAAATGCTTCCGAAATATAGATACTTACCGAATTCGAAATTTCTTTCTTGTGAGAGTAAAATCAGCCGTTCCATTTTTAGTACATACTGACGATACGCGGATCGAATTGAATCAAAGAGGTTTTAACTTTTAAATCGGTAATATTTCGACGAATTTTATTAAACATAAACGAAACATTATCGCCCTTATTCATAGACAGTTTATAAACCAATTTTAGTAATCGAATGTTTTGTCCTTTTTGAACGACTTTTGGATTCAGTTTGAACGAAGAAGACAAAAAATTTGATTGGTAAAATACGATTTTATGATTAAGGGCGTAACGTAAAAAGACTAAAAATCTATAAGGCGTAAAAAAGCACTGGAATCTTCGATCAAATATGTAGGTATGTACAAAAGTAGCTATATCGACAAAATAAATTAATGAACTTTAGATTAATATCTTGAATCATTATATCTATTGAATTGTATATCTGTCTAAGTGTATATATTGTAGCTTAATGCTAAGGATTTACCATTATTTCTAGTCTTTAATCTTTTAAAACTGGTTCTGAGACCTTAGTTTTTTTTCGACACATTGGTTTTCTTTACTATTTGCATAAGTTTATGTATTAAGATAGCCAGTAAGTAATGCAATTGCATGTAAGTTATTTTTGAGACACGCTATAAAACATGTTTATTTATTTATTTATTTTTATTATCTAAAATCTATCCCAAATTTATAAACCTCCTACACTAACGGTTTGATAAGCTTATAAGTAATGGGTATTTCTATGTACCGACTTGTATTTACATTGTTAATAATGATGTCACTACATTGTGAGTCATTTAATGTATCGTTTCTTTAACTTCATAAGGCTTTGAGTATCATCATATATAAACACGGATGATAAACAATTTGTTTTGATGTATCATATTTTCCGGTAAGAATTTCAGGGTCTCTATAGATCGTTAAGGTTCGTTAATGTTGAAAAATTGAGAAATTAAGCAACAAAAGTAAACAGATGCAGCAGCGAATAAGCTTAGAAGATTAAGTGAATAAGTTACTGAAACACTGCAAGGCCAAGCATGCTTATAAGCTAAGTTTATTTAGGCCTTTGATTCATTTATATCAAATTAATTTTATATCCTGCTAGCCTCAAGAACAGAAAAGAATATAATACATAAATTTTGCGTCTGAATACTGCTACACGGCAATCCTTTCAAGTGTTCAAATTGAAAGTATTTTCTTACTATCGCAATATAGAAGATATTCAATATTGTCTGAAGTGTGGGCGTCTATGTGTCTATATTTCGAGCCAAGAAATGTCCATAAATAACCCAAAGGTCCAGGCGAGCCGTGGGCGCGTACCGACTAGTTGAAGGGCAGGATATTTTATTACTAGCAATATTTTTAATTAGAGACTTTGTGATCTATTTTTATTCATGTTTTATCTTTGTGTTTATACATTGCAACAATGCCTATAACTGTCAGCAAGCACAAAGGAGAACAAAGTATAGGAATTTAATTTACGCACACTCGTGGATAACTTGACCTGTAACATAGACTAGGAATTGTTGATTCGTTTAGTTATGTGGGAGGGCTTTTTTATTTATGTTAAATTCGATTCCAACCAAGGTCGAAACTACGCCTATAATTGATCAATGGTTTCCGTTATATTATGTTGGGGTTCGGCTAAGCATACGTGATAGCTAAGCGAAAATACCGCACATATTTATGCAAATTATAAATTCGTCCGACGCGTGGCTATTAATAGACTTTATTACATTATTATGATTAAGAGTGAAAGCAGTTATCGGAGTACGAAAAAAGTTAGTAAGCGCGCTTTTATAGACTGGTGGTAATGACGGTGCAGTAAGAATTGATTGCGGGCTAATGAAATGATGCTTTATGTTTCAAACGATGCAGTGAAGGAAAATACCGTGAGGAAGCTATTAGTAAGAATTGATATAGTATGTCGCCAACTCGCACTTGGCTAGCGTGCATGAGCCTCTTCCACCATGGAGTACGGTTGAAAATTGTTAGGCCATATGGCCATATCAATGTGTGTGTGTCCTACAATGGGGCTTATATGGGCTGATACGTAATGTTTCATTGAATTCTCACACCTCACCTTTCTCTATCTGGAATATGGGGATCAAAGGTCAATATATCTTGAAACTAGTTAGGCTAGGTATCAGTTTAAGCGAGATTTAAATGTCGTTATTATAAGTACCTAAAATTACAACATCATGCTACAATAATTCCTATATTTATAATGTGGCTATATTAAGCGTAGTTTAAGTTTTGAAAATTAAATGCAAAATTCTGTATGGAAAAATAAAATTGCAGAGGGAATTAAAAAAGTAATCCACTGTTTGTATTAAATAGGTCCGACAAACGAGGAATCATTTGTTCTGATGAAAAGTGACCACGTCCATGAACATGCATAACGCTTGGATCATATACGAGTATGTAAGTGTTACTGGCCTAACAAATTTATAGGGTAGCGAGAAGGAAAAAGGACGGGGAATGGAAAGGGATATTAGATATTTGGCAAACTATTTTTATGAGCCGTTCATAGACTAGGCCCCAGCATGACTATCCATGAAGAATGTATTGGCTTCACAGTTCACCGCGGTGGCTAACAAAGAACGTGTATAAAATGTTAAGCAACAACACGCTGCTAGAGCTTTACTATCACTAATGGTATTCGAGGTTGTCGAAAGTCTAATACGCTTTCCTTTCTATCTCTCCCTCCATCGTCTCAAGCTTTCCATCCTCTGTCTTCACAGAAAGAAAATGAAATTTGAAATGTATTTATTGGTCACGTAGGCAATTAAAGAGCTCTTATGACAAGTCAATACACATAGAACTTAATCTCTATATATAATATATTTTCTATACTTAGTATTACTTATTTTATCGATTTATTTATTAAGTTTATTTATTTTATTTTTATTTATAATTAGTTTTATTTATTTGTTTAGTTTTTATTCATATTTTATTTAATGAATCCACAATATGTAATATAGATATGAAAGTCAATTATCTTTGATAGTATGTAAACGGTGAAGGAAAACATCGTGAGGAAACCTGCATACCATAGCGATTTATAAGAATTTCTATGGTATGTATTCTATGTAAGTCCGCCAACTCGCACTAGGCCAGTGTGGTGGACTATATGGCCTAACCACTCTCAATCGTATTCTCGATTGTAGAGTAGGCCCGTGCCTTGCAGTGGGACGTATATGGGCTGATACAGTATGTAAACAAATTATTATCGTCGGGAGTGGTTATAGCTTATGCCGTCTCTACATTACAACCAAATTATTTATCGTTGTCAGTCTTCGACAACATATAATTTTATCAAAGAAAATAAGTTATTTTTGTAAATTATGGTACACTTATTCAGCACGGCATGAAGTAGGGTATTATAACATAAAATTACATTTCGTGGAAGCCCGCCCGAAGTCTTTGATGGCGAAACGCGTCGACGTCTGCTCTAATATAATGACAAGCTTTTATCTCTACCAAGGTAAGAGGCTTATATATAGTATCAGGTATATTATAGAAACTTGACAAAGGAATAAGTATGTCAGCTTAATAGGGGATAAAAAAGTAAAGAAATATGATGGTAGAGTCAATAGCGGACTTAACTGTGATGGCAACACATATTGCTTAAAAACAGATAAGAGACATCCGAAATTAGGATAGTATTGACAAAAAACCAAGGTACGAGACGATATAGTAAGAAATCGCTGAACGCAGGCCGTTTTGAAAAGTTCTGTATGGAAAAGCAAAGAAAAAAATGAAAAGAGAGAGACAACAAAAAGTTTTGGATTTACACAATGAAACTATATCTAAGACTTCAGAGCTAGTAGAAGGCATCAGGGCAACAATTGAGTGGGCACCGGTACTGCGGTCAACAACTTGTTTGTCAACATAAAACACAACAAATAACTGAAATGAAACGATACTGTATGTTGCTCGGTATTATCAGATTATTAAATTTTACAGATTGCGATAATATTATAATGCTTAAAAACTCACTGAATTTATAATAACATAATATAGTGTAATAAACTAATTATGTTTATAGTAAATATGTAAGTAAACAATTAAATTAAGTTTAGATTTTATAGCTATATTTAGTCTGATTTGAAAATAGTTTTCGTTGGTATGTTTTAACGCAAAGATTCATATTGTCTTTATTTTACGATCGCTATATCAGAACGAATATATATTATCGATCGTTTTACTGCCGTCCATGCTATTAAATATGAATGTTTTGTATTTCTGCGTAGAATATTGATTTGAAAACTGAAGTGGAGAAAAGGACTCAAATCAAAATATTTATTTATTTTATTCCACATACTTACTACTACACACGCCGGCACAATTAGAGGAACACGCACAAAAATTAGCTCTTTTTTGAAATTTTGTTTGATTTTTGTTTAAATGGTTGTTTTTATATTTCAGCACCTTTAAAAAATTAAATGATGCAAAAAGATTTTTGGATATTTAGAGTTTTATCGTTAATTATACGCTCTCAAGTGCTTTTAAGATTTTTTCACTTTCAAGTGGTTTCACAAAATTTTGTTTAATTTCATTTTATGTGACTTAAGATATTTTTATTGTTATTGTTTTTAGAGTACCTGTCTTGTAGGATATAAAATGAGTGGCTTACCTTCCACTGAAGTTGCCAGAGCGGTAACAATGATTGAAAATGGTCAAGGGTAGGATTCAGTAAGTCGCGCATTGGGTGTGTCGGTATCTGTCGTCTTTCTCAACGTTAAACGTTAGAGGCACATGTGCGGATGCCAGGATAAGGCAGAAAACGGTGGACCAGTACCCAGGATGGTCATTTTATACGGCTGAAAACTTTGAGAAATCGTCTTCAAACGGCTATTCAGACCCGAAACATGTCACAATAAGTCCGTGATGTTAATATCAGTGAGCGTACAGTGAGAACACGTTTAAATGAAGTTGGACTCAAGTCTTACGTTCCGTCAAAAGCTCCAAAACTCGAGGTGGTACATAAAGTAGCCAGATAAGCTTTTGCTCACCAACACCGCGACTGGACAAATGAGTGGAGCCGAGTTTTGTTTAGTGATGAAAGCAGTTTTGTTGTGAATTGCATAGAAGGAAGGGAGAGGATCTGGAGGTATTGAGGAGAACGCTAATCGAGGAAACTTTACTGAAAGAGGTGTGTTATGGCGGAGGGTCAATTTTGGTATGGGGTGGTATATGTTTGGAAGCACGCGCGGCGTTAATACTTATAGAAAATGGGTCTTTAGCTGCACAAAGATACGTCGCAGAGATCTAAGAGTCCCATGTATTTATTTATTTATTTATTTATTTACCGAATAGAACGGTTACAGACACCACTTATACTATTCACTATTCAACACAATGTTTATGTTATTATGCAACAGTACAGTATTAAAACATGTATATACGTATTAAAATTTTCTTTCATACTTCCCGCTCGCGACTACTTAAATCAGGCCCCAATCGCGCAAATGGATTGCCCAGCAAGATCACCAGACATGAATCCCATAGAGAACGAATAGGACGTTATCGGAAGAAAGATAAATGGAAGAAACCAAGCCCCTAAGATCGTCCAAGGATTAAAATTCATGTTAGTGCAAGAGTGGGAGAATTTGTCGCAAAAAATTATTGATGACGTCATTAAAAGCATGAAGGATCATATCCAGACTCTTATCTGAGCCCGTGGTAGCAATACGCATTATTAATTTACTGAAATTATTTCTGTAAGTTTAAAAAAAGACAAAACATTTTACTGTATTTCCGATTAATTGCATTTGCGTCATTAATTAAAGTATTTTTACTCAATTTTAGTAATTTGTTATAAATTTTGCCTCATTTTGAATATTGAAAAATAAAAACATTCAGTTATTATAATATTTTCTAAGAAATTCAATATTTAACGCGTGTTCCTCTAATTCTGCCGGCGTGTGTATTTACAGGTTTCACCTAATACAGTAGAGTAGCACATATTACATTCTTATAATTAATAATACAACTAATTAATACTAATCAGTACAGTAGCGGTCACCTCTGTGAACTCTGTCAGTGAGCACGAGAACAAATCGAGCTGGCAGGACACCGCGTTGAGCAGACGCAGCGCCCGCGTCAGCGGTGCGTGCTGCAATAAGTTGGTGCGAGTTCGGGGCACCTACAGCAATGGCGGTCGGCGCCGTCGCCCCACACATCCATCCGGCACACACAACCCAGTAACTTGTAGTAGTCTAGGATTATGTATTTACCACGAATCACATTAAATAAATATTGGGCAAAAGCTACTTCCCTACGGACTTCCAATTTGTAATAATTTGTCATTCCCAAAACAAATAAGTTAGGGTACAACAAAGGGTATACACCATACCGTTTTAAATATAAGAACCTAGTAAACTTGTTTTGAATACGCTGTAACATAAGCTTGTACTTGTCCTCATGTGGAGACCACACTGCAGCATTGGATTATAAAATACACAATGTTATACTTATCTGGGGGCGCGGCCGAGCCCCCTCCAAGTCGAGCTATAGGCCGTAACATCCTTTTCTCGAAGCAATTCAGACCATTTTCAACCCCCTATAACTTCGTTGTGGCTAAAGCATGAAGCCTGAATTTTCAGTTACTAAGCAGGCATTGTGTAAACACGGTATATTTAAAATTTCATTCAATTTGAACAAATAGTTTAATAATTGTAACTAGTCAAACTTTCTTAATTTTGTCACTCACTGACTGACTGACCGATCATCAAAAGTCAAAGGCACTTCTAGCAGACACAGAACCTTCAAATTTAGAATATAATTAGTGTTTAGTGTCTAAAGTAAGGGAAAATTCAAACATTTCATAATTTGTGTCTAGTTTTCTAGATAGACCAACTGCGTGAATAACTTTGTAATCCCATATAAATGTATAGGATTACAAAGTTACATTTGCAGTTAATGAATCATTGTACCCGTATATAATGGAATAATAGTTGTAGATAGATATCTATATATATATGAGGCATAACCGGAGGGGATATAGAGAGGGGAATGGTGTATTCAGCCCATGAAACTGTATAACATTCCTCTAGAAAAACATGACGAAGAAAAACTTGCAAATAAATAGACTAAATAGCTCGAAAATATCAATAACAATGAAAGAAAGAACATTAATAATCAAATCAGCTATATTTGTGATAAATTGATACCTACAAAAATAAGAAAAATCCATAAGACAGAGGCTTAAGAGAAATCGTTAGTGATATTCTAGAAGTGAGAAGTACCGAAAAGGAAAAAAGTAGGACTCTACAAAAAGACGTGAGATCCCATCAAAAACATCCTGTAAAAAAATTCCAAGTCTCGCAGCTCAGGATTTCTACCGCAAAAAGTTGTGAGATGCATGTAATACCAAGTCGATTAATTTATTTAGTCCTTAAGGGACCTTCTATATAAAGTTATTACGTTAGTTATTACCATATCAATATTAAACATTCTTTACGTTTTAAATAAATGGATCGACTTGGCCATCGCATGAAAACGTAATGTATCGTACAATTTATACATAATGCTGCTGGCCAAGTCGATCTATTTCTTTAAAACGTAAAGAATTTTTAATATTGATATGGTAATAACTAACGTAATAACTTTACATAGAAGGTCCCTTAAGGACTAAATAAATTAATCGACTTGGTATTACATGCATCTCACAACTTTTTGCGGTAGAAATCCTGAGCTGCGAGACTTGGAATTTTTTTACAGGATGTTTTTGATGGGATTTGAATTATCTACAAAACATTATGTATTATATTTAGACTTAAATTGCGTGGTGGCCTGTTGGTAAACGTACTAGACGCGACTGGCAACATATTCACAGTGGTCGCGGGTTCAAATCCCAGGGCACACCTCTGACATTTCGCAGTCATGTGTGTATTGCTAGTCAATCGTCACGGCACTAAAACGGTGAAGGAAAACATCGTGAGGAAACCTGCATACCATAGCGATTTCTATGGTGTGTAAAGTCCGCCAACACGCACTAGGCCAGCGTGGTGGACTATATGGCCTAGAGGAGGCCCGTGCCCTGCAGTAGGACGTATATGGGTTGATACAGGATCAAGACTTGTTTAACTGAAAGGGTAAAATTAGGTGTTAATGACTACCCACTTTAGATCAGTTTTTTTGTACCATAGAGTGGGTATAAAAACTGTTCTAAAGTGGTGGTGGGATAGATATAAATGAAATATATATGAGGGCTATGATTTATGTTCTCTAGCAGTAGGTGTATTGTCATATCAATAAACTTACGTGCCTTCGCTAGGACTATAACCCTTGACTGACTTTGTTCATTGACACTAAAATGTGATCGATCCCAAACACGTATTTACCATTGCCGCAGTGTATCATGAATCACCCGAAAACTATCCGTTCCCGAACAGTTCCAGCGTTCTTTTTTACCATACGCGTGCAAGATCTGGAATGAACTCTCTGATTTGGTATTTCCCGAGCGCTATGACCTGTTCTCCTTTAAACGCGGCTTAAAGAGAGTCCTCTGCTTACGGTAGGCTGCAAACTGGCTATGCTAGAGCCCTGGCATTGCTAAGGTCCATGAGCGGTGATGACCGCATACAAAAATAAATAAATAAATATACATGCTACCTACAGAATAACGACTAGTGAGCCAGTATTTTTTTATCATATCGATAAATGCTTTTTCAGGCACTTGAGACACATAAGAATATTGTTGTTTGAGATACGGGAAACTTATTTTTGTTCTTCTGAGAAGTTACTGATTTACGAACGCTTGAGTGATTTCGTCGTAATGTTTTTCTATTGAAGTAGGTAAGTATACTTGAGTGTTCAATGGGATTTCTTATTAGAGAATATCCCACTCTCGATTTCCATATTTCTAATTTCAATTATTGCCCTTCTACAAAAACTTTCATCCATCCATCCATCCATCAGCCAAAGGAAGTCCACTGCTGAACATAGGCCTCCCCCAATGATTTCCACAGAGACCTGTTGGAGGCAGCCTGCATCCAGCGACGTCCCGCGACCTTTACCAGGTCGTCGGACCATCGTGTGGGTGGACGTCCTACGCTGCGCTTTCCGATACGCGGCCTCCATTCGAGCACTTTCCGACCCCATCGGTCATCAGATCTCCGCGCTATGTGCCCTGCCCATTGCCACTTCAACTTGCTAATCCGGTGGGCTATGTCGGTTATTTTAGTTCTCCTACGGATCTCCTCATTTCTGATTCGATCTCGTAGGGAAACCCCGAGCATAGCCCTCTCCATAGCTCGTTGAGTGACTTTGAGCTTCCTAATAAGGCCCATAGTGAGAGGCCACGTCTCGGTGCCGTAAGTCATCACTGGCAACACACAACTATCGAAGACTTTCGATTTAAGGCACTGAGGTATTTTTGACGAGAAGACGTCGCGTAGTTTCCCGAACGCTGCCCAACCGAGTTGGATTCGACGATTGACCTCTCTCTCGAAGTTGGACCTGCCTAACCGGACCACTTGTCCTAAATAGACATATTCGTCAACAACTTCAAGAGTCGAGCCCCCAACACCGATGGGGGTGGGAACAACATGGACATTCGACATGATCTTCGTTTTGTCCATGTTCATTTTAAGACCCACCTGTTGGGAGACTCGATTGAGGTCTTCGAGCATAGTGCTAAGGTCTTCCAGCGATTCTGCCAAGACTACAATATCGTCGGCAAACCGAAGGTGAGTGATATACTCGCCGTTGATGTTGATGCCGAATCCTTTCCATCGCAAGAGCTTGAAGGCGTTTTCCAGCGCGGCAATGAACAGTTTCGGAGATATGACATCTCCCTGTCTCACGCCTCTCTGTAGTGGAATAGCCTTCGTACTCTGATCTTGTACTCGGACCGACATGGTGGCGTTGTTGTATATACACTTCAACACTTCGATGTACCGATAGTCTATATGGCACCGCTGGAGAGACTGTAGCACAGCCCAAGTCTCGATCGAATCAAAGGCTTTCTCATAGTCCACAAACGCTAAACAAAGCGGCAAGTTATATTCCTCGGTTTTTTGTATAACTTGCCGAAGCGTATGGATGTGGTCTATGGTACTAAAGCCTTTTCGGAAACCGGCTTGTTCGGGAGGCTGGAAGTCATCAAACCTGCGTTCGAGACGATTTGTGATGACCCTCGAAAACAACTTATAGACATGGCTCAGGAGCGAGATGGGCCTGTAATTCTTCAGCAAAGTGTTATCACCTTTTTTGAAGAACAGTACCACCACGCTCCTGCTCCATGCCTCTGGCGTTGAGCCCTCGAGGAGAACGGAATTGAAGAGCCTCTGAAGGACTTTCAGTATCGGCGTTCCGCCCGCTTTCAGAAGCTCTGAAGTTATTCCGTCCTCGCCCGGCGCCTTGTTGTTTTTAAGTTGCTTCAGGGCCATCTCAATCTCACACAGGCTGATGTCCGGGATATCATCGCTAAAGTGTCGGATCAACTCGGCTCTCGGGTCTTTGGCCGAGCTAACAGCAGGTTTGGCAACCGAGGTGTAAAGCTGTCCGTAGAACCTCTCGATCTCCCTTAATACCTCTGCCCTCGTCGATACTACGCGGCCGTCTTCCGTCTTCAGCCTAGACTGAAAAACTTTCATATTACCTTTAAATGTGGAATTTCCAAAAATCATTTTTCATTGGGTTTTATCTTAGGTTTTAGTATAATTTTTTCCTGTTTATGTGCCTGACCTGTGCAAAAATCTATTGTAACGAAGTCTAGGCCCATCCTGTTAGGCTGTGCTTTGTCTGTTAGTCATATAATTATTTCTTATTAGGTATATAAGCAACATTTTTTATTGCTATGATTGGCGATGCGACCGCTCATGGACAGTAGCAATGCCTGGCATTCCACTGCGCTCGCCATCTGGAGACACAAGATGTTAAGTCTCAATATGTCCAATAGTTACTCTGGCTACAATCTTTCAAATCGGAACACAACAGTGCGTTTACACTGCTGTTTGGCGGGAGAAATAGACATTGCGGTAGTAAACCTTTTATTTCTAACCATTGGCAAAAGCCAGCTTTTGAGATAGGGTTACGTAAATATTCTCTATCATCTACATATGCGAATCGGATTACGAAAGCTTATTATGAGGTTATAGCCAAATAAAGGATGCTTTGAAAATAAAAATATAATTTTATAAGAGGCACACATTCTACGGAGGGTATGAACCTGTAATTCCGATCCGAATTAATTAGAGGCACATTCTACGATAACGGCACGGCTGCCACTGGACGGGGCGGGGAGGCTGAGGGCGGCTACTGGCATCCTTTGCGTCGAATGACGTCATACTGCCAACGAGGCGCAAATATCTCCCCAGCTCTACCTACCCAAACATATTTTGGAGATAAAAACTTGTAGTTATGGCATTATTCGCGTAGGTTAGGACTATAATTATTACTTGGCATGGAATTTTTTGCAGAATATTTTTTCTTTGTATATTTTGACTGAGAAATTAATATATCTTGTTTTTTAAATTATCTCGATCAATTACTAGCTGATAAAAGTGTTGTAGTTTAAAGTATCAGTACAAATAACTAGATATTTGTACTGATACTTTAATACATTGCAACGGCAACGTGTACTCAAGTTTGAGGTTTCTTGGTGCAGGTATTGTACTACGCTTGTGTTGTCTCAATGTATTGGACAACCAAAATTTGTTAATTTTTATTATTATTTTTTTTTTCTTTTTGTTCTGATTTGTCTTAAGATAGTTATGAACATAATATATATTGTTTGTTTGACGCCCGTGACATCACATCACGGCCACACGGAAGACCAGCGCTGGTAACACCAGCACATGCTGAGTGTGGTCCGTTTTTGTAACGAGCACTATTTGTATTACTTATACTATAATATTTTGATTTTGTTAGTGTTACTTGTTACAAATAAATAATTTTCTTTCTTTCTTTCTTTTCTATATTGGTATTGATTGATTCGTGTATGACTTTGCCAGTGTTGAGTCGTGCCCAGATTATAATGACGTCAACGGTTGTCGATACAAGTAGCAGTATGGAATGCGAGCTGACATTTGCTGAATTGTCTTTGTTTAAGATCACCTATTACGTAAAGAATTTCACTTGATCTCAGCCGGGTGCATGACATTATGTCTTACCTTAATAAGCGTCGTCATTCAGACATGTAATGCGGTTTTGCCTTTTGTATAGCAGCAGAATAAACTAGTTATAGCCAACGAGTAGTCAATAAAACACTCCGGTATACTTCCTGCTCTACTAACACGTAATTTCTGTAATTTCGGTTACTATCAATTCATAGTAATTTTCTTCCAACAAACAAAGTCTGCATAAAGAAAATTTAGTCATCGTTTCAGATAGCGAAACGGTTCTGTAAAGTGGCCGCTGGCTTTACACAAAGCCTCCACTAGCGCAGTTTATAAGATAAAGCAAGAAGAGTTTTGCTGAGGCTGGTGGGAATATCTTTTGAATTGAGCGAGGAAAAAATTAACAATTCTCTTATGCGGTATTACTTTTATTTGAGCTTATAATACAGCAATTTGTGAATGCTTGTTTCAAACAATAATGTACGATCTTTTTATACAATACCATTTAGAGGTCCTGACGATATTAACATTGCTAGCATATTATTGTTTTAGATTTAATATATGGAGCAATACTGAAATCCAATAAAGTCGAAACCTGAAGCAAAAAGGTCACGTAGACAGACCCAACCGCTAGGTAATAATCGGGATTATTTTGTTTTTTCCAAGTTTCCTCGCCTCGGAGTTATAGCAAGCGAGACCTTCTAATAAGATTATTGATGATCCAATACTTTCGAGTAAAATACAAGAACGTCTGAAAATATATTTATGAGCGATAGGCCGCACGCCACATTTTATTTATAGAATCGTTTTGGATAAAGTGTTCTAGACGCTAGATCCCAGTAATTATTCACTCTTTATGATGATTAAAGGCATTGACCAGGTATGCCTCGAATTTTCCGCCAGTCCCCATTTATACGATTTTAAAAAACCAATATGTATTTAACACAATTTTCGCTAAGGAAGGCTCATCGACATGCTGGAAACTAATGATGAAAAGTCATTGAAATCAGAGGGGTAGATAGTTATAGGAGTGGAGTGGCGAGCAACGAGCAGCCCGGGGCCGCGGCGCCCTCAGCTCGTCTACACTCGTTATGTGTTGGTTGTAGGTACTACTCACTACTCTTTACCGACCGGAGGGGTAGAATTTACATTCGTGCATGTATGTCGTGAACACAATTTGTTTTTATTTCATGTCGCCAGATTCATTTGCGTGCTAATGGACTTCTCGCAAGTTTTAACGATTTGAACGATAAAACGCGCCCATGTAGGTATTTCCTTTTTTATGGATTTGTACCTAAACATGTACCTAAACATTCAAGT
The DNA here is from genome assembly GCA_009982885.2 of Hyles vespertilio. Classification (NCBI taxonomy): domain Eukaryota; kingdom Metazoa; phylum Arthropoda; class Insecta; order Lepidoptera; family Sphingidae; genus Hyles; species Hyles vespertilio. The sequence continues at coordinate 17,001,832 of CM042807.1, read as the reverse complement.
TAATTATTTATTCGCTTTTAAAAATGTATTACCTAATATACAGTATTAGATTTATAATCTTGTTTGCCTTATGTGGCCATTTTAGAACACATTATTAAACTGTTATACCTATCTTCCACCTGCTCTTATCCTTCACTTACACCGGGTCAGTAAAACGATTTCCAACGATTAACCATGTTGTACAATGATTTAGCTCATATTTTAACGTCCGGTTACCTGCCATCCACTTTTCAGAAACAAGCTTTTTATCGACCCTGCTGGCTTCAAAAGGTTGATAAACTTCACAAAACTCCGAAATTTTTGCTCATATATTTCAGATAGCTCATATTTTAGATACATATTTTCGTCTTCGTCGTTAAAGCTAACAATAAACGTAAATAGTTACAAAGCGATAAAACAGTTGTCGCTTTGCGATGCTAATATACTGAGTAAACGAAATATAAAATAAAATGTGCTCCAGTATTGGTAGCCCTAGTTTGTGGACACTCATCTAAATGAAAATGTGCGGTCACCCCGGGTTTCACACCATTTAACACGAAAGTCCTTTCCCTAATGGCGTGGCTCAGGCCATTGACAATTGTGCGAACCGCCGAGATATGTTTGCTAAGAAATCGCTTAGTGTGGCTGAGGGAGCAAATTCAATAATACCTTAGTCAAATGTCATTAAGGGGCCTAACTGCCTAAAATATCGTGTTTACCAAACATACTTGGTAAACAGTCTGTGTAAAATGTATTACCTTTTGGATTAGATTTATAGAGATGGTTGGTATGATTCATTAATTGTAATCTTGATATGAATTAATGTCAAATATCATTTATCTTTGTATAATCGTTTAGATAGGTGTATTAAAAGAAAATTAATTGCTATATTCCGAAAATTGCTCCTTGCCGCTTTTGCTGGAAATTATCCTCATAAATAGAAAAAATGGCGACGAAAATTTTTTTTTTTTTTTTTTTTTTTTTATTGCATTGAATGGCGAGACGAGCAAGCCGTTCGCCTGATGGTAAGCGATACGACCGCTCATAAACAGTAGCAATATTCCACTGCGCTCGCCATCCTGAGACATAAGATGTTAAGTCTCAATATGTCCAGTAGTTGCTCTGGCTACAATGTCCTTCAATCCGAAACACAACAGTGCATTTAAGCAGTGTTGTTTCACGGGAGAAATAGACATTGCGGTGGTACCTACCCAGATGGCTTCTCACATATGAGAGACCTACCACCAGTAAATTACACGATATCAGATTTTCTATGAAACAACAAATATATACACCAGAAAGACACACTAACCTAGTTTATTTAGTTTATTATATTTTCAATCAAAGTAGATCAAAGTAAAATGTGCTACATTAGCATTTAAACCGATTTGTGCTCGAGATAATATGCAAAAATATTGGCGCTTATAAATTTTGATTTGAGTAATCTTGTTTCTCATTTTTTCGGTGAGGTAAAGTGGTTTAAATAGTTTCGCATTACATATGTACGCTTTCAATTCATTAATTAAATTGAGTTAAAAAAATAATAAAATGTCGTTAATTATGAAAAGTTTATAACGCTAACGTATTGCATTTTTGTTATAACTCATTTGTACCAGAAACAGCATTTTTTTCCAGAAATTCGTGGTCCTTTCTTTAATATTGTTGAACATCCTAAATGTTCTGTTGTAACGAATAATTATTTGTTTTCCAATGTATTGCCTTATAATAGTTAAAACTGTTAATAAATAGTTAAAACTGGTATATACCAGATCTCTGAGCGTAATACAATATTTAAGCATAGATTGATTTATAATTATTAATTACGTAGGTACTACACCAAATAAAGAGCAGGAATTTTATTTGTCAATATACCTAATCAGTATTATTATTTACAATATTCCGTCTTACCTAAATATTTTATTCTAAAACTATCTTTAATCCCTTTTAATTATCTGCTTTTCAGTATCCTTAATGAATAGGACTCAAACGCCGAATCCGGCTACTTTTGCGTACCTTATTCACTTACATCTGCCTGATTTACCTAACTCCTGTGATCAATACAGAATAAAAATAGGTACCCACGGCATTTGATTTGATTTATTTTTATTGCTTATTGAGGCACAGTGTGAATGGCAGACGTCATGCAGCGACGACATACCGCCATCAACCTTTTTATTTCAGCGCTAATCTTGTTTAGCATTAGCTCGGCTAAGGGATATTGACTCACCAATCAATCGTACTTGTACAAAACACTTCTATATACATTTTTTTAAACAAGTTATATTTAACAACAAGAAATTGTACGAAATTACTTGAAAAGGATTTTTAAAATTATATTTATTACATATAATACCTAGCTGTCTTTCTTTTGTTTTATATCCTTTGCACCTTTAAAAACATGGCCATGTTTAAGGCTTAAAGTCAACAACGGTTGGATTAAAAAGCACAATACAATACCGATTGTTACATATATAACGTGACCATTTATTTTTTGTGCCAAAGCGGGACATCAGTGGAATTAAATAATAATAATAATAAAGTTTTTAGTGTTTTACAAGTTTTTATCATAGAAGATTGATTAACATAAAATAACAATAAAAATCGTATTTTTGTATTTGATGTTTTTACGAAAGTGTTGGTATAATACGACCTCGCGGTTTTCAGTAGTAGTTTGGTAAAGCATTTCGAGCGAGAAATACATTTTAGATTTTTGTTTGGTCTGTTTACAAGAGCGGGACGATGTCGGCCTTGCTGGGGACACCGGGATAGACTTCCTGAAAGCGGGACTGTCCCGCCTAAAGCGGGACGTATGGTCACGTTATACATATACCAACCAAGTGAGGATAACACATCTAAAGTATATCATACTGACATTTTCGTATTTAATAAGCTTTGAGAGTGCCTGTAGCGTGTGGACTATGCACATAGCGAAAAATTATACCTATTACATTCCGGAGACGAAACTAATTTCCCAAGAATAGCTCGTGATAGCTAATGATTACACAAATTGGAGTTACGGGAACATAACAACAAATTCGTTGTTAAAACTTCCTAGACAGAGTATTAAAAAAAGTACTCTCATCTATATCAATCATATCACAAAAATACAGACAACTGACAAGATTCAAATTGTTATTATGAAGTCAGCCGAAGATATTTTGAAGAGAAGTTGCGTAGAATCACAGATCACTCCCATCTGAGCTGTGCGTACAGTGGTTATTACCAAGATACAATTACAAATTAAATCAAAATTAGGTACACCTACGTACATATAAGGTATCTACTGGTTATTATTTGTCAATCACACGTGGATTCGTTCATTGGAACTATTCAAGATCACGTTAACCGAAAAAATACGTTTTATTAGACAAAGGAGTAAAAAATGAAATTAAATTGTATTACTTTTTGTTTCAAAAATATCTAAATGTATTTTGAATTATTTGTGTACCCAATGGCCAACGCGGTCTGGATGACAGGGAGTTCAACGTTTTAAATATTTACATATATCCGGGTTTAACACGACAAAAGGAGGAATTGTTATCAGCCAACATAGTTGAGATGCTTGAGGAGTGCCAAGTGGGTCACCTCTCACAGATGGACAGGTACATGGAGCCCATTTACATTATTAACTACGAGTAATAAATAACTCATTAATCTTCTGTTTATACCACACCAAAACGGCCATCAATTAATGTCAGAAATTAAATTTATTAAAATTTCCATTTGTCCCTTCATGAGTAATTGAAATACACTTTTTATCATTTTTATTTTATTAACAGTATAATTTTATAGTTGTTGAAATATATGTAAACCACAAATATCCAATTTACATGTAAAATTGTGGTAAATTATATAACTATTCAATAATCACGGTTCGGGCAACGCGGTATTGGATTTTCTTTCAGCTATGTGTTAGGAAAGTATGCCCGATATGATGAAAGGCTCGCCCTATCACATCGTGGGACGGAACACACAAGGCGAAACGTGGGTATCCCGGTAGCACCTCTGACTTTTCTACCAGGGCGAAAAGTATGATTCCTTTCTCGCAAACCCTGGGGTAATGGTGGAGAAAGGATATGTGGTGGTCACCGGTATTCCATCGCAGTGCTTGGGAGTTAATGCCAAGCTCGGTTCCATGACGGTGATTTCCTACGCCAGCATACCGACCAAACTCCCTAGATGTACCTCTTTGCGCATATTAGGATGACTGCGGTTTCTGCCAGCGTGACTCGCCCGGTGCTATTCCTCCGACATGGTATGCAGTTCGTAGACCTATATTCTCGTCCTTTTCAATAACAGCAATGCATACGCGCCCCCAATAACCTTAATCTAGCGGTCGCCTCGGGATGACTCATGTGAGGACGCCGCCCAAGAGCAGCCAGTGATCTCAGTGGTCCCGTTTAGTAGCCTTCTACGAGAGGCAGGGAACACCGTGATGGAATTCTGGTAGCCCCCTTGCCATAGTAACCCCTCTGCCTATCCCTACTGGAAAGAAGGCGCGGCGGGACTTTATGTGTCTATGTATGTATATAGATAATTATTTACTTGCGTCACATGGAAAATGAAGACTATTTCTGTCTTTTAAAATATATTTTTGTTTCTCTACACCATAAAAAAAAAAAAATAGGTGGGTGTAGTCTAAAATTCAAAGAATTTAATATTATTAGAGTCTTAAATAAGAGGATTATACCAATTATAAGATAATTGGAAACAGTTATTAAGTACGCAAATTATAGCTATTAACTAAAATTCTATAAATATTAACCTTCTTTAATAATGTATTTTAGAAAAACAAAAATAATAGATTATATTTTATACCTGAGTTTAAAAACGAATTAGTATTTAGGTAATTTATTTCACAAACATTCTTAGAATTGCTTTTATCAACAAAACTTGGATAAAAAGTGGGCCGCCAAAAGTAAACTCAATAATATTGAATTTATATCTAACATAAAGTTCCGATATTGTTCAAAAACAACCCCTTATCCCGTGTGGAATGCAAATAACGAATCAACAGTTTACCATTAGCTTTTAAAAAGTTTTGAGATTATGTAGTAAACAAAAGTAAAATTTTATATCCACTTATGAGGTAAACTTTGTAAATAACCAGTAGTAGATAATAACACAATATAAATGTGATTTGCAAAAATCGAACTTTGTAAGAATATTCAACAGAGAATGCATTTCACAATGTACACTGAATTCTGAGCTCAACTTCTTCGCACAACTTTTAATTTCGCCGTATAAAGTGGATGACTTACACTCGCGTTTTATTAATTTAATTGAGTAGCAAATGGCTAATGTTAATCGTGATTTGGCTCGGTTCATCAACCTCTGCGGGTTAAAGGACCTTGTTGAAGCATATGTTTAAACAAAAATAGTTTTAACCTTATTTTACTGCGTGTTTTCAGTTTACTTCATGTGTTGTTTTTTTGTGTTTCATTATCATCACATTGCGTTCTTTGAAATTTATAAATACATCTCATTAAGTAATGAAGAATTGTTTTAAATTATTCCTACACAAAAGAAAATAAAAAGATTCTAATAAAGCTGAAAAACGCATAATATTCACTTAGGTCCATACTACTACAAATGGCTACATACATAGGTAGGTATTTCAGAAAATTACAAGTCAGAACCGTTGTTGTATGATGTGACAATTTACAAACATTGTAGAGTCCATGCATTTGTATCACATTGTAGATGCAAGGCGCTCGGAAAATTACACTTGCAAATACGAATTCTGATGCCAGCAGTACCGCAAAAATTATGCTTCTCTTGGAGATCTTAAATTTCCCAATAAAAATGCGGCTGTGAAGATTTGGATGTGAAGCTTGGATACGCCAATATTATTTATATAAAAAAATAAACATTTAAAAAACATTCTGAATCGATTAACGAGAATTTAGCACCAATTCTATCTCTAAGCCACTTGTAATCGCTTTTTACCGCAATCTTCCTCGTGACAGGCAACTTCATTGTGGTTAGAAATAAATGTGGCTCTTTAATAGCTTAGACTTGTTAAATTGTTGTTATCGACTTTTCCGACTCAAAAGATTGCCGACCGTGGCAAAAGGGACATGTTGAGTTAAAAAATAAATATGGAATACCAAACGCAACGTTTGAGGGACGCGTATATCAAAAATCGCGCGGGAACATAGTGCGGCAATAATGCGTAGATCGGGCCATCCGTATCCAAATAAATGGATTCTTGGAGCGAAATTACATTTGTAATACTGGTGAATTGGCTGGGACGTATGTATATCCCATTAAAGCTCTTGTTTCATATAACTTGACGTGACGTCTCACAATACGACATAACGTTATATTGCTCTAGAGTCGACTTCACAGACAATTCACTGGAAAGCAATACATATCTACATGCCCCATTTAGAACAGGTATAGTCGAACAATAGTAGGATTTCCAAGTAATCTTTAGAGATATGGCTTTGATTTGCGGAAATCTTTTCCACCGTGAAAAAAGAAAACCAGCCAAGTGATATTGATTAAGGCTTTTACTCGCTGAAGCCATATTCATATAGCGTTAAATTGTAAGATAAAAAAATATATAAAAAACAATAATTGGGTATGTAGGTAGGACTTGAATAAAGGTCTGCATTTAGTTGTTGTTGTGTTACCACGCGACTAATTGTCAATTACATATTCTTAAGAGTAGAAAGAAACATTTTTCATCGCCAAAAATACGAATTGCTTTCGTTATAGTTATTTAACATCAATACTTATTGTTATGTTTTATCAGCCTAGATACGTTACATTGCTTACTAATCAAGGGAAATCTCTTTAATCTCAGAACCCAGGGTTTACTGAAACGACATTAAACCGTTGTATCAGTGCCAAACGAATATAAATAATAAACATACATGTATTATTTCCATATCAAGTACGGAGTACCTATACCTATATATGTATACGAAATATTTATTTTGATTTTAAAGATCAGGAAATAAATACAATTAAATCAATATTTTTTATAATCATAAACAATACATACATATATAAACACACGCCTTTTCCCAAAAGGGATAGGCAGAGCTGCAGCCAGGACACCCACATTTCGGTTTCGGATGTGGTAGGGGATGAGCCTATCGCCATATCGGGCACAAATTCCCGACTAATTCAATATTACTTTGCCCGACCTGGGATTCGAACCTGAGACCTTAGCTTTGTAACCGTACCGTAGTAAAACTACGCCACCGAGGCAGTCAGATATAATTTTTAAAAAAGCAGCAATCAAAAAACTCTGCAAAGAAATTTAAAAGCAGTCCAAAATTGAGTAATAAACAAACATGCTACTTTAGACCAGTTTAGAGAAGAATAAATATATAGTTTAAAAATATCCTAGCCTTTTAACCATAGATTTAATGTATTTTACTTCATTTTCTTTTCTTATATTCATTAATTATCCTAATTACTTTTTAGTTGTCTTTTACAAAAGCGCGTTTCTTGATATTGTTAACTATTATTTATTCTTCTATTAACTGGTCTGAACTAGCATTTTTGTCGATATTGAAGTAGTTTCCATAATATCGGAATATAAATATAGTGAATGTCCGTCAAGCAGTACCTAATATCATTTTATGTAAGGTAATATTTGGATAAAGTTCTCGCAACAAAGATGTTCGATATATACAAGATTAGGTATCTATTCGTCATATTTGGGAACGCAATTTCTGCGTGTATCAGAGGCATTTTCAATACCGAAACCATTGTCTATGTCTACCATACTATACTGTTCATTATAAGAGTATTAAATAAATATGGTACAATTTAGTTTTAGACTAAGTTATTGCAGTTTATTTTGATTGATTACAACGATTTATTAAATCATGGTTTCCAGTTAAGTTTCATATGCAGCAAACTGATTGAAGACAAAAGTGAGTGACTTGATTGACAACCCAGATGATATCCAGCATGTCGATTACAAGAACTGACTTATAGTTAATAAGGAAACAGAAGATTATACCCTAAACCTTTTATTTAGGCCTCCTTCGACGAACGAAAATGTTTTGGTAAGTCCATGGTAAGCGTAAAAAGAACATTTCTCGCACCCTGTTTGCGGCGCCATCAATCAATTACGAAACGTTCTAATTGTGGGTCCGAGGAGGTCCTCTTTGTAGGTACAAAAACCATTCAAATGTAATAAATATAACATTGTAATAGCCATATCCCGTGAAAACCGAATCTACACAAGCTAGTAAGGGAATAAATTTGTACTGCGATTTGTATGAGACTCAGCGATAAAATTGCCTCGCACCATACTCAGATTTGAAGTAAATTCTAATCTGATTATAAGTGGTCACTGCCGCCCATAAACATCCACAATGCTTGGATCATGGATGTGTTGCCGAAATATCAAATTGGAAGAGGAGCGGGAAGAAAAGTGTATGCGAAGAGAAAAGGGGAAACGGGCATACGGCAATCTCACTCACTGAAACGTGACAGCTAACCTGTCGATCGCGAGTGAGATGTTAGTACCACCATGGACGATTCTGCCCAGTTAGGTATGTTAAGTCATTGCTGACAACAGCGTGGCTCTACCAGTTCGAATTAAATATAAATAAATGGTGAGAACCTAACACTGTTTCACTTCAAATGGCTTTTAGTTTTACCTCAACAAATGTGAATACTAAATTAAATTAATATATTGCAAAAAATATTCGTCCTTATCCCGATAAGGAGAGGCGTGCGGCAAGGTGACACTCTTTCACCTAAGTTATTCACTTGCGTCTTGCGCCAAAGAGAAAGAGAAGACAATGAGTCTTAGAAAATAACTGGGCAATAGATGTATTTGAAGATTATGTTTATCTTGGTCATCGTCTGTCTTTTGATCGGAGCTGTCAGCTGAACGAAATTGCTAGGCGAATTCATCTTGGGCGGGCTGCAATTGGTAATTTGGAGGATGTGCTTAGGTCAAAAGTCTCGCAATGCTTATAGACCAAAGTATTCAACATTCAAAGTATGCCGACTCTCAATTATGGAGCTGAAACATGGGCACTGACTAAAACACACATGCTTAAAATCCGTGTAGCACAACGAGCTACGGAAATAACCATTCTAGGTATCCACCTGGTAGACCATGTGCCTATCTTAGAAATTCGACGTTGCACGAAAGTTGAAGACGTGGGCATTTTCATCGCTAAGGTGAAGTGGAGATGGGCTGGGTAGCTTGGCCAGGCTGCAAGATGATAGGTGGAGCAAAGCGGTCACGGAATGGTACCCTATAAATGGACAGAGGCAGACCACCTGCACGATGGTTGTATGATATTGCAAAGTATATGGCAAGCAGTGAATTAGACTCGCCCAAACCCGTAAAAAAGACGTGATCGTGAGGAGGCCTATACCCAGGAGTGGGCACATACGGACTGAAAAACAAGATGTTGACATGCAAAGTAAATCCAAGAAAGAATGAACTAGACATATAAATCCAACCTCATGTAACTATGAGATTGGTAAAAGAAAATCAGAAGATGACTGTTAAACATAGTTTTCCTTTAAAGACAAGTCCGCACCGAAAGGTTAATCAATACTTAATTATCATCAAGGATGCCGATTCATAATCAACCTGAGCCCTGAACTACATGCAAGAAATCACACACGGTGATGCAAACGGACTGCAGAACCACCGATCAAAAAACCATGAAAAATATAAATCCCATCAAAACAGCCTGTAAAAAATACCAAGTCTCGCAGCTCAGTTTTTCTATCGCAAAAAGTTGTGAGATCCATGTAATACCAAGTCGATTAATTTATTAGTCCTTGTTTAAGGGACCAGATTTCGCTATCCAAATAAAAATACAATATAACCGCTACTTCAAAACATAACAATAAAATTAAAGACTGCACATGTATAGGCTTATGGACAATAGCACGAAAATAACTACAAGATCTAAAAAAAATACTTAAAGAAAAAAAGTTTTTAGACTTCAATTGTCAATGATGAAAACAAATAAAAATGAAATGGTGATAACCAGGCTTTGTAGACAAATCGAAGATGGATAAGGTGAAGGTCCCGCAAGGATATGCGACTCGTAATTTATTGCGACCTTGACGGTGATCACAAACATCGGCACAAAATAAGTCACCCCGCGTGCGACGTTTTTGCTCCGATAAACCCAACGTTTGATGTGTCAATGAAACTTTCGCATGAATTGATTGCTTCCAATGATTTACTATTCGTGACCTTTAACATTACGCCTTAACTAAGAAATAAGCATGCATCCCGATAATATCTAAAAAAACTGTCTATATGTAAAACACATATGATGTAGGTGTGTATAAATAATAAAAAGTTCTGTAAAACTTATAAAAAATATTTATGTAGTATGTAAATATTTTGTTCAAAACAAGGGATATACTGAAAATCTGCTGAACTGAATAATACTAGTTATAAATTGAATTACGTTTAAAAATAAACCAGGGTCCGCTATCTGGCGAATGCTATCACTGTTTGTACACTTCCACTTATTATATTGACAATACAAATTAATTTACATTTCTATGTTTACTATACATTAAACTAATAAGTATGTAGATCACAAAATATTCATAATACCAGTAATTTGTTTCTGATTTAACAAAGCGTAAAAATCAGTTTAAAATAAACTAATTAGCGTAATGCATAGACGTTATTAACTTGACGAGCTGTTTATGAAAAGTTGCGCTATTTTTCGTTTCTCAAGTGGGTGTAAGTGGAGTGTTTACTGTACTATTAGTTAGCGTATGGGTGAGTGGTTTTGGTGTGATCAGATGTTGAGTGGACATGCAGTAGTGGTGTATCGGTGCACTCACCTGCGAGCGGGTGGCGGAGGCTGCGTGCGGCGCGGCGCCACGGGCTCGCACACTGGCGACTGGCGCGGGGAGCGGCCGCGCTGTGCCGGAGCCAGCGCGCGCCCTCGCCTCCCGCGCCATCGATCCAGTACACAGTACACATCCCTGCACCCTCGTCCCTTTCTCTTACGTCATACGCGAGCCAATCATAACAAACAGAAGATGTTTCAGACATTTCGTGACGTACGACTGCGTAATGTTATCACACTTTTGCGTTACGAAATTATTCGAAGGAACTTATGCAGACTCTTTGATGGGTCTGTATTACTGTGATCTTCAGTGGAGAGGAATTTGGGGGAATGATTCATATACAACTTGATTAACAAACAATATAATTTTTATTTCGTGTAATAAAATGTCAACTGATAAAATCACAACTTATTTACGTACGTCAAAACATGTGCCGAGTATTTACAAATTCATACATATTACACATATTACGATATCTACATACGTAATAATTGACATATACATATATCATATTTGCCAACATAAATAATAATTATGTACTGAATATGAATACGATATGTTCCATCACATCTGTAAATGTTACATCTCTCTTTAAGTTCACCCGCGAATTTATAACAAAATAAGAGTTTTAAAAAATGTCTTATTAATAAACATGAAAGTAATACATTATTCAGGAAGACTAACATAAAAATACAAATCAAAATCGGTTACAAAAATAGGGTACACTTATAATATATTTGCAAGAAATTCATTGAAAACTTTACTTAATACTATAACAATGCCAACTATTTGTACTTACACATTGCTAACGGACTTGTAATGGTGGAATTAAAAACAAATTATAAACATTTATAAATCGTGACTGCCATCACGTACATAGTCAATCAATAACCGCCTGCAGTTGCAGTAATTTGTACAATAACATAGGTATCAATATATATTCTAAATAAAATAAACGTAACCTTCTTGGTACACACTCGTAAATAAATGGTCTATTTAAAACATCAATAACATTCAATAATTTGTAAATGCTGCCACATTTGTATATCACACATTAAACTAAATATTTGTACAGCAATAAGTGTGAAGCAGTGACCCATGGGAAACTTATGGATCACCTAATAGCGCGTGATTGAAAGTTTGAATATGAATGGCATTCAAGGTGATCTGCTAATACCGGTTCGTGCAGCATTCCTTACTTACAATTATTTTAATGCAAACATAACTAATTGAAAGGTATCGTTTTGTTTAAGGCGAAGACAGTAAATATGTAACACTTCGCCGTTGACCACACATAAAGCTGATTACTATTAATATACTATGAACAATACAATGACAAATCGAATTTTAAATACAAAAATACATTCATATTCAACTGCGACTATTACATATTTATAACAATATTATTTATATTTTTAACGTCATCACGTGCTTTGAGTATGTACGAGTGTATTTTGTACAATAATTACATAAAGAATTACATGTCTCTGCATTCTTGAATACTAACAGGGAAGATTACTACAGAAAAGGAGCGATCAAGTACATGACTACATTCTTACATTTCTTGTGTACTCTACATAAAATAAAGCTTAATCGAAACACCATTTATATACATATTCCAATGAGACATGTTCTTAAGTCGTTGAGAATAAGGTTTTAATCTTAATCTTATCACGACTCAGTACTGTAGAAGTTGTTTTAATAGCAGTTATACAAACAATACTGAGAACTTGTTGAATTATTAAAGTTCCGTCCTGTTTTATTGATTAAAGAATTATAAATGCTTATACTTGGGACTGTTTTACATATTGAAACTAAAGATGACTCAATTAGTGACAAAGGTACCAAACTGTTTTTAAAGACTAAAACACACACACATTTTGCAGAAACTATGAATCATAAAGACAAATCGAGAAAACATTTTCGAGTCTGAAAGTTGGGCCGCAAACCTCTTGTAGTTTCGGGTTCATTATGTCATATGTGTGATCGTTAGCTATATTTTCATGTTATCCGGTTTGCTGTTGCAAAAATGCTAATATATTTCAATATGATGGGTTAATTAAAGTCGAGAGGTGGCAAGTAAACAATTCATAATCAATAGAAATACTCATAAAACTTGCTTTGGACTAGCAATTAGCCCTGCAACCTTAATAGCCTGTCACAATTTGAACTAAAAACCTGATTTAATGTCAATTTTAAATGTAGAACGGTTAATTAATAGCGTGATATATTTAGAAGATTAATTTATTAGATGACTAATTAATGTCCCACAATGTATGCTGTCAACCTTTGACTGTTATGCAACATGGCGCCGGACGACTTTCTACATTCTACGTCCATTCTGACGGTTTCATGAGTTAAATTAAAAGGATCATAAATTGTTGTGTGTTTGTATGTGTGTGTTTAAGCCCCAGATGTGCTACATTATTTTAAATGATATAGTAAGTTAAAAATGTCATTAATAAGCAGCGGTTTACCAGATAGGGCTGTCACCTTTTGCTTCAGAAAAATTGGCACAAAGCATCGAACACTGGATCGATCCGACTACCATCTGCAAGTGGTAAGTTAAAAAATAAGGACTCAAAAGTAACGCTTATAATTTCTATTGGATTACACAGTTTCACTGACCGACCCGGAACAATCTGAGCATCGTCGCGACATATGAAATTGGGACGACATTTGATAGACGGAACGCGGGACAATATTATCGAAATTGTGACAGTTGGTCCCGGAAAATCAGGACCGACGGCAACTCCGAGATCTTTTTATAAAGATATTACATTAGTTCTCAATGTAGTGACTTGACAATGATTTAACAGCATGATTTGCCTATCTATTCTTAATTCATGATTGAACTAATGTATCAGTTAGAAACTATTTGAACTTAAGAACGGGTTAATTATGTAAGTATGACCAGAGTAACATTATACATTGTTTATTACAGATAAGTAATTTACTACGATCAGGAACATATGTAACTAAAGCACAAAATGTCACTTTTCAATTGGAATATTTATATAAATGACACGCAAAAAGTATGTAAATTGAAACGTAGTAGGTCTAAAAAATATACTTTCATTGGTTGTAAACGGTAAAAATACTATTAGGGGAACATCGCCGAGTGATATCGAAACGTGTGCGCTGTCTTAACTCTGTGACGCATTTTATGTCTTTTAATAAAAGAAGTGCCGGAAGCGCCAGCAGTCTTTCGTATAGCTTCTACATTTGGCTTAATACCTACGTATATAATTTGGAAGTAAAGCACGTTCATACGTGTCATGAATTCTCACTAACAATGCCGTGCTTATCACATCTCCGGAATGTTACGCCGCATCAACACCTGCGGCTAAATCAATATCCTAAGTGTTCCAACATAATGTGAACATTTGTCTAAATAAACACTCGCTCTGTCGACGATTTAAAATACAATTGTACCTATTATTTACATATATAACTATAACGTATCTCACAGCTAGACAAGTCTTGGAATAAAGGTGTAAAATGTACTACAGCACTGTATACAACTAATTATTAGATTACATACACCATATCGTAATTTATTCAACTTTAAATGGATTTTTATTTGAATAAGAAGAAAGTACACATTTGCAATGTACAAATTCACAGAACAATAAAACTAGGTTATACTGAAATCTAGCAAAAGCTAAGCGTGCTTGTCTATTGCCTCTATATAATTGTAACGACTAGTAAAAATTCATCTTAAATATAGGAATATAGTTGGTCATTCTAAATCATATCATATAAGATCTACTTTGATCATTCACAGATAAAAGGTCTCCACTAGAACATTACCTCGTTGATAATTTAGGCACAAACCTATAGCACCGTACACATACGGACCCATAACAACCTTAATACATACATATCAATAATTAAACTACGTTTTGTTTCAACAAACGCATTCGCACCATATTTTTCTTATCTATAACGCCATTACTTTCCTTTGAAGAAAATATTGGCACGTGTCGTTAACGTACTAAGTGAGGACACAACCTATAAAAAAAAGTATAAATTGTCCAAAAGATAATCCACTCGCTACAGGGTGGTAAATACTTTTGGAATACTGAATTGCGTTGCCCGGTAGTTCATCATAAATGGTAGGGAATGCAGAATAAAGGAAGAGAGTACACTACGAACAGCAGTTGTGTGTCGCGCGACACGGGGGAGACCGGGAGGCGGGGGAGGTTGGGGAGGGTGGGGAGGCGGGGGAGGCTGGTGTGGTGGGGGAGGCGGGGGAGGCGGGGGAGCGTGTGGCGCGCGCGAGCGAGTGTGGCTCGGCTGCGTGCTATAAGTCGGTTTCCGTCCACTGCTAGTCGCCGCGCCGCAGCCGCCTCGCCGCCGCCGTGTTGTGACGGTACAGCCACACCTTGACAAACACACAGTCATCTCGTTAATGCATATCATACAAGCTCCCAAGGATTTGGGGAGCCAAAATATATTATGTATTTTAGACGATGGTAGATCACACATCCTAGTCCTGTTATTTAAACGCTTTGAGAACCTTAGAACAATCCGAAACACTATACCAGCTATATAAGACTTAGATTCTAAGTGCACTTAGATTGTCGGGGCCAATTTTCCCCTTCCTCCCAAATTCAAAAAATACAGCTAAGAAATATATATTTAGTACCTAGCAAACGGGTAAGTTTATGTCTATCTATGTTTAAATCGAGTCTAAATTCAGGATAAATTGATGTTATACTCACTTGGAACAAAATAATAGCATCTAACGAGACTTGAAGGCTGCCACAAACCCAGAACTGTGTCGGCGCTTCTCTTATTATAAAATACGCAGTCTTGAATATGTCACCACACGTCCACATTATCACCATACTCACACTACAACAAAATAAAATATTGTTAGTATAACCTTCCATGTTTAAGATTTATTCATACAACATAAACTATCGTTGATGGTCTACCAGGTATAGAATATGTTTGAGAAGATATTTTTTAAATATTTTTATTTTTATTTATTTATTTATAAACTTTATTGTACACCAGAAAAAAAAATACAATAACAGAAATTAAAACAATATTAAAAATAAGTACAATCGGCGGCCTTATTGCACTAGGCAATCTCTTCCAGGCAACCTTTGGATGGAGATAAGACACAGGAGAGAGAAATATAAATAATAATAAATAAATAATAAATAAAATGAGAAAAAAGAAAAAAAAAGTATATACCAACAAATAAACAAATTAAAAACACAAAATAAAAGTAAAACATTCATATAAATATGTACAACATACATACATATACAAAATAAACATAAAATATAATAAATATATACATAATAAATGCTAATGGAAATAGTAAAAGCACATTAATGTGTAAATTCAGTGAGAGAGATAGTGTTCCTTGACTAGTGACTTAAAAGATGACAATGTTCTAGCCCGTCTCACGACATCTGGAAGTGAGTTCCACAATCGAACAGCTAGTATGGAGAATGATTTGTCCATAAATGTCGTGGTGTGTACGGGCATTCTCAGTTTCATGTTCTCCGACGACCTCAGGGATCTTTCATGGGAATCATGAAGAAATATAAAACGGTCTTTGAGATAAGAGGGGGTGAGAGGGTTAAATAATATATTGTATAAAAGTGAAAGAGTGTGAGTATTCCGACGAAGCCGTATGGGTAACCACTTGAGCTTAAGACGAAACTCAGAAACATGGTCATATTTGCGTAAACCAAATATGAAGCTTATGCAAAAATTTTGGAGACGCTCAAGTTTATTAAGTTGGTCTTCGGTGAGATCAAGATAGCTGACATCGGCATAATCAAGGATGGGGAGTAGGAGTGTTTGCGCAAGCGAAATTTTCGTGGCAATGGGTAGAAAATTGCTTGACCTTCGCAAGGACCTTGCTGAAGCAAACTAATTCTAATTCTAATCTAATTCTAATTCTAATCTAATCTAACTATGCTAATTCTCGGAGCTGAGGACCCCAAGTGAAGGACTTGTCTATAAGTAGACCTAGATTGCGAACGGAGTCGTTGTATGGGATGGTGATACCATCACAAAAGACAGGAGAAAGTTTAGTCCAATCTAGCTTTGAGGACATCCTGGGGCTGCCAACAACAATGATCTGGGTTTTCGAGGGATTAATCTTCAAGCCGTGAGCTTTACTCCATTGACAGATGTGTTGGATATCAATGTTTATTGCTGCAATCGCGTCAACCATCTTGTCTAAAGTAGCCTGAGCGTAAATTTGGAGATCATCAGCGTAGAGGTGGTAGGAAGATTGAAGTTGATTAGTTATAGAGTTAATAAAGAGAGCAAAGAGAAGAGGAGAAGAGGAGAAATAATGAAATTTGAGAAGATAGAGTGTGTGGTGGCCTGTTGGTAACAAAGCACGGTTCACGGTGGTCGCGGGTTCTAATCCCAGGGCACACCTCTGACTTTTCGGAGTCATGTTTGTATTGATAGTCTATCACCATGCATTGTAACCGCGAAATTGCGAAAGAAAACATCGCGCGGAAACCTGCACACCATAGCGATTTGTAAGAATTTCTATGGTATGTGATGTCCGCCAATCCGCACTAGGCTGGCCTACTGGTCTAACCTATCCCAATTGTACTCTCGGTAGTAGAGGACGCTAGTACCCTGCAGTGAGGAGTATATGGGCCGATATAATACAAATAAAACGTCGGAAACAGGATGACCTATTTCTATCTCCAATCCGACATGATAAAGGCACTCTAAGCCGTATTACGTGCTCGTTGGCCAGTTGTCGCTAAACTTACTTAATGTCTACGGTAAATAATTCAATGCAAGCGGAGGCAATAATTATATTTATTTATATTAATTTAAAAGAACTGATTGGCACCTATATGTATCGTGGATGTGATACTAGGAGTATTATTACATGGGAAAATATATCTTATGTGTAGAGCCTATTAGTAGATAGTTCTTTATTTAAAGGCTCTAAGGGTATTTAGCTTAGTCAATAAAGTATTCTTAATATTTGGGGTCCAGATTAAATATGAAATCAGCTTTAATTCGGATGCTCCTGTAAAAATATCCAACATTTATACGTGTATATTTTTTAAATACACAAGCCACATCGTATCGCCTTATGTACCTTGACCATGCCTTAAATATGCAAGGAAAAATCGATATCGGCCCATATCGTCCTACTGCAGGGCACGGGCCTCCTCTACGATCGAGAATACAAATTGAGAGTGGTTAGGCCGTATAGTCCATGCTGGTCTAATGCGGGTTGGCAATGCGAGGAAAAATATTTGGTTTGAAATAAAAATCGTTAATAAGCATATAACTGGCGTGTGCAAAGAAATTATAAGTATGTAACTGCAGCCGTTAGTGTTATAGAGTTCAATATTTACTATGAAGATGTGAAGTGAAGAAAGCACCGGAAACAAGATATTATATATATTATATATAGTAACGAAGAATATTGCGAGGGACTTTATCCTTTAGTGATATTGTATCGGTTTAGGTTGAAGTCTGAGTATCATGTTTTATACGCGCTGCGGTTTTTTTTCCAGGTGTAACATCCATCCCTGCAGACTTTTCATACAAGCAAAAAATGCCATGCTACAGGTGTTAGTGACTCAATACTACTTTTTATTCCATACATACATAAATAGCATTTTTTTTAAATTAACCAAAGTTACATTCAGAGCAACATACCTCATCCCTTCAGTACTTTTATTTTGATGATTCTTGGCTATTTGAGGCGCTCCTAGCATAGCCTCAGTGAAAACTGCAAGGAAACCAATAAGCTCCACGAACGGCGAGAATTCTATCAATAAATACGTGATCGCTGCGCCCAGCACGGAGAATACAAGCATGCAGTCCACGTAGCTTTGGAAGTCAGTCCAAGCCCAGAAATACTTTTTCTCCATATCTGAAAATAAGTTAAAATATTCCCCTTATTTTTGTGTAGGAAAATCTAGCTAGACTTGACTAATTCAACTAATAAAGGCATACTAATTACACTAATGTGTATTAGCCGCACTTAGGCTGCCGTTAGTCATAGCGATAGGTTCTTTGAATACGAAGAATTAGTTGACAAATACATTATATACTATTATGAAGTTAAATGTTGGCTATAAAATCAACATACTATTTGGATAAATTCGGCAAACCGCGGCGGATTCTGAAGAATTTTTGGTAACCGATGAAAAGTTACTGTAACATTAGACTCTTTACGCTAATTAAAACGTCAGTTTTGGACCAATTTGCTATATGGTAAACTGTCGACTTCACCATTGCAAATTGGTTCAAGGGTACATTTTATATATTTTGAAAGTTGATGTAATAATAAGAAATTAAATGATATGGGTAAAATCAATTACAGAACGAATCCATGTATGAACAAGCAAAATGCATTAATGATAACAGCACTTCTAATGTGCGGCTAAACAAAGCAATTCCATATATAAACAAAACAATAATGAATTCTTATGTAATAAATATTGGATTACCACAGAAAGGTGAAGCAGATGAAACAGGCCAAAATACATTCAGGATACACAATTAAACCATTTGCCCCAAACTTGCTTTTTACAGATTACATATCATACAGGTATATTTCAAACATGCAGTTCTCAATATTAATAAAAACTTATAATTTAACTTAAAACAAAATAATAAAACATATACAAAAAAATGGAACTTGAATTTATGTTACAATTAACTAAGTCTGTGAGGGAAAGAAAAGTATGATATAGTTTTTGCATAATTACTGTGAAAATCATTCCACTTCAAAAATCATATACACATTAGGATATCATTTAATGAATACCGTCTAATTGCGCGCTATAATTATGTACGTCAATTATACATTGAGAATATCAAATGATAGTAACAGTGTTTTACTATAAACTAGGGAATCCATGCCAAAGGGTAACAACATCAATTGATAAGACGTGACACAAAACTGACCCAGTCATTGTACCATTCAGATATATTACTAATAATGACTATTTTATTGTAAGACCACTGAACCAAGTTAGTAACAATGCATGATACAGTAATCATGTTTAGATAATAGCTTAACCTTATGATAAAAATAATTCAAACATGTATGTAATTGTCATCACAGATAACACACAACACATGCTATGGAAAAATAAAAGCAAATCAGTAATCAAAAATGTATTTAATATCCCACATAAAATAACAAACAATAAATAAAAATAAATTGCAAAGCATGAACTGTGGCTGAAACAAAAATATTCATGATGACATATTGCAACATAGCAATTATGAGCAAGGCAGCAGGTATGATGAGGTGGTACTTACCATAAAAGCGATGGGGTTTTTCTCCCCCGGTGGTAGCACTTCGCTGGTCCAGCCAGCTTGCCGTGTCATCTGGCTGGGCTGATCCATTCACACAACACAACAGTATATATAACATGAATATTGCACCTATTTCAACCACCAATCACACCAACCACCAAACATAAATAATGTTAAAAATAATATATTATAATACACAATAAAAGAAAGAAAACTCAATTCAGAGAAATTATTAGAAAAAAATATTATTAAATACCAGAAGAAAAGTAAGTAATAGTTAATTGTTAATCACTGTTCTTTGGATAGTCGGCTAGCTTCTAGCAGATATCAAGCATTAAATTTTATACCAGTATAGAAAGTGTGATTATGTGTAAGTTTATTGAAACCAACCCCAAAGCAATTTTCAAATTAATGTATTTTAAATTTTTGTTACTTATTATATTGTGCAAACTTACTGTAAATATTAAGATTACCACTAAACACTAAGTATAGGTGCAATAATTGTATAAATTAGAACATTTATTGGTGTTTGATATAGTGTATCCAGGCATTATTTAATACTAGTAAAAATATACATAAAAATAATTGAAATTCATGAATATCAGCTTGCTCTACTTATTTTCTAGAGTAAGCAGGCAAGAGGGCCCTGGCAGAATTGAATATTTTTGCAACTCACACCACATGACCACAAAACGCGTTGTCACTCATAATGTGGAATCTAATTTAAGACTGGTTTCAATTTTAATGCACTAGGGTAACAGAAGTGGGAATGTCATTAAAATAATATTTCAGTTCCATTCCCTACATTATACTGACCTGTGAAAATTCTCTCTCTAGCCCTGATTATTTGGTTCTTTTTGCGAACTGTAACACAGAGATGTATCATCACAAACATTGTGATGTTCATCACTATGCTTTGTATTAGTAAAGGCAATTCATATCTCTTGCCAAACCTGGAAATTAGTTAAACATGAACATTAATAAAATATCCATAGAAAAATATTGACTTAGTAGACCAAAGAAAAGTATCCTACCAAAATAATATCCTCAAAGTGTTAGCTATAAGAAGTGCTAAGCAAACATATAAAGAAAATCCTTCGGAATCTTGTGATCTCTTTATTTGCCTGTATTGTGGAATATATGGAGCGACACCTCCTATAATCATAGCACCAGCCGCTCCCCATCCCACCAGATGTCCCACGGTGAGACCCAACTCATCCGAAATTATCCAATCCATTATTAGGATAAGTTTTAAACGTTTTATGTCAATTGTCAGAACATGTGATGCTTTGTAGTCCAAAAACATACACTTTAGTTTTCATAAATCGCATAATTATAATATTTAAAGTAAATACTTGACCATATTATGGTATACATTTTTAAAATAATCAACGAAGTGTATGTACAACGCAAATCTAATCGATAAGAATGACAATACTCCGTGGCTCTCTCAGTGGCTCTTGTCACTTTGATCATTGATGACATGTTAGGTATCTTTATTTTGTTTGTCTCTTTCATTAATATTGCAAACAAAAAGAGATAACCTCAATATAATGCTAAAAATATAGCTGAAACTTGAAGAACGTCAACAAATCGCAGACACGAAATGTAGAAACCAAGGAACTTATACTCGTTCCCAATATGGCAGGGTTAACAAGGGCAGCTGTCCCTTTCTGGCTAATAAAAAGCTACAGATAGTACTTTTTATAATTAATAGGAGACATTCCCATATAGATACATAATAAGAGATTTTTTTTTGTACATATGCGTTTTATTTACCATGAGTAAGCGATATTTATGATTGTAAATACGGACACTCAGAGGCAGTAGATGCGGGATTTAGCCTCGCGTGCAAATATCTAAAATAAAAGTATATAAAACTTATATAACCTAAGATGATTTATACTTGCGTGCCTTAGGGTCGAGTCCGAGATCTGCTATTTTGCAATCCATTAGTCTTTCCATTCAGCTATCGAAGAAATTTTGAAATCTAACTTTTTTATGGATACAAAATGCCTTTTTTTATACCTCACATTAAAAATGTCCCATTGTGTACATTTGTATGGATACACTGGTAAAAAGGGACATGGATACCTTCTTGAAGCTGTACTCTTCGGAACGGTTTTGAAGTGCCCGTGAGCATTCCAGTTAGAGTATAAGTTCCTTGGTAGAAACTTCAAAATATTCTTTGCATTTGCGCACATACCAAGTAGTACGCCCACAGCCAGGGTAGCCACCGTGTAACCTAGTATGAGATAGTGATATTTGTGGGAGTGTGGCCAGATTGACACATTTTTCCTAAGGTATCGGAAAACTTTGACCGCTCTTTAAAAACCATAATTGCTAAAATATCGATATTTTAACTTTGAGTGGAACTACAATGCACATACATTCCTGGGTCGCCAGCCATCACCCAGAAGTAATAAAAAGACTGTATAACATATACATAATTTAAGTAAATATTTAGTTCTGAAAATCAAAACTATTGTAATAAAAGCTAATATCAAAACAATATCTAGTCCACCCCTTGACCACGAAAGTTTTAAAGTAATCGAAACGTCGCGTGGAGAAGTTAAAAAAAGCAAAACTGAAACCAAATTCGCGATAAAATCCGTAAATATTAGTTTTATTTCAAAACCAATATCTTCTGTGCATCCATGTACAGTTCAATACACATAAGGAAAAAGTTTAAAAAATAAAATATAGTTACTGAAGTTTTTTTTAAAATATGTACTTTAAATCTATTAATATCTTTTGTTTTAGGGAATATCAACCTTCGGACCAATGGCCTCCCCAAATAATGTAAATATTTGCCTCCAAAACGTCAAATTCAAGCAGTTACGCCAAGAAACTTATACCCAAATGGATATTGCATTCCGAATATAAAAGTGAAGCACAAAAATTTGACCTTGAATGCAGTCGCAGAATGAAAATGACATTTTGTTCATTCATTATCACTCGAAAGAAAAGGATAGCAGGCAACAGCAACGTCATTCAAGGTCAAATTTTTGTGCTTCACTTTATATACGGAATGCAATCTACATTTGGGTATAAGCTTCTTGGATTGAAACCTCTCAGTCTGTCTCACTCGGATCGCTCTTCCTCCATGTCTTGAACATGTGATGTGATCTTCGTCTATTAGTTTCTCCGTCTCCGAGTACGCCTTTGCGTCAAAGTAATTTTAGAGATGTTCTATTCCTTTATGATTTTTTACACTGGTTTTAGCTCAGGTTTTAGCTTAGGTTTTAGGGATTTACTAGTTTTACTCAAGGTTTTACTTCTTTCTATGTAGTTTGTGGGTTTTACCATTCTATGAACTTCTGTCGACTTTCTAAGTGTCGTCTATAGCGTATGTCTATTGCGCTGTTGTCACAATATAAATATATAAATAAAGATTTTCTTTCTTCAAATTTTATTACAAATACAAATATTTTACTTCAAATCTTAATAATATTAGATTATAAGTACGAGTATATGTGCTCTTAGTCTATGTGATGAAAACGTATCTCAAGCAATGCGTTAATAACGGCGGCTCAATAGAGTTACGACACGATGTCTGTGCTGATAATACTGTGAGCATTAAAGAGACAATTGAGCAGAACCGAGGCTGCAAAGTAATTGCAAGAGATTTGTCTATTGAGCAAAGCCACTTGTCTAGGCTGAGGACAGACGGCGGCTGCGTAGTATTGACGAGGGCAGAGGTATTAAGGGAGATCGAGAGGTTCTACGAACAGCTTTACACCTCGGTTGCCGAACCTACTGTTAGGTCGACTGAAGACCCGAGAGCCGAGTTAGTCCGACATTTTAGTGATGATATCCCGGACATCAGCCTGTGTGAGATTGAGATGGCTCTGAAACAAATTAAGAACAACAAGACGCTGGATGAGAACGGAATCACTTCAGAGCTTTTAAAAGCTGGCGGAACGCCGATACTGAAAGTCCTTAAAAGGCTATTGAATTCCGTTTTCTTCGAGGGTTCAACGCCAGAGGCATGGAGCGTGGTGGTACTGTTCTTAAAAAAGGCCCATCTTGCTCCTGAACCATGTCTATAAGTTGTTTTCACAAATCGTCTCAAACGCAGGTTTGATAACTTCCAGCCTCCCGAACAAGTCGGCGTGAGGCAGGGAGATGTCATATCTCCAAAACTGTTCACTGCCGCGCTGGAGAACGCCTTTAAGCTGTTGTAGCGGAAAGGATTTGGTATCGAAATCAACGGCGAGTATATTACTAACCTTCGATTTGCCGACGATATTATAGTCTTGGCAGAATCGCTGGAAAACCTTAGCACTTTGCTCGAAGACCTCAATCAAGTCTCCCAACAGGTGGGTCTTAAAATGATCATGGATAAAACGAAGATCATGTCGAAATTTTGATTTCAATTTGCACCAGTAGTTCTTGAGCTTAGAGGTAACAAACAAACAAACAAACTCTTTAGCTTTACTTATTATTATATACATATATAGATTTATCGATTCTCCATATTTTTTATAAAAACTCTAGTGACTTAACCCCTTACCGCATACGAAGCCATTTATGGCTCCTACAGTTTGTGATTTTTTTACAGTTTAACTTATCATTAAATTAATGTTAAATATGTGTTATCATATGAAGTGGTCTTTCGTAAGACGACGAGTATTTTTTTTTTCGTTCATGAAGCAATTGTTGTCTAAACTATTTGAGTTTATTTCCAAACGCGGCCGGCGAGTGTTGTACACGATTTTAGTGAAACTTTATTATTCAAAAAAACTGGTAAATCATTGACTGAGATCCTCAATAAAAATTGTACTTACTCTTAAAATCATCGAATACAATAAGAGTACGTTGTTTTTGACTTTCTTTTAAGCTATTGCATAGCTTCTATCGCGGACCTTGAGCGTGGAGATCGAATCGAGAAATTCCGTAACGAAAATAACCTAAGTCCGACCGAAATTTAAATTTAATATTTTTATTTTGATTCAAATATGTGCCAGTATTTTTAAATACGAATTGCAAAGCTATTGCGTGATTAATTGTTATCAAACCTCTTTAGATATTTAGTTTTGCCATCTATCGATGAATAGCAGAACTTTTAATGACTTTTTGAAATATCACGTTTGTCTCTTTAGTTTTTTATTTTGATTCAAATATGTGCCAGTACTTTTAAATGTGAATTGCAAAGCTATTGCGTGATTAATTGTAATCTAACCTCTTTCGATATTTAGTTTTGCCATCTATCGATAAATAGCAGAACTTTTAATGACTTTTTGAAATATCGCCTCGCGATCTGGTGACTCATGCCTGCTTAGAGTTTCGGCGTTAGGGCACCTCCTCTTTGTATTTACTTCATGGTACGACTCTACGAAGCTCGCACGTACAACAGTGAATATCTGTACAATTAATATCAAAGAAAAACAAAGGAAAAAATTTCTCCATAAATAAAAAAAATAAATAATTATAATTACATATGTTGACAAAAAATGCTATACTATAGCTTTACCGCGGCAGCCTCCGAGTGCCACACGTTTTTTTTTATTTTTGTTTGGTTTTGATATGTTTTTTGCAAACTCCATATATGGCTTCGTATGCAATCCCGTCAACATTGAGCCTGCCAAATTTGGTTTCCTATGCATTATAATACTTTCCAAAAATTTATCCTGCAAGCTTTTATTATTCCTTAAAGCATATAAATCTAGTATTGGGTGATTATTCTTTGAGTGAAGATGAGCTTGCTTTGGATTCTGGACTTGTAGTACAAATGTTTCTCTTCCCGTTCACCAAAAAAAAGCATGTTATCATACCCGTGTTTGTCTCGGAGAGTTCGGGATTCGGATGATGATAAACCTTTACATTACTTGCACGCTGCAAAACCCAGGGGAAAAATGTAAAAATTACTTGATTGTAAAGGAATAATGGAGCCTTATGTCGAAGAAAACTTCAAGTTTACAGGCAACGCAGATTTGCCGTAGAAAATAAAACAGTAAAGCGCACTATACATAAAAGCCGCCGACCCTCCGACTTATGTCAGTAACTTTTTGTCGGCGGAGTAGTTGCAAGTCAGAAAATTTTGTCGGCAGCATGTCGGGGGCTCAAAATGAAGATCGTTTTTGTGAACTTATTGCATATCGCTGATCAAAATAGAGCGATTGCGTAGGCGACATACCGCGAATATGTCGGCGTGCAACACGTGCGGGTACTTGTTGCCGGCATTATTCTTTTTTTATAAGCTGCTGTTTTGGTATGTACTACAGTGGTGAGTAGCTATAGATTCTGTCTGTCTGTCTGTATCAGCCCATATACGTCCCACTGCAGGGCACGGGCCTCCTCTACAATCGACTACCGATTGAGAGTGGTTAGGCCATATAGTCCACCACGCTGGCCTAGTGCGGGTTGGTGGACTTACATACCATAGAATTTTTATAAATCGCTACGGTATGCAGGTTTCCTCACGATGTTTTCCTTCACCGTTTTAGTGCGTGGTGATTGACTATCAATATACACACTCCGAAAAGTCAGAGGTGTGCCCTGGGATTCGAACCCGCGACCACCGTGAATATGTTGGCAGTCGCGTCTAGTCCGTTTACCAACAGGCCACCACGCACTTTTATACGCTATAGATTCACCAATCCAATTTTCAAAGTTTTGTTCCATACTTTGAAGATTTTGATTCCATATTTGTCAAAATAATCAAATGTATCAAAATTGCTCAAAGTTAGGTAGTTACACAAAATATAAAAAATGCGAGGTCTTTATAAGCTATAGTGATATAATGACAAGCGGAATTTAATATATGATAATTCACAAAATGTAATAGTCATGCATACAAAGCCAGATATGGTTTTACTTGTTTTTCACTAGAATGCATACGAATCCATATATGGCTCTTATGGGTAACTTCATAAATAATATTTTTTTTTTATTTGATTTATGTTCAATACATACAAATAAATCTGTTATTGCCAGAAAATATTTTTTTATCCGCATCCTTCATAATTCATGCAGTAAGGGGTTAAGCCACATGTATAATAAGCTAGAATCCTTTCCATTTATCACAGACCAAATAGTTTCCCTACCTTTGTGTTTTCCGTAAACCGTTATGTGACGAGACAATATTCAAAATTTTTTAAAGCTGTCAATATCGCCATTCAACATCATACGTCCATGTTCAACATTGGCTCAATGTACAAGAAGTGCGAAGCCAAAAACAGAAAAAAAAACAGAAATGACAGTTGACACTGACAAATTGTTATTTTCCATAAAAATAATAAAAAACCAAGTAAAACCAGTTGTCTTAATAATTTATTAATGATATCAGTTTTAAAATAAATATAACGATGAATATCATACCTAGATTGTTGCCTGTTCTAAGAAGCAGCAGCACAGTGGACTGTCTTCCTGTTATGTTACAATCTAATTATAGGCTAAGATACGTTCGTTATTACTCCGGTGAAAAAGGCGGTTTAACGAAAAGTTCAGAAAGAGGAGACATTTCTACAGATGTAAGACCCCTTGGAGAGAAAATAAAAGAGACTACGAAGACTGTGTCATATACGGGGGTTATACTGGTAGGAGTTGGCGTCACCGGAGTTATCTTCTACTATGTCTTTCGGGAGCTATTCTCTAGTAACAGCCCCAACAGTATATATTCAGAAGCTTTGGAAAAGTGTAAAAACGTGAGTTTGTAAATCCCTAAAAAGAATTTTAGAGCATCATAAATGTCAGTTCTGATAACACTGTTTAAACAGAATAATGTTTACATAATAAATAATCGTTTTCGGATATGGTTAAAATTTTCCTACGTACTTTAATCGCATGTTGGCTTATTTTTTCCTGTTTGCATGAAAAGTATTCTCTGACCTGTTATGTTCAGAAAAAAAAACAAAAAAGTATTTTTTGGTCATCAATTTCATTCCATGGGTCCTTGCTCTTTAGGGAATAATATATATGTGGTCTTTAACATATTGACTGCAGAACCAAAATAATGAACAACATATCATTGTAGCATGGATCTATCATGTACATTAACAAAATATTTAATTTTTGACAGCCTCCGTGGCGCAGTTGGTTAGATGCTGCCTGTGAAGCGAGAGGCCGCGGGTTCGATCCCCGCACCGAGAGAAATGTTTGTGCTGCCCACAAATATTTCTTCCGGGTCTGGGTGTTGTGAGACCGAAAAGTCTCTCGTAGTTCCTGATACCCACTACACAAGACTCGATCTTAGTGTGGGGTCAGGACTATGTATGTGACTGTTGGGTGTTATTTATTTTATTTTATTTTTATTTATTTAATTACTAAATAAAACACATTGTTAATTCCAGGATCCAAGAGTTGAAGATGCGTTAGGGTCCCCAATCAAGGGATATGGAGAGGAGACAACCCGTAGAAGAAGGACCCATGTGAGCCATGCAGTTTATGAAAAGGATGGTGTCAAGCACATGAGGATGAGGTTCTATATCAAAGGGATAAGGAATAAGGGTGTGGTTGAATTAGATATGAAACAGGTTAGTTTATATTTTTGAATACCAATTTTTACCAATACTCTCTGATATTGCTAATTTTAAGGTGCAAGGGGTTCCCAGCAATAACTGTCTTCACCTTGGTGTGCATTGCAAGCATAAAATTAATACCTGATTGATATAATAATAAGCAATGGAAATAGGATGGCCTCATAAAAAGCTTGTTGTTGAGTGGAGACCACGTCTCGGCAAGCATAGTGTAGTACGCTCTTCAGCTAGGTGAAGTGACGATTTGCAAAATGGTGCAATTTGGAAAAAGCCTATGTTCATAGGCTGATGATGATGATGACATAACAAGCTTTTGGATGGTAGCAGTGTCTGTATGGCCGCAGGCAACTTCCTGTGGCTGTAAATGATAACATACCTAAAGGAGACGGGCAAAATTGGGCCTGACCTTACACTTATGAAAGCTACACTAATATTCTTTTTATTTTTTTTTGTTTTGCATCGAATCATAATTAGATTTTTTTACAATGGGAAAATTAAATTAATAATTCATTGAGAATCACTGCTCATTGCTTGGATTTCGATACTGTGACTTCTTATTTTAACAACTTTGGCTATTTAAAAATATTTTGATGAACGACTCATGTTCACACGTCCGACTCATATTTCACCGTCTACCGAATACTTGTTATCAATAATAAAATAGTTCCTGGTTATTGAAGGGTAGACTAAAATCTCCACATATTACTCCAAAAGTATATTTTAATTGATAGTTCTCTGGTTGGAAGACTAGCCAAAAATATTTTTCTTAGGTATAATAATTGTTTGGTTGAAAAACGAACTGCAGGTTGCTGTTGCCATATTATAATAATTTTTTATATAATATTTATTTATTCAACAAATCATCCGAATTTGATGCCACTTGCGCAGTTTTTAGATGATATTTAATGATTAATTAATGAAGATGATAAATAAAATTGAAACGGACAATGCTTGCTTATCTCTTTATGTGCCTTTAACAATAACATAGATAAGTCAAATATACCATATCGTACATTATTTATCTCACTAAATTATCATACATCACAATCTTATTATAGCTCCTAATCATCCTCATTTTTGGGTCTTATTCCTCAATATTGAGGGTCGCACCGCCCTCATAAATCATCGCCCTCAACTGTCTCGAAGGAGCTTTCTCCGTTTGGTTCTGTTACGGCAGTGTGCAGGCCGCACTTAACTATAGAGTCAAGTTTTCGATGGTCATAATGAGCTTCTCAAGCGTGTCATCGTCTTTTCTAGCAATGTGACTGAAGTATTCCGATTTCCAGGATTCTGCGTAGACACACAAATAACAGCTGCGAGGAGTTTTTAACTTAAATCCCGATCAGTTACTTATTACATATTAATATAAAAATAATATAAAAATATGTACAATCTATATAGCATATGATCTTGAACATCAACGACGTGCATAATAACATTTCGGTTCTTCATGTTCTTTTAAAATTGTATTTGTATTTTGACTCAGACACTCTTGTCATTAGCCGTTGACATTTGACGATTATGTTTTTCTTCCTATTATCAACTACTGCCAACATCATCGATATAGTTTAAAAAGGTTGCGCATGAAAAAATTGTCACATTCGGTAATTTTATTTTGCAATAAATACCGACTATCCCTTAACTCCCATTTGGCGCAAAGATTTTAATTTTTAATTTCGATATACTTATGTTATCCCTATAAAATAATGCATAAACCAACTCTGTAAGGCTAAGCCCAAGGTTCTATTAAGTTTCGCCCGTCTCCTTTTCCCTGTACTTCGGGTGAATTTTACACACAGAAGAAGAATAATGTTTGAAATCTATATTTTTCAGAATGAATATGGGAACTACATGTGTAGATACCTGTTGGTGCAACTAGATGACTTTAGTGGAAAAACATTTATTATTGAAGATAACCGAGCGGAACTTGATAAGACAAGGTCCGAAATTGGACAACAACTGCCAACACTTACACTTACTCAGTGATTCGAATATTATCAAAAATTGGCAGTTATGTAAGTATCACTCTTAGTAAACAAATTTCTCATTTGAAATTCTTTAAAGTAAAAACAGAAGTTGGTACACAATGTATATTGTTATGCATGCCAAAGGAGAAGGGGCAAACATGTATGGACTCCAGCCTATCGACCAATAACGACAAGCGATATGTCAATGGAAAGGTCTTTTCAGATGCTACCACTTCTTCTATGACAACAAAACTGAAATCGCTGTATTTTAGAAAATATAGCTACTTAAAGACTGCAGGAAAATCACGCGAAAGGGCCTCGCCATAGTGACCAATAACAACAAGCGATGCGTCATTAGAAAGGTCTTCTGAAATATTATTACTTCTTCTATGGCGACCAGTGTCAAGTCTCTGCGTGGAAAAAAATATCGCTGCGTAAATACCTTTACCACGCAAGGATGAAAATATGTATATGGACTCATAGCCTGTTGACCAATAACGACGAGCGATATATCATTCGAAAGCTCTCTTTATTTTCAATAACTTCTTCTTTGCCAATCAAGAAATCCCGATTCTCTGTATGAAAAGAAGTATATCGACATAAAGATATCGCGAGGCTCATATGCATGGACTCAAGCCTATCGACCAATAACGACAAGCCATATATCAATGGTCTTTTCGGGTGCTACAACTTCTTCTATGGCAACAAAATCGAAATCGCTGTATTTTAGAAAATACAGCTACTTAAGGACTGCAGGAAAATCACGCGAAAGAGCCTCACCATAGTGAGCAATAACAACAAGCGATGCATCGTTAATGTACACTGTTATGTGCGTGAAATGAGTCCAGTTTAAGTTTTGTGATAAGATGAAATACGATAAATTCAATCCAGGTATTGGTCAGAAGTTGTCCAAGGAGGATTTTGCGCGACATTTATGTTTATAAGTAAGATATTTTTGTACTGATATGTGTTCATTTGCCAGTGACGTCAATTATTGTCAACGTTCTTAATAAACCAATCCGGAGGGCTCTTAATAAAAAAGAAACACAACTTAAAATAGAAAAACAAATAATATGTGGACATTAAGTAGGTATGAACTGCTTCGGTGGTAGTTGTACTACGGTATGATTGCAAAGCGGAGGCCTCTGGTTCAAATCCCGTGTGGGGTCCAAGGAGCTTTCGAATGACATATCGCTTGTCGTTATTGGTCAACAGGCTATGAGTCTATATGCATATTTTCACCCTTGCGTTACCTTTACGCACCGATATTTTTTTTCCACGTAGAGATTTGATACTTGGCGCTGTAGAAGAAGTTTAAGAATTTCAAAAGACCTTTCCAATGACTTTCGCTTGTTGTTATTGCTCACTATGGCGAGGCTCTTTCGCGTGATTTTCCTGCAGTCTTTAAGTAGCTATATTTTCTAAAATACAGCGATTTCGATTTTGTTGCCATAGAAGAAGTTGTAGCACCCGAAAAGACCTTTCCATTGATATATGGCTTGTCGTTATTGGTCGATAGGCTGGGATGCCCCTTCTCCTTTAAATTAACAGTACATTATTATGATTTTGTTTATGTCTCAAATTAATTAACTGGATATCCATTATGTGTTTCAATATATAATTAAAATCAAATAGTAGATTTTAAGTGCGTGGTGGCCTGTTGGTAAACAGACTAGACATGGCTGCCCACATGTTCACGGTGGTCGCGGGTTCGAATCCTAGGGCACACCTCTGACTTTTCGGAGTCATGTGTGTATTGATAGTCAATCACCATTTACTGGTGGTAGGTCTTTCATATGTGAGAGGCCATCTGGGTAGGTACCACCGCAATGTCTATTTCTCCCGTGAAATAACACTGCTTAAACGCACTGTTGTGTTTCGGATTGAAGGACATTGTAGCCAGAGCAACTACTGGACATATTGAGACTTAACATCTTATGTCTCAGGATGGCGAGCGCAGTGGAATGTTGCTACTGTTCATGAGCGGTCGTATCGCTTACCATCAGGCGAACGGCTTGCTCGTCTCGCCATTCAAAGCAATAAAAAAAAGAAATCACCACGCACTAAAACGGTGAAGGAAAACATCGCGAGGAAACCTACATACCATAGCGATTTATAAGAATTTCTATGGTATGTAAGTCCGCCAACCCGCACTAGGCCAGCGTGGTGGACTATATGACCTAACCACTCTCAATCGTATTCTCGATTGTAGAGTAGGCCCGTGCCCTGCAGTGGGACGTATATGGGCTGATACAGACAGACAGTAGATTTTAAAGCTTAAGGCTTAGTACAATAATTTTTAAAGTAAAAAAAAATATTTTTGACAGCCTCTGTAGCACAGTTGGTTGGACTCTGGCTGTGAATCAAAAGACCGCGGATTCAATCCCCGCATTGAAACAAATATTTTTGGGATCAACATTTATTTGTTTCGGGTCTGGTTGTTTGTGAGACCGAAAAGTCTCTCATAGTACAAATGACAATAGACTTAATTGATGTTAATTTGGGGTCAGGACTATGTGTGTGAATGTTGGGTGGATTTATTTATTATTAATTTATTTAAAATCTTTTTTTCAGATACAATTGATGAAGTAGAGGTGCTACATGAATATTACATAAAACTTAGGACTTTTATTAAAGAAAAAATAACACCTGTGTCAAAGAATAGATAATTAGAAGTATATGATGATAATAATTAGATACTTATAATTGTTGTGAGTGAGTTAATGTTAAACTGTAAATTTGTAAAAAGAATAAATCTAAGAAAGGAAATAATAAAAATTGAATCGTATATAGTCTTTTATTCTAAAGTTGTCCAATAGTATCATTATTTTATATACTATTATACAAAGTTAAAATACTGTCTATTCTATGGTTTTTGGAGCATTGTCGCTTATAACTTTATGCATTAACTACATAGATTTTTTCCATGGCACTATTTCCCAAGCCATAAAAAGACGTTTTTTGAAGACATATCTTTTGACTTTATTAAAGATCCAATAGAATACTAACACTATGGACAAATACTGAGGCCACATCCATTTTAATTCTTGAAGTATGCCTGGTGTGTATCTTATTTGCATTTCTGGTATTCTCAAGTGGATATTGAGGTAAGTGTTTACTGAATTTGGATGGACATATTGAATCCTTTCATATATCGGCTTACTTTGAATTGTAACTGTAAAGAGATATAATTTTTTTAGCTTTGATAAAACTTTAAAACGTAAAATGTAGGTATGTACACCAAGATAAGCAGTGAATTTTTCCAAAAGATTAACCTTGTGTCGTATCTGATTTTCTATAATATCACGATGTGTTGTTTACAAAGTGAAAATTAACATTTCAGAATTGAACTAAATACAAGTCGCTTAAAGGTTACCTGTTCATTAGTACCCGGCACCGCCTTGTCGCTGTTGGCCCACTCGTCGCAGGTGGAACACGGGTAGACCTCGCGTGGGCCACTCGGTGGCAACGCGCGATTCATTCGAGACTAGTGAATTGTTAATGCGCAACAACGCTAGAAAAGCATGCGAGCAATGAGTTGTCACCGAATGGTCCACGCGTGGACGTAGTGAGCGTATGTCCATACAATTTCATATAAAGAATATTAGCCGCGCGAGGCGAGGCGTTACCGGGTGGGTCTAATAAGTGGTAACCTTAACGGCAAAATGATCTACTTACCGTCTCTATTATAATATTCATTTAAAATAAAGTCCACTATATTTCCTGTTCTCCATCTCGGAAAATCTAATAAAGAATTATTGTATTTTATATCTACATGTCCCCACAAGCATGGTAAGTGTGAGGTTTGGTACAGCTGCAAGTCTCCCAGGTAATTGAAGCTGGCTGGTGGGTTTCCAAAGTCTTTTGATACCACCGTTAGGCTTTGCATGTGTATAGGACACACAGACTGTAACAAAGAATTAGGATAATTTATGCCTGAAATTGATCAGTTCTTACTACGAGGAAACAACAAACATAGTTGAAGATTTAAATTAGAAAGTACTTGATTTATTTCTCCTCACAAAACTATAGGTACATAAGTTGCCTTAAAACTATTTTTAAGTACATAAGTACTCATTTTGTGATAAGCTGGTGTCTGCTGTAGGTTTCAACCTGTGGTGCCGATCACCAGGCTCTCTTCCCTTTTAGGACCCATCAATAAAATTGGGAGACATAAAATTGCAATCTGTATCTGTACGTATGTATCAGCCCATATACGTCCCACTGCAGGGCACGGGCCTACTCTACAATCGCCAGTACAATTGAGAGTGGGTAGGCCGTATAGTCCACCACGCTCGTCTAGTGCGGGTTGGCGGACTTACATACCATTAAATTTTATATAAATCGCTATGGTATGCAGGTTTCCTGACGATGTTTTCCTTCACCGTTTTAGTGCGTGGTGATTGACTATCAATACACACATGACTTCAAAAAGTCAGAGGTGTGCCCTGGGATTTAAACCCGCGACCACCGTGAACATGTTGGCAGTCGCGTCTAGTCCTTTTACCAACAGGCCACCACGAACTTCTAGTAAGGTAAGTCTTCTGGTAAATGATCACTGCTATGAAAATCCATATCGCGTGGATTACGTATGTGCTGCTGGCACATTAAATCGGTTTTCGCGAGGGGAACGAGAAGGAAAAAGGATGGGAAGAGGGTAGGGGTATTGGCCATCCGGCATGTCACTCACCGACCGAAACGCGACAACGAAGCTGTCGCTTCACATCGATCTACTATCATTATGATACAGTGATACTGTTCCAGACGAGTCTAAGTCATGACTTACAATAGCGTGACTCTACCACAATGAAAAAATATTCTGTTCCATGACTCAAGGTATGCTTTCCTTCCCTCTTACATCCCATTTCATCCGCCCCATATTCTATCCTATCCCATCCCTTTGAGTTTGAAAAATTAGCTGATACATCATTGAATTCCTAGCTTATGAACAGAACATTTTTAAAGATAAAAAGGATCATATGCGTTAACCCAAAGTAACAGTTTACTCCATACCAAATTTCATTAATATTGTTAGAGCGGTATGAGTGTGGAGAAGTAAGTAATATATACACACAAGCTTTCACTTTTCAGCTTTATAATATTAGTTAGGATATGATTTTTCTATCACGCTATCAATGACTGACGATTTTTATAAAGGAATATTAATCTAGTGATTATTGCGTGTATAAAGTCTATAAAGCAAATTTATTTACATACCTTTAATTGAAAATTGATTCCTAATATTATTACCAAAGAGGTCAATATTCTATCTGGAGGCACATTAAGTCGAAAGTTTAGCTTAAAAGCATCATTTTTACCATCTCTATTATAGTCAATTTCATCAACCTGAAATCAAAATATTCTCATAGGAACAAAAACACCTATGTGAGAAAAGATTAAGATATATCTAGACTGCGACCGAAAACGAATCCGGTTGGTAGTCTTAGTTATTACAGAGTACAGACACAATTCAGCAAAAAAAACACGACAGTGTTTTTGAGATCTTTTAATTGCCATCATCGTGTTAGTGTGGTAAATCTACAGTTTGGCTAAAATCACAATTTAAACCATTGCTTACCATAGCGTCTTTAAAAATAAAACGGCGTACGTTATCATTTTAGAAAAAATCTATAATTTTACCACACAAATACGACAATAATAAAACAAAAAAAAAATCGACACTTTTATTACAGCATTTTTAGATGCATGTCTGAAATCACTAAAACTACCTTCGTTCGTGCTTCGTTTTCGGTGGCAGTCTTGGTACAGGGTACTGTATGTATCTATAATTTCTGAACTCAGCCTCTTTGTCTTAATTCCTATAAATACCTACATAGTGAGTGGTAGGTTGTAATACCTCAATTTCAGTGCAGGTTTCTTCACCTTCAAGTTCACTTTCATCAATAGCCTGTATTTCAGAGCAAATTATAGGCTGGCTGGGATCTTGTGTTTCAGCTACGAGTAAATATTCATATGTAAAGTGTATTACGGGCTGTTCATAAAAACTTTGTGACTTGAGCCAAAACCCTAAAAATAAAGAAAGCGGTAAATATATTTCACAAAATAAACGTCACGTGGATAAATCTAATTTCATTAATATGAATTATTTGAACTCCTTGTGTCGAGGATCATTTGCTTCTGTAACCAGTGGAATCTCTATCTAATGCCTGTCTGATGTCTCATAAGCCTCGAATAATTATATATTTGCTATTACTATTTAAAAGTAATAGGAAAACAATGAGTGACCTTTATTGGTGATGCAGCAATTGTTGAAATAAGACGAGGTAGAAAAATCAAAATATGTAATAGTTATAAAAAGGAACACGTAAGACGTTTTTAGATTGACCTATTGGTGCATAGAGGAAGGATTTTGCAGTTTCGATTTCCGTATATACAGATATTGCAGTAGCGGACTTCTAGTCGTTGAGGGTCGAGAGGTTAGGTATGGTGATGATTATTATAATACACATAAATATGTGTTAGCATATTCATAATCTTAAATTATTTGTGATTATGCAAACAATATCGGCAGCTCTTCGTTATCGGGAGCATTGGGGGAGTTCGATGTTCAGTAGTATTTTTTTATTTTGCAAACGTTGACCATGACTGCCTCGGTAGCCCAATTGTATTACGTTATGATTGCAAAGCTAAGGTCTCGGGTTCAAATGCCGGGTTGGGCAATGTGATATTGGATTTTTCAATTTATTATCGAAATGTGGGCTCCTCTGCCTACCCCTTCTAGGAAAAGGCGTGAGTTTGTGTATATATGTATTGCTATGGTTCTCCCATGTATGTGTATCGGTGCGTGAATAGAATTTGTAACATCTTGTCTAACATATGGGTCTTTAACCAATTTCGTCATCGAGTCATCATTAAAAACATAGATAACAATGTTTATTAAAATAGCCAGGAATATTGTTTACCTCTGCTCCTGTAGGCTATAATAAAAGGCACGATTATATTTAACATTGTGATGATAAAAGTAAATAATGTCGCTTTTGATAACAAATAACTTTTGTATTGTATTTCCACTTGAGAACTAAATAACTTGTACAGACCCATTATTCCTGTATAGAAATAAAATATTTAACACTAAATTAACATAACCTACGAGTTCAGGTCAGTTCAGTATAACCTACGAGGGCAAGTTTATATTCATATATGTCAGTTTGTGTATTTGATCATCAAATCGTTGCCTAGCAACCTTTGAGTATGGTGTTACCAAAATTAAAATATTGAATATTTTATGTGAGTTTCTTTATGGTGTGGACAGGAATAGTCCTTTCATATGCACCTACAGGCCAACTAATTATTTGATTATGTTTTGCCAACGCGGCGATCTTGGGTTCGAATCCCAAGCCATATGTATACTCCGATATTGTGTGTATTGATCAATATTTAACTTTTATGTAGTATTGATAGACATTTATATCGACCTTTGGAAGAAACAATCGTAAAGGAACGTGCACCGTAAACATATTTACAAGAATATCTCTCGTATGTAAAATATTACAAGTAAACAAATAAATGACTGGGTGGGGCAGTCCTACTACGGTATACACCTGGTATCCGGGTACTCGTGACGGGCAAAGTAATATTGGATTTTTATATTATCACCTCGGATTCAGGTAATTGTGCCTGATATAGCGATAGGCTCGCCACTTATCACATCGTGGGAAAGAAGATAGGTACATGGTGACATGTAGGTGTGCTGGTTGCACTTCTACCTACCCCTTCTGGGAAAAAGGCGTGTGGTTATGCATGTATTTTTTTTATTACCATGAATGGCGAGACGAGCGTGCCATTCGTTTGATGGTAAGCGATACGACCGCTCATGAACCATAGCAAAACCAAACAAAGCCTTGAATTACAAAGCAATGCTTGGCATTCCACTGCGCTCGCCATCCTGAGACATAAGATGTTAAGTCTTAATATGTCCAGTAATTACTCTGGCTACAATGTCCTTCAATTCGAAACACAACAGTGCATTTACACTGCTGTTTGGTGCAAGAATCAGATATTGCGGTGGTACCAACCCAGGCGACCTCTCACATGTAATGAAAGACCTACCACCTGTAAGTATGTAGGTTACCTGTATGTATGTAGGTGAAATCCGCCAACCTGACCAGTAATAGGCGGGTGTTATGTACTGTGTTATGTAAGACCCAAGCCCCTTACAAGTATTCTTAATTCAAAGAATTCAAGATTTTTCCTTTGCCAAATCTGAGTAAGTATACATCCAAATCATGCAAGATATTTAGTTATAATGTAAAATACAGCGATTATGGTTTGCCCTATAAAGCTTTTTATAATATATGACCTGATTTTAGAAGAGTTCCGATATCCATGATCAGTAGTACGCGTTCATCGACTTTTGCAGTGCAATACAGTTTGCCTAAATAGTACACCCTGCGAAAGGATCATATTTTTCCCTTCAATAATACGTCTTGTTAAAACGTTGACCCAAAGGACGCATGTGCGTGTATCCGTTACTTTGTTTTGTGTTCTGAAACAATAGAATGTAAAGTTAGATACATCTATTGTGTCCGCCGTTCATCGTAAAAAATGAATTAAACTTGTAATTATCTGTAGAATTATAACATTACTCTGATGTAATGATTATTACAGGATTGCCTTTGTCATCTCATGGACCTTGATATAGGGTTCTTAGAATTAGGTATGAAGGATTCAAATTCTAAATAACCACTGTGATCTAATTCGTGCGAATTTTTATTAGGGATTTTCTCGAGACTGTATAATTTTCGAGATGGTCGTAGGAACCTGGACCATGTTTGATGATATACGCAGCGGGCATATAATGACCTACGCGTGCAATACAACAACGCGTTCAGGTTGTTGATGGGGTTGCCTCGTTGCTGCAGTGCCTCCGCCATGTTCGCGGAAGCACATACGGATGGATTTGCTGCCATCATGCGTAAACGCTGCGCGTCTATACTTCGTCGAGTGCGTGGCAGCCCCAACAGCATCCTGCGCACGTTGACGAATAGATGGGACTCGGCAATGCTAGCTCGCTGGATACACATACATACAGTCAAATAATCCAGCGTTAGGTTGGCATTGTAGTGTCTCCATTTATTCTACGTATAATTTATTACTAACACTATTTCTAAGCTTAAAATTTAAATGTTACTAACCCAATATGGATCTCCTTGTTATCCGAAATAAAATGATTATTATTATTATTATTATTATTAATTACTGACATATTTTATAAATAAGAACGAAAAAAAAAACAGGTAAAAAAAACCTAGCTTCGCACCTCAGTTCATCTACCGTAAAAAGTTTTGAAATCCATGTAATACCAAGTCAGGTAATTAATTCAGTCCCTTCTTAAGGGATTGTGTCTTGTGGAGTGTCTTAAGTTATTGCTTAATTAGCTGACCTAACAACATCATATAAAGACCATGTCATGGTCATTAAAAATCTTTTATGTTCTAGATAAAATAGATTCATCGGTCAAATAAATGCAGAAGTTTCAAATTTTTAGTTTTTCCTTAATTTCTACAATAAACACTAACAATCAATAAATAAATAAATAAATAACACCCAACAGTCATATTTTTTGAATTCCCGACGTTTCGATCACTTTACAGCTTTCGTGGTCACGGGGCGGACTGAGGTATTAGTCATCCGCTCAGTGACTGTTACAATTTAACTACCCTTAATTTTGAATTATTAAATTAAAAAGTTAATTTAAATAACTAATCTGTTTTCGCGTTCCGATCCACGCAGAAGGAGCTCACTGTGTCTTGAGGTCTGGCAGTTGGTCTTTTGGGTTCCGATTTAATTAAGTGTAGAATTGGATCCCAGCTTCAAGCCATCTTCCCTATTGAAATTTGGATGTTTTTTAATTTCAATAGCCTCGCGAAACATCCTGGGTAGCACAAGCTTGCACAAGCATGGGATCCAATTCTACACTTAATTAAATCGGAACCCAAAAGACCAACTGCCAGACCTCAAGACACAGTGAGCTCCTTCTGCATGGATCGGAACGCGAAAACAGATTAGTTATTTAAATTAACTTTTTAATTTAATAATTCAAAATTAAGGGTAGTTAAATTGTAACAGTCACTGAGCGGATAACTAATACCTCAGTCCGCCCCGTGACCACGAAAGCTGTAAAGTGATCGAAACGTCGGGAATTCAAAAAATGTAAAAATTAAACTAAATCCGCGATGAAATCCGTAAATAATGGTCTTATTTCAATGTGTAACATTCGCGTAAATCTAAGAAACCATTATGCCTCATAGTTATAATGATCGGTCAGTCAGTGAGTGACAAAATTAAGAAACATTGATTAGTTATAATTCTTAAACAAATGGTTCAAATTAAGTCAAATTTAAAATATACTGTGCTTATGCAATGCCTGCCTGGTTACTGAAAGTTCAGAATTTCAGTTTTATCCACAACGAAGTTATAGAAGGTCCACAATGGCCTGACCTGCTTATTTATTCGCATAAGGGGTAAAGAGAAAACCGATAAAACAATAAAGTTAATTTAAACAAATTTACTCTTCCATATTAGTGTTAAAACTCTCAAGTTCATTTGATGTGACAAACAGTGTGTTAAGTGATTACTTGTTTAACATAAGACTCCCTAGTGCTACTGTGGCAATGAGTTACTCCGCGCTAGTACAATCCAGTGAACACAAACAATGGCTGAGCCAGGAGCCGGTGGCTGTGGCGCCCGCTATGACAACTGATACCTTAGCGGTGAATGATCTCGTACTGCGTCCTTTTAGTATAAAAGCGGCCCGAAACAAGGAGACAGCACCATTCGCTCGGGTAACATCCCGGAGCACAGTGAGGTCCTCTACAGGGACTAAGTTTACTCTTCTACACGTACAGTTTCTACGCAAAGATGTCCATGGTCCGAAGATCCAGTATGGACAGAATGTCCTCCAGCATGACGTCCAGCATGACTGGCATGGGCCTCGGCGGCATCACCGGAATCACTTCTGGCATGAGCACGCTGAGCTGCATGAGGGAACAACAGATGACCATCGGGGGAATGCCTTCCAACTACGTCCCCGGGTTGTCGGCTTACTACAACATCTCCAGCTTCTGCCAGCGCCCCGGACAAACTCGTCGCTGGCCCATGCAGAGAGCGGGACCTACTGCGCAGCATCGTCCAGGCCGCTCGCACAGCACCGGCGCTCTCCACCGCATGAAGCATTCAATGAGGAACAGCCCCAACACCCAGTACACCCATAACCTCATCTGCAAACTAGCCGACCAAAATGAGCGCCGCCGCCGCCAGGATACCCTGGAAATGATTCCACAGAGCTATTACTCGCAGCAACCCCTGAAGGTTGAGCTGACGGAGTTTTACTCCAGAGACAACTCAAAGGACCACCACACCGAGCAATACGACCTGGTAAACGACAACATCCTTCCCAATCCTGTGCTGAGAAGAGGCCAAAACTTCTTCTTTGCTGTGCGCTTCGACAGGACCTACGATAAGCAGCAGGATATGATTCGCATCGTATTCTGTTTTGGTGAGTAACATTATTTGTAGGAAACCAACAAATTCCTTCATTTTTTATTACCAACAGTCACTAAATTTACATTTACTGTTTTATAACAAATTAAATTATTCTATCATATCAGTCATCAAGTAGCTAGTTACATTAAATAAACTTTATTCGTAGGACCGAAACCCAGCATCACTAAGGGGACTCGCGTCGTTCTTCCCGTCAACTGGAACACACAGCAGGGAGTGTTCCAGCATTCTCGTGACATGATGGGCATGGGAATGGGTATGGGAATGTCCCGCATGCAAGACACCAGTACTGCCATGGCTACCATGGGAACCATGGGAACTATGAGCACCATGAGTTCTATGGGCCCCATGAGCGGCATGAGGGAAACTACCACATACGGCGTCCGCCGCAGCTCCTTTAGCAATGAACCACTGCCACTACAGCACAGCCCACTCAGCCCACATGGACCCATGGACCGCCCAATGATCGATCGCTATGGTGGAACCACTCAGCACTCATCATTCGGTCGCGGATATGGCTCACGACACGGCTCGCGCCATGGCTCCATGCAAAACCTTGCCTCGCTTGCTCACGATATGGATAGATGGGACATCAGCATTCAACGCCAGGATGGCAACACTATTACCTTCCAAGTTCACGTACCTGCCACAGCTCCAGTAGGTGTCTGGAACTGCTGGGTTCAGACCAACCGATTTGGCCAGCGTGACAACCGCCACGACTACAAATGCGACGAAGACATTTACATCCTGTTCAACCCCTGGTGCCGCGAGGACCCCGTCTACATGGATAACGAATCATCCAGAAAGGAATACGTCCTCAACGAGCAGGGTAAAATTTGGTGCGGCACTTGGCGCCAGCCCAAGGGACGCAAATGGATTTACGGACAGTTTGATGACGTTACACTGCCTGCTTGCATGTACCTGCTTGAACGCAGTGGCCTCGAGCATTCTGAACGAGGCAATCCTATCCGTGTGTGCAGAGCCATTTCATCGATGGTAGGTTTTTTAAAATATTCATTTCCACATGCTTCGAAGTTTTATAGGGTAAAATTGAATCGACTAATTTGTATTATAGATCAACGCCAACCATGATGATGACGGTCTTATGGTTGGACGCTACGACGGCGAATACAAAGACGGAGTAGCACCTCACGCATGGACTGGCTCCGTCGCCATCCTGGAACGCTACCTCACTGATGGTGGCCGACCAGTTGAATATGGCCAATGCTGGGTATATTCGGGTTTGGTCGTGACCATTTGCAGGGCTCTCGGTAAACAAAATTAATTTTATACTCATCGTCTTACTTGCTGGAAGGCTTCAATAAACAACGCCGTTATAAATTGCAGGTATTCCATGCCGATCAGTTACTAACTACGTCTCGGCCCATGACACTAACCGCACCTTCACCGTAGACAAATATTTCGACCGTGATGGCAATGAAGTACCGAACGGCCCCGATGAAGACTGTTATGACTCATGCTGGAACTTCCACGTCTGGAATGACGTATGGATGCAGCGCCCTGACCTGCCTCAAGGTTGTTAGAATTTCATCATATGAGTCAATGTTGTATTTGAGTAAACAATTTGGTAATAAGTAATTTCCCTCGAAACAGGATACAGCGGCTGGCAGATTATTGATGCTACGCCACAGGAGGAAGCTGAATCAGTTTACCATTGCGGCCCAGCTAGCGTTGAAGCAGTACGCCGTGGGGAAGTCGGCTTCCAATACGACACGCCCTTCATGTACTGCCAGCTCAATGCCGAACTGTGCCACTTCCAGGAAGAAGAAAATTCGGAATGGGGCTTCATTCGCATGGCTTCTAACCAGTACCAGTAAGTGAAATACCAATAAGCATGAGTTAAACCCAACCAACAACAACAACAACAAAATTAACTATGAATTTATTACAGAGTGGGCCGCAAGATCCTCACCAAGAATCCGAACCGTGATGACGATGAGGGAGAGAGCGACATGCTTGAGATCACTCATGAATACAAGACCGTCGATAGCTCATCGCCTGAGCGACTCGCCATTATTGCTTCATGCCGCGGCTACCAGCGCCTGCAGCAATATTATGAATATCCCGACCGCAACTTCGAAGATGTGTACTTCGATCTTATGGACATTGATATTGTTCCTTATGGCCAGCCTTTCGATTGCACCATGAACATCCAGGTACATAGGCTTACACATCAATAACATTATCAACACGCCGAACTTCATCTTACACACAGGGTTTCTCTGTTGCAGAACAAATCGCATGAAGATCGTACCATCTGGTGCGTGTTGACGGCGTCTTCATGCTATTACACCGGCGCTATTGCTTCGCGTCTGCGACGAGCTCAGGGCGAGTTCATTGTCCGTGCTGGCCAGCGTGAGGTTCTGAAACTTCACGTCACTCCCCAGGAATACATGGACAAGCTGGTTGACCACTCGATGGTTAAGGTGCACGCCATGGCCTACGTGAAACAAACTCGCCAGGCATGGTCTGATGAAGATGACTTCCCACTACATAAACCAAGAATGCAAGTGCAGGTACATAGCGTTGCAACGTAGATACAGCTTTATTAGTAGGGGCAAAGTGATGCATATACTAATACATCGTGTTCTCGTGTAGGTGAGGAGCCAGCCTTGCGTGGGACAGGAGTGCTCTATTACCTTCAGCTTCCAGAATCCGCTGAATGTTCACTTGACCGACTGCTACTTTACCTTCGAAGGACCCGGTGTCCAGAGGCCAAGACAGGTTTGTAGTGGTGCAATATCAGTCACCTGAACATCTAGTAAAGAACTCAGTGTAATTGGTATGGTGTGGCTTTACAGATCAGATTCCGCG
The DNA here is from genome assembly GCA_009982885.2 of Hyles vespertilio. Taxonomy (NCBI): domain Eukaryota; kingdom Metazoa; phylum Arthropoda; class Insecta; order Lepidoptera; family Sphingidae; genus Hyles; species Hyles vespertilio. The sequence goes on along the minus strand of CM042807.1, from coordinate 16,956,942 downwards.
ACGTGAAGCCGGGTGAGTTCGTGAACTACCAGGACAAGTTCATTCCCCGCAGACACGGCGAGCGACGCATCGTGGTGACGTTCTCGTCGCGCCAGATGGACGAGATCTTCGGCTGCACTACAGTGAATGTGCGCGGCTAGCTAGCCCCCGGGCCCCGAGCGCCTTCGCCGCGCACCTCGCCGGGGCCGTCATCACCACCTGCGCTGCAGATGGACCGCTCGTACGTCTCCTACGTAGCGCCGGAACAACATTTGTACGTCCAAGAAGAGGAAGTCGTTATTGTCAAGGCTACCTAAACACGTGAACGCGAGATAATCGTGTTGTCTAAGTGTCGTCAGCTATATCGAATTGTAGTGTTGTACATCAAACCTGCAAGTGCCGACTTCACTTAAACCAGGATTGTACAGATGTTGAAAACGAACTTTTTAAACTTTATACGAACGAACAACGATGACGTGGCTTGTCTTAATGGATCTTAATATAATATCATGTTTTTCACCAGCACATATCAAATCAATAAAAGTTAAAAAAATAATTTTATATTCATTCACGTATTGCACGGTGTGGTTTAATTATGTGTTAAATAATTAAGTATACTCATATTTTGTAAGGAAATGACCTATGCTTCGTGTGCCATTATGTTTTGAATAATGATGTCTCTTTTCAAAAGAGCTTAGTGTTAAGGATTATAATTATATAAGTTAATCATATTTTACATACGAATACTGCTTATTGTCTAATTATTATTTTTATTATTTTATACACCTTATGATTGATCTATATTTATATTGTAACCACGAAAATATGTTTTTTGCACTGTTTGTGTGTTTTTGGGATCTCAAAAATAAAAAGCATTCATTGCAATATGTTTTTCATTACCGACCAACCTTACACAATTGATATATATGTGTATATACATAATACCAACACTGGCATCACTGATTTTAGTACAGGATTACAAACTGTACACATGATACTATGATAACGAACACTTAATAAACAGCATTAATGATAATAATTATAACGATTTCCTCATCAGATTTAAGTTATAAGTACATTTTCCTACAATTTAGCTACAGCTACAAATATAGTAATATAGACTCAAATTATCATAGTATTTAAATTATTCTAAACATCCTTATAAATAAAGTCGAAGTTATATTTTAGAAAATTTTAAAACATAATAATATATACAGTTTATATAACATAATATAAAGTGTTATAGTTCCAAATATTACATTGTTATCATGCTCCATTATAAAATGACATACCCGTATTTTGATATTTATCTATGTTTAATTGAAAACAGAACCTTAAAAACGAATGTTCCTTATTACATCATATTTTTTATAGCAGAGATCCTATAATGTTTATTTTACGATATTATCTGATTTTGTATTATAATATACATGTATCAACCCACATACGACCTACTGCAGGGCACGGGCCTCCTCTATAATCGAGAGCACGATTGATAGTGGTTAGGCCATATATTATATAGGCCAGCGTGCCTAGTCCGAGTTGGCGGACTTTACATACCATAGAATTTCTTATAAATCGCCATGGTATGCCATGGTGCAGGTTTTCTCACGATGTTTTCCTTCTCCGTTTTAGTGCATGGTGATTGACTCTCAATACACACATGACTCGGAAATGCCAGAGGTGTGCCCTGGGATTCGAATCCGCGACCTATTTTTGTAAGAGAGTTTCTCAGGCGGAGTTTGCGTTCATTCACAATGCACATGGCTGTTATAAAGCTATAAATATTTGGTAGCCCACTTCGTACCGGCCGAAATAACCCTAGGCAATCGTCGACCAAATTGGAATGAGCCGATACTTTTAAAGAGATCTTTTAAAAACATAAAGTTAAAAATATCACGACAAAAATATACGCCCTAAAACTGTAACATAAAAATTAGGGACTTCTAGTTTTCCACATAAATGCAATATACATACTTACCGTCTACTTCATGAGCATCTTTCGTTCAATGAGGATAGAGCAATAGGGTTAGTATTGTAAATTCCTATAAAAGTATAGACGTCACATTAATACGAACAAAACACGTCAATATTTATACATGTTTACAATTTAATTATGTTCGGTCATCGGTGCTTCACATTAAATACTTGGTAAATTATATTTGAGTTAAAATAGGGTGATTTTACGTTTGTGTTTTAGTATGATTGGCGTTTTTCCTGGTATTATTGTAATTATTCGTACACTTAAATCTATACAAAACCAATTTGCTTAATTGTTAAGCCAAAGGAATAACAAGATTTTATTTATGTTTGTATTATTGTCTAACATTTTACAATAAATGTTAAATACTATATCATCTCACCTTGGACGCCTTTTCTTTTTCCAAAACGACCTTTGTATGCCTATGACGCAGCTGAATGAGTAAGTGTTCGATAGATAAATTGTTCTTTAATAATTCACCCTTTGTTCAAAATTATGATGCAAGTGATTACACTTGCATCATAATTTCACTCCTACGATAATCTAAATATAGAACATTAGTTCTATATTTAGATTATCGTAGGAGGCGCAATGATTTCGGGAAAATCCCATCCCGGCAGACGAAAGATATATTCGCATTGCGAAATTGTTACATTGGACGGGGTTGGGTAAGTCTTGGTGCAAACGTGCCTTTATCCACTTGTGCAGTGAATCACAAAGGTGAATGGACCCCCAGTGATTGTCTATCAGTAATACTGACGTCTCTATCTGTATGAATCATGCCAGTCGGAACAAATTTATAAATTCCTATTGATAAAAAGCACTACGCTCTCACACCTAATCACATCATAAGACGAAAAATACAAGGCGAAACGTGGGTATCCTGGTTGCAGCTCTGCGTACCCCTTTTGGGTAAAAGGCGTGTATTTATGTATCTTTGATAAAAAAGACTACAAAGTCCAAGATATATGATGGTCAAGTCATTTGGTCTTTGATTACCTATAAGTATTTTAGAGCATTTTTTTTGCTTTGAAGACTGGTGATAAACGCGAAGGTACGCTAGATTAGGTAGACAGCAAAAGTGTTCGATGATCTAGTAGTTTGTTAGGTGCTAATTAGAGCATTTTGCATTTTATTTCACATTCATTAAACTTTTGTAATTTACATAAAAAAATAAAAATTAATTAAAAATATCCTTTAATACTGAGAGTTATAAAAAAATAAAACAATAATTAGAAACACTGAAATGCTTTAAAATATCAAATTCACAACAATTCTATTAGTCGCATTATATTATTATCAAAGATGTCTAAAAACGTGTAATTCGTTGAGGTGACCTAAGCATGAATGTTAGATTAAGATAAGGATATTTTAGAATTAGTTAGTATTTTGACTATACTATACTATATATATTAGCTTTGACTTTTATTTTAGTCAAGAATCGTCTATTCTCAGGTTATTAACAGACTACCAAAAGGTGGAGCTTCGCAATATTCCCAACTTCTTTTTATTGTTTGTGCTTTAGAACAAAATCCAATAAGAAAAATAAAAAATGAAACGACCTGAAGTTGGAATTTTTTTTGGTAGAGCAAGCGTCAAATAGTACATATTTATTTATTTATTTATTTATTTAAATGCTTTATTGTACACTAAGTTAACTTAATTACAGAACATTATATTATTACATAGTGGTACAAAAGGCGGTCGTATCGCTCGAGGCAATCTCTTACCGACTACCTTGGGATGGACAGTAAGAGATGGAAAAAAAGAGAGGGCAGTCAATAGTGTACCAAAAAAAAAAAAAAAAAAAATTGAATAAAGAAAAAATAAATTAAATAAAATCATATATGCAAAAAACGTGACATACGAATATAATTACAAAATTAACAAACATAACATATACTAGATATATAAATAAATATATAAATACATGTATATACATATACAAGTGCACAGATATCATAATAATACATACAAATACATACTTATTATACAAACAATCAATCACTTGAGTAATGTAGTAGTTAAAGGGACAGGTAGTGTTCTTTAACCATTTTCTTAAAGGACACCAATGTTCGTGCCCGTCTCACTGCATCAGGAAGTGCATTCCATAATCGGACTGCTTGTACTGTAAAAGACTTGTCCATGAAAGTCGTAGAGTGCACGGGCATTCTCAACCTCAGGTTCTCCGACGATCTCAAGGATTTTGTATGTGAATCATGAAGGAACATAAAACGATCTTTAAGATAAGAGGGAGTTAAGGGATTAAACAAGATGTTGTAGAGAAGAAAAAGAATATGAGTATTCCGACGAAGTCGTATGGGTAACCACTTGAGCTTAACACGAAACTCGGAAACATGGTCATATTTGCGAAGGCCAAATATGAACCGTATGCAAAAATTTTGGAGACGCTCAAGTTTATTAAGTTGGTCCTCGGTAAGATCAAGATAGCTGACATCGGCATAATCAAGGATGGGGAGAAGAAGTGTTTGCGCAAGTGAAATCTTCGTGGCGACGGGTAGGAAATTGTGTAACCTTCGCAAAGAGCGAGCTGAAGCAAACAACTTTCTACTTAGCTCACGAAGCTGCGGGCCCCAGGTGAGGGATTTATCTAAATACAAACCTAAATTTTTTACAGTATCACTGTAAGGAATAATGATACCATCACAGTATATAGACGGTACAAGATCCCAGTCTAGTTTTGAAATCATTCTGGGGCTGCCGACAACAATGACCTGAGTTTTGGCAGGGTTAACCTGCAACCCATTAGCTTTGCTCCAGTTACAGATGCTTTGGATGTCAACATTAATTTCCGAAATTGCATCAGCTAGCCTATTCAGGGGCGCCCGAGTGTAGATTTGGAGATCATCTGCATAAAGGTGGTAGGAGGAGCGAAGATAATTAGTTATAGAGTTGATAAAAACAGCGAAGAGTAAAGGAGATAGCACGCCGCCCTGAGGGACGCCAGCATTCACAGTGCACCATGAGGAAAAACTTTCCTCAACACAGATACGTTGCCGACGTCCATACAGGTAACTTCGAAACCAATCAACTGCCATTGGAGATATGTTAAGAGAACTCAGAATGCCAAGTAATACATCGAAATCAACGGTGTTGAAAGCATTACTGAAGTCTAGCAACGCTAAGACTGTCAGCTTGCCCTCCTCCATACCTGACCTGATGCCATCCGTAATATGAGTCAGAGTAGTGGTTGTACTATGTCCGGGACGAAATCCGGATTGGAGAGGATTTAAAATATTATTCTTAGAGAGGAAACTATTGAATTGGCTATGGATTAGGCGCTCAAGGACATACATACATACATATTTACTATACATACATATTTACCTTTATGTTTATTTTAGGCACTTGTATTTTCGTCAGGATACGTAGGCTCACCAAATTAGGATGCAATTAAGATAAAAAAAATGTTAACTCATTAACCATATTAGGTACCATGCAGCTTTCAAGTTCCTGATAGCAATGTTAAATATAATTCATCAATACATACTTATTTATGACTGCAAGTTTGATAAATTGCAGATACCTGCAGTCTGGCGTGAAATTTAATTGTGCTAAAACTGCACATATCAGTAAAAGCAAGCGTTAATGAAACGGTTAAGATTTGCCTTTGTGTTGTAGTCTCAAAATAATCCAGTGATCGGGCCTTTGTGTTGTTCTAAAAATATATAATGTCTATTTTTACATACATAAACTCACGCGTTTTTCGCAGAAGGGGTAGGCAGAGGACACCTACATTTTGCTTTATATGTTCCATCCCACGATGCGATAGGAGGTGCGCCTATCGCCATATCGAGCATAAATTATTGACTCTAGGCTGATAATTAATAGAAAATTCAAGATCACTTTTTCCCGACCCAGGATTTGATACCGAAACCTCAGTGTTGGAATCGTACCGTAGTACAATTGCGCCACCTAGGCAGTCATCGTCAATTTTACTGGTATGAAAATCTGGTTTACAGCTTAAACCCTGGTGCCTGACCATCATCATCTATAGCCAAAGGAAGATCTCTGTTCAAGAAAAGCGCTCCCAAAATATTTTTAAAGGACTCTGCTGGAAGAGATCAGCTTTCAACGATTTCCTACAAACTTTATTTGTCCGTTCTGTCCAGCGTGCCCGATTATTTAAGTAGACGTTATTGTTATCTACGTATATATTTAACAATTTAATAAAATTTATATGTAAACAATTTTGATATTTATTTGGTGCGTTCAATTGTACGCCATAAAACATTAAGGCATAGAAAAGTATAGTTGACATTTTGGCTTTTCAAATTTTATGACTGTTACTTTAGTTATTGATCGCATTCACTCTGAAACGTGCTTTGGCACACACTGCGTACGCGAGGAACTAATAGTGTTGTTAAACCTCGGAATGTTTCAGTTTACTTTTCCTACACTTGTTGTCGACCTATAATACTCCTTAGTCATGTGATAGTTGGCCATACCTAATGGTATTTAGTTCAAACCACAAACTTTTCTAATTAATTTATCGATGTAGGTTAAACTTCGACTCGTCATAGCGTTAACGTCTTCCAACCGCATGAATTTGATGTCTCATTTCTTTGTAGAATTCTAATGAAATGAATTAGCGGGAGTTACTGTTGAATGAATACAGTTTTGAGGAAAAAATGTATTTACGTTTGAAGGCGACCTTCACGCGAGATGCGACAAATGGCTTGTTGGCTGCCCGCTTACTATCCGATGATGTCACACGTAGTAAATTAATGTAATTGCGCGTAACGTCTTGTTAAGTTTTACGATACGGAACACGGATTTGCATAACGTGAAAACAAACAATATTTTGTAGATAAAAAATCGACTAAATAAAGAGTTATTATTTATGTATGATGAATTAATATGAACTTTTTTCAACCCATAGGGATTGTAGAGATAATGTCACATAATGTCGTACTCACAGAAGAGATGAATATGGTTAGAAGGGAAATACAAGCGTTTGACGCGTCGCAAGGTGGTGCATAAAAAGCATCACTGCCGCAGAACGGATGATTTGTCAAATCAGTTGTTGTCGAAATGCCTTGGAGCGTGGAGCTCCGTCGAAATAGAGTAAAACTGCAGATTTGTGCTATTTCATCTTACAGTTCCAATACTAAAACATCGAATATCAATAGGGGAGGAATTATATACTATTAATAAACCCAATTTCCCAATATTCATTTTCTCCATTATTTCCACAAATTGCGGTTATTAATTACGACATTTTGAAGAATTCGATAATATGATAGACGATAAATAAAAAATATACATTGCTGCTTACGCGTACATACAATGCTTTGAAAATCACATGTCATTCAGTGTTGTAGTCACATGGTAACTATATCGATGTAGTTATAGATTTCATATACTCTTAAATTAGTTTTCATAGGTATTAAACAAAAAAAAATTAAATCAAATGCTGCAGTAATTTTAAATTGTAGTACTCGTAACGTTTGATAACATTGACGACCTATCCTTATGTTCTAATCATCAGTCATAACTCCGCCAACTTGAGAACAACATAATAATATGTTTGTGTCTTTATAATATAGTAATTTATTCGTTTTAAATCCTTTACTCATAAATTTGTAGAATAGTATACAAATTAAAATTAACTTTGAATATTAGACGTTGTAGTCTCATTTATTTTCTGTCTATCGACATAAGACTAATTAAATAACTGTATCAGGAAAAACAATCAAGTATATCGATAAAAAAAAACTGGTCTTATAACAAAGACATATATCCATAATTGTATCGATACTTTAAATCGACAATTGAAAGCTTTCTATATTGCATTTGTGGAGGTTTTGTGTTTCGAAAACGACGACGCTGGTTTTGATACAATTTGACAGCTATTGCCTATATGGTTAGAAACCATATTCAACTGTTCTGTGGTCGTACTATATACTTGCTTTCATTTTAATCACATGTATGGACTGTCAGTTAATTTATCGAAGATAAACGATAAATAAATACACCAACAGTCATGTACATAGTCCTTACCCCACACATTAAGATGTGTCTTATATCGTGGGTATTAGGGGAGGCGTTTCGGTCTCACAAATACCCAGACACTAGACCCGTGGTTCCTAACCTGGGGGTAATTACCCCCGCGGGGGTAAAACTGGTATTTTTCGGGGGTGAAACTCGTATTTTGCGGGGGTAGCAATGAGCTGGTTGTCATCTTAAGTGAAACAAAACTTAATGTTACCAAACTTATAAATGCGAAGCAGTACCACCAACCTGCCCATTAAAATATTAAAATTTTATATGGTTCAGAAACAGAAATTTCAAAAGCTTAATAAGTTAAATAATAATAATAAATGCGGATGATATATCACACACGGCCATCTGATCTGCCATCTGGCCAATGTAAACCAGTTAAAGCTTGTGTTATGGGTATCGGGCAGATGGTAGGTATATAAGCATTTCGGAGTGTCCAGCCTGGGGTAATGAACGCATAATACTCCGTGCAGCCGTCGGAGTAGATCTCTCGCTCTCGGCCGTGATTCCCTCCATGATCGAGAGTCGGAGGTCGTGGCAGGCAATGCTCTCCTTCTGTGTGATTGTAATTTCGCAGAAGAAGAGTGCAGATCGGGAACGTGAGCGGGACGATCTCGTTCGCCGTCTGCGCCGGGCGCCGGGTAATAAACGGCTGAACCGGCGTTTACCTTGTGGTTCGGGGGTACAAGAATTCCACCACGGTATCCTCTGCCCGTCGTAAGAGACGACCTAAAGGGGTCATCGGAGTCGCTGGGCACACGGCGGGGGCCGTGCGCCCTCGCGTATAACGACTCCGAGACGTCTGATGGAGCCTCGTATCCGCCATGGACGCCCATAACAGCTCGACGGGCGTCCGAAAGGGGGTGTAAGTGGAGGTCATCTGGGCCCTCATAATGGTAATGGTAGGCCCAGCAATGGTTTTGTGCGGGGCGGTTCGCGGACGTAAATCGGGGCGCCCTTCGCCCTGGGATGTCCGGTGCTGCCCACAATGCGTGTTACGGCTATCGAGAGGTTTTTAGTCAGCATGCTGGCGTAGGTATTGCTAGGAACCAGCTCGGCCACAATATCCACGTTTGTACCGGGCTGGAAGGCCAGAGACACTGACATACCCCTTTCGGCCTTCCTCGTGGTACCGATAGGAGAGCTTAATAGCTTTTCCTCTTGAAAAGAAAAAGAAAAAAAAGATGGTATATAAGCATACATTTATAGATAAATACATACAAGCAAGATAAATAACAGGCAAACGCAAGTATTCATCATACCAATGTATGCCTAAAACTTTTAACTGATTATTGTAAAATCACTCCTAAGTTATTTTATTTTTAGTTATTATTCATCGTTTTAAGTTTAATAAAGTCTATGTATAAGTATGAACAAATATTTTGCTCAGTGTGAGAATCGAACCCGCGACATCTCGTTTTACCAAAGGCGTCTAAACAACTGCGCTACAGAGGTTTAAAAAAAAACTATAAAATGTATGGTATTTGAAATTGCAATATAACAAGATAGTAAAAATATGCGCGAGTAAAGTATTTAAACCGTCGCGTCGCTCGTATAGTCACAAGACAAACACTCATTAACACTTTCGCGGACACAACGTGATTGTACGTCATGATTTGAGATTTTGATACGACACAACGTATAATGACGTCCAACGTATACATACGTTATTATACGTTGTGTCCATCATAATACATATCACACGACACGACGTTTGCAAACGATAACGTGATAAAACGTTTTTGTCATATTGTCTTTTTAACATTCAATATTATAGAACACAACGTATTTACACGCCAATTAAATTTGTATGGCAATTTATTGTGTCATATTAGAATACAACTTGAACTGAGACCGTCCGCGAAAGGGTTAAGATGTATCGTTTTAGTTACCTAGAATTGCGTTTAATGTTTAAGTACACGTTTCATAATAAATATTTTAATTCTGCAAATTTCAAGAAGGAAAATATAAGGGGCTCGGTTTTCATTGAAGCCATATGTATCTTCTGTGTTTTACAGTGTATTGCGGGTGCACTTGCGTCTAGGGACCTCACCGTTTTTTTAAAGTGACTAATTAGAGTGATTCATTAAAATTCGTCATATTTAGTTGCGACACTAGAGGATGACCCTTAATTGAGCTGGAGTTTGTGATAAGAGGTCACGTACTGCGAGGTACAGAAGGTGGACACACACACCATTAAGCTCAGACGAACCGACCTCGCGCTGAGGTACGCACGCGTTTATTAAATAGTTTTTCAATTCATTGATTAATTAATACAACCAACTTGTCGAACAAAAAATATCTACAGTTGATTGTTTGTTTACATAGCGTTAGTGCTTCTAAAGCGGTAGTGATTTCCGCGAATTGTGAAAGTTTAAAAGTGATTCGTATAGGCGGGAGTGCAAGAAGTTTTATGCTGATAGACGTACGTGATTGATGTGTGTGAGATGGGTGCTGCAAGAAGCAAGATGCCGAGCTGGTGTCCGTCCAAGTGTTTGTGCTGCAATGTGCGAAACTCAGCGTCGTACGACCTGAAGGAGTTGCCGCATCCGCCGCGAGCCGACAACAACGGTAGGTCAAGGTCACACCAGATAACCGAATATGTGCGATAAATTCACCCACCTTCAATGTCAATGTGTACATGTTTGCGGATAACGTAATGTTATATTAAGCTATTTCGCTTGCTCAAATAACGTTTTAAAATACACATCTTAAAGTCCGAAAAGTCGTAGATTAGAAAAAATAAATCGTAAAATATGGTTAGATTAGATCATCAAAACATAATTAGAGTTTGTCATTAACAAAAATAAACGAATCCGGCACAAAATAAATTGAACTCAATTTAATTCATTCGAGTATAGGACGCCGCTTGTTGCAAAATAAATATTTGATTTATCTGCTGGTTCTTATGCAAAGAAAAAAATGCGTATGAAGTACAGGTGTTGGATGTTTTATTGTAGACACAGTTTTAGTTTGTATTATTGATTAGCACTTGACGTATAGCTGCCGGTCCCCGAGGCCGTCTTACTAAATGCTACTGTTTACAAACTGGTTTACAAGTCGGATATTTTATCAGTTATTGCTATGTACTTGTACTATAGATATATCAGCCGCTAAATTAATACTTGTGAACATGTTAATTGCACCTGCGCTTAACGGAGATTAAATAATAATTATTTAAAACCTATTAGTTTAATAACAAAAGGTCAAGCTTGTGTCTTTAAAGGGAAAGTCTGACTTAACTGCTGCCTCCCATTTTTTGCTGCTACCACTAATTTTTTCGAGTATGTTTCTTCGTTAATTTTGTTCAATTTTCGCTTCAGACATGCGATTATTCAAACATCTTTGAATGCAGTTTGAATTGTTTAAAAATTAAATGATGTCTTCTTTTAGTAAAATTGTTTAGCTACAATATTTAAGGTACTCTTCCTTTGTGTGGCAACACCGTTGAGAAACCTGTATAGGAAAAATCTTTATTAAAAAATAGTAATTTTACATAAGAAGAATATTGCAGGGATTCTCAAATTAGGCTTTGCCTGTATCTTGAGAAACCAGTTGAAATATAATTTTTATTACAATAATTGAGTGTGTTAGTGTGAGAAAGTGCTATGTATTACACATATACACCTTCTGTAATCATTCTTTCATTCCAAATCCTTGGAATACTTTAAAAGATCAAGATCAGTACCGAGTTCATAATATACTATGCAATGATTTAAGAAGGCACGTAATACCACCGTGTACCGGGTTACTAGTAGAGCGTGCTGTGTGCATTTTAAGTCGATAGTGTAAAGAATGTAATGCACCTGTTTTCCATCAGGGAGTGGTATTTTCTCGGCGTGTATTATTTTAGTTACCATGATACGATAGGAACAATGCAAGCATATAATCGGTTTTAATATAATAATATATGGTAATATGCAAGCATAATTTATATAAATATTACAGAAAACACGCATTGTTTTCTATTTTATATATTCATCCTTAATAATTACTGAATTTGATAGATTTTGCTTGACTTATTTTAAACTTAAAATGGATAATACAAGATACAAGAAATTTCTCCCAACTTTAGACCAGAATTAAAATAACTATTATGTTTAAATTATTTGATTAAATTCGTCACGGGTGTTCAAGTTTTATCAAATGAAATAATGACATAATATAGCCTTCTAGACACTAGATATAGGTAGGTAATGTTAATATGGATAATTATTCGTAATTTGCTAGTGGTCGTTATGTTGCAATTAATTGTAAATATTACGGATCGTCAGGATTTCATTTTCATATGGTTATAACGTAACCTAGTCAGCAATTTCAATGGAATATATAAATAAATGTGGAAATAGTTACGTAAGGGGTCAAATTATACAAAGATTGTCTTGTTAATATTAAATATATTATCGTTTTACTCGTCTTCACTTCAGCCGTCCTCTACGTCTTCTGTCTTTTACGTCTTTCGTCGTCTTCCAGCCTGTTCTCCTCTATATTCCGTCCTTGCATACTTTAACATCTTAATCATTCATCCTCTAACTCTTTCCATCTTAAATATTTTCATTAGTCATCTCTTTCACACAAACCACGTTCCATATCAGTCATACGTCAACGTTCCATTCTACTCATCTTTCATCATAACATTCAAATCCTACATAAATAAATATACAAATTCTACAAAAAATCTAAAGTTCTAGAATTTAGGAACTGTTCGATACACTTAATACCTTGACAAACATTTTTCATTGGTCTTTTCTTTATTCTGTTAACGTTTCCCTTCGAAATAGCTATGTTGGTATTTGATTATTGAACATTCGAAAATGCATCATTATCATAAGGTAGGTAGGAAGTATCCGTACCGCATGTATGGGGCAAAAAGCAAGTAATGAATAATGTGAAAAGTATATTGGAAAATATAAATACAATTAATCATAATTCATAGTAACAAAATCATGTTATAATGCGATGAGTCTTTTGCACTAGTCTATGACTAAATTCATCTTTTAGTACCTACTACAAAGTTATTATAAATATACATTGGCGAACAGAGTAGTTTTTAACTTAAATAAAGTACATAATGACTATAAACTTGATAGGAATGCTATTGTTCCAGTAAGTTTAGTAACTTTATCAAGAAAATATCTTACGATGAAGGCATATACATATGTAGGTACTCGGCTTTAAAAATTGTTTTGATGTACTGCATAAAATATAATATTATACGTAAATTAAGGTATTATAGATATACTTCAACTTTTTACTGTAAATAAGTAAAAACTGATATGCTCAAAAATGTAGATATAGCTTAAGTACAAAATCAAGAGTACGATTAATATTTTGTACGCTTTTTTCATTCATATAGGTAATATTCCGATGAATTTGCACGCATCGGGTTCGGAGTTTTCTCAGTTAAGACGCATTCCATTCACGTAGTTTGAAGGTGAGCAGGTTGGTCGTATCGTACCGAGATCTGTTTATACGCCGTAAATAAAAAGCTTCTTTGACCATTGCATACTGCAAAAAATAACAGTATAATTAGCGAATAGCTACGGCGCCGACTTGCGAATATGTTGTGTAAAGAGTCGAATTATCCTCTGTGTATACATAATTTATGATTCGTATTTGGTTTGATGAGGAAGTTGTTTCAATATTTACCTATATGGTAAATTTTATTGTTTATAAATATTGATATGTATTCATAATTACAAATATAATTGTTTTCGTGTAGGCTATATATTTTTGGGGATTTATCTAAATTATTTTATCTCAATAACTTCTATTAAATTTTCGAAAATGGAACATGGAAGATTTTTTTTAAAAGAACAATTCATTTTTTTTACGGCTGCCTCGGTGACGTAGTTATACTGGGGTACGGTTACAAAGCTAAAGTTTCGGGTTAGAATCTCGAGTTGGGCAAATATTGGATTTTCTCTTCATTATCAGTCCAGAGTAATTTGTGCCCGATCTGGCGATAGGTTCGCCACCTATCACATCGTGGGACGGAACATACAAGACGAAATCTGGGTGTCCTGGCACCTCTGCCTACCCCTGTCAGGAAAAAGGCGTGAATTTATGTATGTTTATTTTCTATTTTTGAATACGATTACGTAAGATGTAGGATGTTACGAAACGTCAACACACACAGGTATAAGGATGTTCCTTAACAACTGTTTTGTGTATTTAGGCCCCAGAGGATGTTCAATATTTGAAAATGTTATTAACAAAGTATTAAATTATTTTTACAATAGACACGTCAAAATGTGAGGAGCACATGATGTCATAGGAAGAGAAAAACCCATGTACCAATGAAACTGAGATTACAGGAAATTGAATGACAGCACAAGATCAAAATGCGTCCGTTTCAAATGGCAATTTAGAGGAAAGGCGTTAGTAACAAATTAATAAATTTATAAAGACTTCATGTTCAGAACTAATTTGTTGAAAATATATTTTTTTTTTCGTTAAGTAATGGCCAACACGGTCAAACTTCGAATAGGTATATATTGTTCACGACAAAATGATGGATAATATAACGATGCAAGCCAATTAATAATTAAAATGTAGGATAAGAATTAGGTTTTTTAAGAATCATCAAATAATAATGCTCGACGAATACAACATTAATCGTGGTTGCATTTTTGTTGTCTTATTTAAAATAAAAACTACGCCCGTCATTATACGTGTCCATCACAAAAACATTAAGATTTTAAGACAATTTTATTGAAATAATAACAGCGATTTGGGGGGCCATTAGTCCTGCACGAAAAAGCACGTATTTGTATATCTTCGATGATTTTTATTCAAATTCCGAATAAGTGATGCAATCACAACTTTGACATTTATTACCTGAACTCATTAATTATGATATTGCTAAGTCTTATTGAATTTCTAAACAAAGGTGAAACTAGACAATTGTAGGTCAAATTACGTCAGACATGACATAAACTAAGAATTTTCATTATTCTGTATCATATAAATCTACATAAATTTTATAGAGATTAATGATATTATTACAATCAAAATATTTGAAACGCTACGTTGATGATAGATGGTCATTACCTAATTTATATACCTATTCTACATAAATACTTAAAATCTTCTGAAATAATACGATCCCTCAGTTTATTAGTGGACTTTGTCGTACACACTTGCATACCAATTCATTTGGAATTGGGTCTAGCCGTCACAAATCGTAGTAAAAATAAAATTTACGTTCATCATATGCCGGGTTTATTGGCAGAATTACTCTACTTTGATGTACGGCGCTATTTCACAGAATACTGCACAACAATATAAAGTTAATGGTTTTAAGAATAGTGAGTAGTTGTTTATTTTCGTAAACAAAGTACGATGCTAGATATCAGCTATTGACTTGATTACGCTTTTGCAGTTATTTTTATTACATTTAGGTGGTTTTAATCTGCCTATGTAGACAGAATTTCCTTATCAAAGCTTAAGTTAACGCAGGCAAGTGTCAGAGATGAAGCAATGAAATTAGATTTGCAATCAATTAGGCTGCATTTCGCATAATGCTGGTGGCAACCATTGTAAATTGAAATTTTGGATTAATAAATGATGATGATGCATGGGTAGGGTACCCATTTTGATTTTGAGATTATGTTTAACAAAGTGACGTTTTTACCTATTCGTATGTCAGTTGATTGTGATGAGTAATACAGTTATTTTCAATTTACCTAATGTGTCTATCCTTAATGTTCTCTGAAACGTTACTATGTAGATAGTTCTACATAAATATTCCATTGATAACTTGCTTTACCGACTACAATTGTGATAAATGACTTTATTTGTTTGAAGAACAATATGTTATTACTATACTAATGTATTAGATTGTTAAAGCATCGAGTTACTTCTATAGAAACCTACGCATTACCTATTTATGGGCTGCGTAGGAAACATAAAAACTAAAAACGTGATATAGCAATTGGCAATGATCTATCCCAGTATAGTAACCGTAACCACCTACAATTATAATAAAATATAAATGAAAGGTATTAGGAATATGCGGTCCATGGGTTTATGGTGATCTTTTTCTGTTAGATTCTGGCCTTTGCTTCCTTGTTTAGATTGTTATTATATAGCTTATTTAGGACAACCGTACTTTTATACTATAAATTCAATGGGCCTTGATATATGTACATATGCTTAAGGTATTGGTCAAGGCTTTAGATGTTTTTTTTTATTGCCTTGTAGGCAGACGAGCTAGCGGCCCGCCTGATGGTAAGCGGCTACCGCTGCTCATGGACCTCCGTAGTGCCAGGGGACCAGCACAACAAAGTCGCTGCCTACCTCGAGGAGAGTATCCTCCTTAAACCTCGTTTGAAGAAGGACAGGTCATAGCGCTGAGGAAACACCGATGCAGGGAGTTCATTCCAGAGCTTGCACGTACGTGGTAGAAAAGAACGCTGGAAACGTACCGTTCGGGAACGGTACGCCTCCAGGTGGTGGGAATGAACTCTACTGCGGAAACGTGTGGTGCGATGGTACATAGGCGACGGTGGTACCAACTCAAACAACTCCTCGGAGCACTCCCCATGGAACAAACGATAGAACACACAGAGAGATCCGAAGTCTCTCCGCAGTCCTAACGGTTCCAATTTGTCCGTGAGATCGGGATCATTGACTATTCGACAAGCTCGTCGCTGCAAGGTGTCAAGTGGGTCGAGCTGGTATTTTGGGGCACCTGCCCAGAGGTGGGAGCAGTACTCCACGTGGGGCCGGATTTGCGCTTTGTAAAGCGTCAATCTATGACCCGACGTAAAGTACCGCTTGGCTCTGTTCAGGATTCCCAACTTCTTGCTCGCCAGTTTGGCTTTGTCCTCCAAATGACTCCTAAACTCGACCTTGCTTGATATTTCGATGCCAAGGATTCCAATACTCTCGGATCCTTGGAGAGTAACTCCATGGAATTGCGGCGCCATGACAAAGGGGTCAAAATGTGTTTGACTAATACAGAAAAAACACGTACGGGAACGATTCGCTATTGTTACATATGTATGTACTATGTAGTTACATAAGTTAACGCTTGTATTCTTGAACGGGTAAGTCGAAGTGTTCTTAGTTCCATAATTTTTTTTCGACCGAGCCTGTCGCTATATGGGCTACAAACTCTAATCGCAGACTAATCATGTGGAAACTTTTAAATCAAACAACTCACATAATGCGGAACCCGACTGAGTAATGGAACCCTGGACTTCACGATTCACAGCTCAAATTGCCTCTAGACTGATAGGGTGAAGTTAGAATAATGAAATGACTATTATAATATATTTAAATATGTTTTAAACAATAAAAAATGTAGACAGCATTTCCATCACAATGTAATGGTCGTCCGGTGCCTTGGGCTTTTTGAACGCAATATTTATCAGCAAAGTGTCACTCTCAGTAGCATCAACCACAGTATCAACGATACACTTCTCATTATGAACCGATATTCACTGTTCACAACACGTTTTCATTAGAAGCAATAAACTATTTGAATATTATTGCTAAATATATATGACCCCAGCCAGCGTCAATCTGGTTAATTAATTGAATTTGCGAGAGTCTTAGTACTCACATAGGATTCCCACAACAGGTCCGGTGTGTTTAGAAGGGACATCGCATTACATACAAATTACTAGTATTTCCAACATCCCATTATGGAATTGATGAGGTCTAATTAGCATTCGACATCTGTCTAGCAAGCCTACACGCGACGTGAACATTATAATATGTTAACTTGCATTTCCACAACAAGTCATGCAAACAAAACTACGCTAAAAATAAAAATGGTGCAAATGCAAACACATCATTTAACGCCGACTGACGTTTTTAATTTGTGTAACTAAGTTAAGAATTCATTTTCTAATGAGATCATTAATGCATTTTAGGTGTCAGTTTCGTAACACAGTCAAAATGAGTAATGTAGTCAAACCTTGACTGCGACAATGAATGGATCCTATTTCTCAGTAACAGGTCGAAGCTTTTCGCTTGTTGACTGCATGACATCACCCGCCGAGATGGAAGTATAGAGGAGGAGTCCACGCTGGAGCCACAGTCCGTTCCGGCATGCGAAAACAGCTGCACGTTTGCCGAAACAATTAGCGATATACGAACGAATTCGACATAGACCATTCTCGCGCGAAACATGCTTTAGTGCGCTGTGATTGTTGGTGTTTTGTGATGTTATCATAGTTTATGTGGACATAAAAAATGGAGTATTTGAAAAAATTGTGGCAGCGGTATTTTGGAGGGCGCCGTAAATACACAGTAGTGCCTTTTAAGCCAGGTACATTACTTTAAGGGATGATTAATATATTAATTTATCCTGTGATTTTATAAATGAGCGCGATAAATTATGAATGAGGAGGATTATTTGGTCCTACGTTTATACTTTAATAAATTTCTAAGGCAGTGTTATAGGTATCGAAATCTGTTGCTAGACCAAGATTTAAGTGAAATTTTAGCTTTTCTAAAATAAGAAGCGTTTGCTTAAATATGACCCGTTGATATGTTTAACGCGCTTGCACATGGTTACTCTTGGTGTTTACCTATTAACCAAGATTGACGTACTGGCGGGCAGCCAATTCTTTAGCGCAAAATTTTTTGCTCATGACGAATATGGGTAGCCTTAATGTCAATTATGAATCGCTTGTTGATTCCGATCGTATAAGTAGATACTTCGTACATGGACGCTGCGTAACCTTTAGATATTGTCAATGAATATTATACAAGATTATTCATGTTGTGACTATACAGATTCTTGAAGAAAGGATTGTTAGAGAAGTGAGTATTTTATTGTCACGGTAACCTTCAATATAGGTAATGTTATTATTCATCACATGAAAGATTAATAAATTAAATAAAGAAGGATTAATCACCGTGTTAAGAAGATCAATAGTTTATCCGTATGTGACATTTGCAATAGAAATAGATCAAAAGAAACAGTGAAATATATTTAGCTGTTCGATTGATCTATTTATTAAATGCGTCTTTTTTTCTACGCCCTCGGTTAAAACATAAACATAACAGCATAGACCTTGTATTTATAAAGTAATTTATATGAGACACGCTGTTTCGTATGTCTATACTTATGTTATATGATATAAATGGGAAGTAAGTTGTTTCCTCAGTTCCATCAGGGAGCTGGATGTAGATTATGGACTGATCATCGTAATCATCATCATCATCATCATCATCTAAGTCACAGGAAGTCCACGGGTGAACATAGGCCTACCCCAAGAATTTCGACATCGATCTGTTGTTAGCGGCCTGCATCCAGCGACATCCTTGTAATGGTGTTCCTTAAACAGAAATTGGAAGGGTCTCGTACGATTGTATGGACTAAAAAATATGTTGTGAACAATAGCAACTTACCTAATAATATTTATGCTGGGATTGTCGTAATAATGAATTACCCATCTCAGTTGTATTTTTTTATTATATAGATATTTAAATCTTTGGTAGTATTGGTTTTTTAATACCATACTACAAATATAACTACTGGTGGAAGATGTTTAACTCCCAGCTGTCGATAAATTTATGTTGGTCTGCTCAAAATTCATTAATACATATGTTGAACCTGAAAGTCTTTATGGAAAGTTGTCCATTATCGTGTATGTTTGTCTCAGTCTGAGCGGAAAAGACTTTCCTTTAATTTTTTCTAGGGCTTTCGCTTATTCCGTTCAGCAAAGCTCTACCATTTTTTTTTGTAATTCGATTGATTTAATAATGCAATTACTTTAAATAGCAATACTATGTATTCAAAGCTGGAGGTTCTGTTCAAGGTATAAAGGGACTAGGGCTTCAATCAGAAGATTAATTTCCATTATACATCACCTATCATCAATAGCCTGATGTTTTTCATAAAATTAAATAGGTATATTTTTTCGCAGACGTGGTCGATGCAACGCGACAAGGCGTGCTTGCAGTCAATGGAATCGACTTCTGTATTGACATGAATGGCGAGAGCCATCACACAAGCAAATTCAACTTGATGACAAGGCCCGAGGACAAATGCCTAGTGGTCAGACGAGGACAGTCCTTCAAACTAGACTTGTACCTTAACAGGCCATACGATGCTACCAGAGACGCCATTTCCTTCATCTTTTATGTTGCTGGTAAGTGGGTTGATTACCATTATAATTCGTACGGTTTCAGCATTATTTGGATTGATTTTGAATAATTGTTTTATGAAATGCTCGTTTTTACGTGTCTACTCGCTAAAGCCTAGGGATAGTTGTAATTAGTGCCTATCCACAATATACAATGGGACGAGCGTCCAGACTCAGGTATATGTGATTTTTCAAACTGAAATGGGTGCTCTCACAAAAGGAAAATAATAATCCTGGTAATCGACAACAACCTTCTCGATGGTGAACTCATAAACGAGACCAATGAGGTTTTTAGGTATTATGGAGATAAAAGCAAAAGTAATGTTTGCATACATCATTTGTTCACGTGCCGAAGTATCTTAGGTATTTCATTCACTCTTACTGACTAAAGTGTAATATGTTAATAAATTGTAAAAGAATGTTAACTCGTACTCGCATTAAATGCTATTTAAAGCCCACTGATAAACTGAATGTTAATGTATTATGCACAGATGTGGAGAAGCGTGGGCCGTCAGACGATACGTCAGCAGCAGTGCCTTTGTTGGAGAAGGGTTCGGAAACTGCTGGTGCTTGGAGTGCGGTGTTCGAGAGTCAGGTGGACTCTCACCTCATGGTTGCCGTGACGCCGGCGCCTGATTGTGTGGTTGCCGCGTGGAAGGTAGACATCGATACTAAGCTGGCTGGAGGCAGTTCACTCAGCTACAGCCATCCGCATCCCATCTACGTGCTGTTCAATGCTTGGTGCTTGAATGACTCCGTGTATATGGCAGGTAATTAATCGTTATTAGTACCTACCTACCGGACAATTAGAGGCTAATGTTTATCGAGTCGATTTCGTTGAATCACACGAATATTATGACTTGATTCTAGGAATTTCGTATTTTTTACATCTTCTATTTTCTATGAGTTTAGGTCTTTTGGTTTTTAAAAAAACCAAAATGATGGTACGAATACATTATTAGATGAAAACTTCAAGAAATACATATACAATTTTGAAAGCAACTTGTTAAATGCCTATGTGTATTGTAATAAAAATATTTTTCCAGGTCAAAGTCATAGAGATGAATACGTATTGGAAGATGGTGGACTTATGTACAGAGGTGTATACAATCGTATCAAACCCATGCCTTGGAATTACGCGCAGTACGATAAGGATATCCTGGATTGCGCCTTACATCTAGTCAGAGATGTTGGCAAGGTATTGTTTCTTAAAGTTAAATAATGAATCTTAGTCCTTCATGGTATTAAGTCATTTCGGGGTTAAGCTAAATTATAATTTGAGTAAAGAAAGTAGAACTTGCCAGTAGTTATCCTTTATTTAATTGCAGTAATATTTTGTAAACACTTAACATTGAAATCAATTACTCATAATCGATGTGGGTCTCCTTATAACTCGGTTTGCTTACCTATAATTGTATCGCTTTAAACTTACTCTATCTGTATAATTACTGCTAACAAGATTTCCGTTCGTTTTTAGGTCAAGGGTCGCGCCCGAAGCGATCCGATCCGAACAGCCAGAGCTTTGTCTGCTGCAGTGAATGTGCAAGATGATAATGGGGTCTTGATTGGTAACTGGGGCTCGGAACTAAGCGACTATTCAGGCGGAACCCATCCTCTGAAATGGGTTGGCTCTTTAGTTATACTACAGAAGTATTACGAGAAGAAGAAGCCGGTGAAATACGCGCAGTGTTGGGTGTACGCTGGTGTTCTCACAACAAGTAAGAATTCGTTTTTATTTTGGTGAATAATATGTTTTTATTTAATATTTTAATTAAAAACATACTAAATGAACTTAGTTGCAAATACTTAATGCAACAGACCAACACAGTAAGTAAGAAAAAAAAACTCTACAAATCCTGAAGATTGAATTGAATTTATTTTATTTAGTAGGATTACATCAAAGAAATGATGTCGAATAGAAACTAAAGACATTTTATTTTTAGTTTGCAGAGCTCTGGGCATCCCGTGCCGACCAGTAACAGGATTCGATGCTGCACACGACAGCCAAGGAAGCCTCACCATCGACATCATTAAAGACGAAGAAGGAAACACATTAGAGGAATTCACAAGGGATTCAGTCTGGAACTACCACGTTTGGAATGAGGTATGTAGGGATTTTCAATCAATAAATATCTGTATCTGTCCATATACGTCTCACTGCAGGGCACGATTCTCCTCTACACTCGAAAATACTAGTAATACTCCAAATACATCCCCTAACATATACCCTCATGCAAAAAGCTGTCATTTTAAATACCTGCCGAATAGTCCGTAAATTCCTGTCAATAGAAACATTTTAATAAGCTCATCCATTATTTTTCTATCTCTTACGTGTTTTAACTATCATTTATTCACTATCAGTTTCGTTTTGGCCGCAAGCCTGCGTAGCTGATTATTTCGCCAGAAATGGTAGAAATTATTTTAAATACCATATAAATAATAATAAAAAAAATAATTTATTGATACAAAAAGATTGAGTACATAAACAACTACATTTCATAAGTAAAAAGTTCTTAGCACTTATTACCGTCGTAGTATTAGATTGAACTCTGATACCCAAGAAAAGATTCAACTTGTGTTATGGGTATCAGCATTCTTACAATATTATTATTTTGACATTATGGTGCCTCAGAGGGACTGTGTAGCCGTTACAGGTATGGTACCCATTGTGAGCATTGAAATAGTATGTATGTGTGATTACTGATTGAAGAATTCTGTGTATTAAATGTAAGTACAGAGTGATAGGTATGTGTGTGTGAATTTAAAAAAAATATAATTTATAAAATAGATATTTTTAGTAGATTTTCTGTTTCGTCATAATTCTGATTAAGAAGCCACTCAGTAACTTTTACTTTGCAATGTCTTGTGTTAAGACAGTGAATATTACAGTGTTTATTTATTTTGTTAACCGACTTCAAAAAAAGGAGGAGGTTCTCAATTCGACTGTATGTTGCTTTTTTTTTTTTATGTTTGTTACCTCGTTTCTCTGTACTGTGTGAACCGATTTCGACCATTCTTTCTTTGATTGAAAGCTGATGCTTGTCATTTGGTCCCATAAAAATATGGTGAAAATCTGAGCAATATCTTCGGACCTGGAGAGAGGAACTCCTTAAAATTAAGTAGGATTCCAATGGTTCTTTTTGCATTAGGTTCATTATAAAAGTTAATTTACAGAGAGAGAGGAAAAAAGGGGTGGGGGTGAGGGGGGGTAGGTGATAAAATTAAAATACACGTAAATTCTAATATCTTCGGCAGGATTTAACCGATTTTAGTGATTTCTTTTTCATTGGAAAGAATGTATTGACAGGTTGATCTCAGGAACACAACATGGAGATCTGATGATCATTTTCGGACCTGGAGTGTAGAACTCTTCAAACTT
The DNA here is from genome assembly GCA_009982885.2 of Hyles vespertilio. NCBI lineage: Eukaryota > Metazoa > Arthropoda > Insecta > Lepidoptera > Sphingidae > Hyles > Hyles vespertilio. The sequence continues at coordinate 16,933,472 of CM042807.1, read as the reverse complement.
TAGTAGGATTCCAATGGTTCTTTTGCATTGGGTTCAGTATAAAAGCTAAGCTACAGTGGTGGTGGGAAAAGGGGGTAGGGGCAAAGGGAGGGGGGGGGGGGGGAGAAAAAATAATAAACATATGAATACTCCAATATCTTTGGCAGCTTTTAGCCGATTTTAGCGATTTCATTATCATCGGAAAGAACATATTCCTTGTGGGGACCAAATCTTCTTCATTTTGATTCCTATCAACACTAAAAAGATAAAAATAACCAAAATTTTTAATAAAAAAATAAAAACCGACTTCAAAACAAAAAACCGCTAAAAACCAAAAAATAACTAAATAATAAGTACCACTGCAAAGCAAAAAAATAATATTTGTTTCATGGAACTTGCGCTTGTTGATTAATTTGCTTAATGACTTGACTAGCCAACAAATCAAAATATATGCATAACATATTGAAGGCGGGTCGCCCAGTACCAAACATATAGATATTTAAATTAATATAAGGCACAGGTCCTACATGTTTGGTACTTGGCGGCCCGCCTTCAATATGTTATACATATATTTTGATTTGTTGGCTAGTCAAGTCATTAAGCAAATTAATCAAGAAGCGCAAGTTCCATGAAACAAATATTATTTTTTTGCTTTGCAGTGGTACTTATTATTTAGTTATTTTATTTTACTTAAAAAGTTCAAAACAAAAGTGGAGCTAAATTAAAAATCTGTACTGATGACTTGAGACGCCAAACATATTGCATGAAAGTAACCTATTGAAATTTAGACCCAATCGTTTATTAATTAATATATTTATTTCTGCTGTTTCGGTTCAGCGACTTGCTTAGCAAAGATGACAATACCACGTCAAAATTTTGATGACTGTATTGAACCAATTATTTTGTACGTTATTGCTGCTTTTAAAACTATCAAGTATACCAGCATAATTAGCAGCTGCACTGTACGGTAGTGGACAGCATGAGTTCATTATCACCCACTGCTGGCTCTAGGCTTATAAACAACGAAGGGTTCGATTCAGAGATTTTAGGCCATAGTTTGGTGCAAGCGACAGGCCCGGATCTAGGGGAGGGGCAAGCCAGGGTCTGTGCCCCGGGCGGCAAGTACAGGGGGCGGCAAATTGAATCTTGGGAGACAACTACAAATCTCATCAATAATGTAACACCACTTAAATATTTTTTTCGCCGTGCGCGAATTAATGATTATGCGATAGGGGCGCGTGAAAAAGAGATGAAAACTAAATATTTGGAATGTAATTTATCCATGTCAACAATTACGTTTAGTTTCAAATATCCAATTTGTGTTTACTAGTTAGTTTTAGTTGATTAACTGAACGAAGAACGAACGTATTTTATGTGGTACAGGCAGTGGCGAATTTACTAGTAGACTGAGTAGGCTGGAGCCTAGGGCGGCAGATTTAAAGGGCGGCAAATCTGGGCCATTTTTTTTTGTTTTCATTTACTGAAATAATAAAAGGCGATATTTTATACACTGAAAAAATGGGGTTTGAAAATTAAGAATAGTTCAAATATTTCAGTAATATGTTCCCACGTATCCACGTTGACAATTTAATAATAAACACTTTATGAAATATCTATACTTGGATATTATAAAATATTCCAATAGTGATATATAGTACATATAGTACATTATAAAAAAATCTTACTTAAATGTGAAAAACACCTATTAACATTGATTTTAGTCTAGAGTTTTAGTTTAGAGTATTGTTTTTTTTTTTAAATTGGTTATTTATTGTTTTCACGCACTCAGTGGTCAAGGGGTGGCAAAATTCCTCCACGGTGTCCTTTGCCTATCGTAAGAAGCGATTAATAGAGGTCATTGGGGTCGCTGGCCAACTCTAAGATGTGCGGCAGAACTCGTGGCTTCATAGCAGACGCCCACGGTTAGGGCGTCCATTGCAGAGAAAATCTACGCCTACCTAAGTTGTGCGGAGCCATATTAGGAAGTGCGCCGGGTGGCACGGCGAGTCAACTAGGTGCTACTCGCTCATCCGCATCGCCTATCGTCCGTAATACCTGCGATGGTCACCATGAGATTTAGTCGGTATGCCGGCAGGGATCCAACCTGGCTGCAAAATCTATGCGGTACGGATAATAATTGTCCCCGTGCGCCAGATTGGAAGGCTGGAGACCCCGACATGCACCTTATGATCTCCCCGTAGATATCGATTAAAAAAAAAGGTATTGTATTCACCCCGTTTTTAGGAAATTGAGTTTGAATCAGACCTGGAAGTTTTGAGGCCTGATAAGGCTATCCTTATAATATCCGCCATAATATCTGTGCCGCTGTACGTATGTATTATGTATATAAATGTATGTGTTTGGTGTCCTACCACGAGGTCTATTTTAGTCTACTCTGCCCTATTAACCATAAGACGTTCTATGGAGTCGTTAATTCATCGTGAGACATGATCGAATATTCGAAGTATACGGGACCGTACTATCTCGGAAAGACGCTACTTGATGCTGAGTTCTTTGTTTGGAATTCGGACCTGATATTCCAAGCATTCCAACACCTCATCTCTAGGAAATCTACATTTTTCTTCTCCCGTAACGTCCATGTTTCAGCGGCGTACAGAAATACGAGAATGTGCTCAAATAAGCCTGATCTTTTGTAGCCTTTGTAGTAGTACGATTCCTCCATATTTTCCTATGCTTCTCCATTGCCCCTCTAGCCATCGCCGTACGTCGTTTTATCTCAATGATACAACCACCATTGTTTTTTTTAAACAGACCTGGATAAATGTACGACTGAACCAGTCTTTGAGGAGGCCAGCGACAGTTTGTGATGTGCATTAAAATCCGCCAAGACCATTTCAGCCGACGGGAACTGCGTCCGCCCGCCATCATCCACATGGCTGAGATACCTGAACAGCCGAGTCGTCTCATCGTCCCCTTTGTGACACCTGTAAAGGCACACGTCGATGCGGCTCAAGCAACCAAGATTAACGTGCAAATACAAAGCGGAGAAGGAGGGGCCCTCTATGCAGCTTAAACGGTGACAGTAGATGTCCAACCGAATATACATACAAGCATACCTCGGCTTTAGGCTTGAAGCTTTCTTCAGTCGAATAACCGGGGTACAGCAGGTAGGAATATTCGGCCGGACAACGAATCCGCGTCTCCATCAAGAAGAGCAAAGCACGCAAGCAAGCAAGACTAGGCCGTCTCGAGATGGTGGTGGACGGCATTACGGTCGTTTGGAGTTCGCGGATGTTGATGAACTCCATAGTGAACGCGATGGTGGGGTTATGCACCACAAGCTGGCTTCTAATGCTCGATTTATTCTTCTAGGTATGGATGGAGCGGCCTGACCTGGGTGCGGAGTACAGTGGCTGGCAGGCCCTAGACTCCACTCCTCAGGAGACGTCCGAGGACATGTACCGGTGTGGGCCCGCCTCATTACGAGCCGTGCTAGAAGGAGAGCTGCAAAGGCCTTATGATGCTACTTACGTCTTCGCTCAAGTCAATGCTGATAAAGTAAGGATTGGTAAATTTTAACACTAAAATAATTTTATTGTCTGACAGCCTCTGTGACGCAGTTGATTAGACGCGGGCTATAAAACGCTATAATGGCTATGAAGCACTAGTCCCTTTATAACTTGAACAGAACCTCAAGCTTTCAATACATCATATTCCAATTTAAGTCATTACATTATTATATCTGACAGCCTCCGTGGCGTAGTTGGATAAACGCCGCCTGTGAAACGAGAGCCCGCGGGTTGAATCCCCTTACCGAGAAAAATGTTTGTATGAACCAAAAATATTTGTCTCAGGTCTGGGCGTTTGTAAGCCCGAAAAGTCTCTCGTAGTTACTGATAGCCACGACACAAGACTCGATCTTAGTGCTGGGTCAAGACTATGTATGTAACTGTTGGATGAATTATTTATTTATTTGTTTAGATATGAAGTGACATTTTCATTGGAAAGCTAGAACGGTTTAGTACAATACAACAATAGAGGCTTTGTTCTTTGGTTACAAGAACATTTCTACATATTATGATTATGATGAAACTTCTGGTATAATTTTTTAATATGCGAAACATTATAGAAATCGTAAATGTAAGGCAATTAATAAATTTACTCCTTGTCTAAACTGTACCTTGTGTGGAATACAGACCATAGAACATTTTTTAGACAATGTTTCATATCGTATATCTGTATTGTAGATCCTGTGGAAATACTCTGGTGAAATTCAACCTCTCAAACTACTGGCACGCGACACCACTTCTATCGGACAAAATATTTCTACCAAAGCAATCGGCACTATGGAGCGGGAGGTAAGTTTCGTTCTTCATGTCTTTTATTAAGTCACAAGTTTGATATTTATTCAATATTGCTATTCAATTAAAGCAATCTGCAAATATAGATTGGCTGTGGGTTGTCTAGACAGCGTAATGTCTTCTAAAATGTTGTCATGTTTAAAAATGAGCACTTCTATATATAAGGTAAAATAAACGCTACTCGCCAAATGCATTGCGGACAATATTAACTTAATGATTAATGTTTCTCTTAAAGGATATAACGAACACATACAAGTACCCCGAGAGAACGAAGGAAGAGAGGATGACGATGGAGAAGGCGCTGCGGAAATCTGAGAGCATTTTCGCTCGGTACTACTTGAACGACGCATTCAATGACGTCATCTTCGAGTTTGAACTTAGAGACGACATTAAGATCGGACAAGACTTCAATGTGGTGAGTTGCTGATGCAGGAATCACCATTTTGATAGCTCTGTGGTGCAGTTGGTTGCAATTTAAGTGTGGAATGAGAAGCATCTTGTAAATTTTTTGTGCGACTCACAAAAACTTTATTGGGTTTGGCCTATGAGACCTCGAAAAATCTCATGTAGTCTCTGATTCCCACAACATAACACTTATATCTTAGGCAGGGTTTCAGATAGGTGATTTTTTTTATTGCAATGAATGACGAGACGATCAAGCCGTTCGCCTGATGGTAAGCGATACGACCGCTCATAAACGCTCGCCATCCTGAGACATAAGATGTTAAGTCTCAATATGTTCAGTAGTTACTCTGGCTACAAAGTGTGGCTCTTGGGTCTATATCTTTATATTTTTCTTTATAAAGTAGGTTTATTTAGCGCCTAAGAAAGTCATTATGTTTCTCTGTATCTGTATTAGCCCAAATACTTCCCACTGCAGGGCGCGGGCCTTCTCTACAATCGAGATATTACACACTCTCAATATATCCATTCATAAATATTGATAGTATTTGAGATAGGTATTTTATTACAACTTGTATAATCTAAATAGTGGATGAATTAAATTACACAATGTCTGTAATATCAACACTGTATAATCAATCAGGTAATATTTATTTATAGATAATACATCATTCGTCATTTACATAACGTTAAAAATTCACATATAAATTATATTTATTATCAAAGAAGGACAGAGTCATGACATGCTGACTTCCATAACATCTTAAAGTCCCATTTATAATTTGACGTCACACGATATCAAAAATCTAATTGTTATGTTTTGGTCAAGGGGTTTCCAAAAGCGAAACTCTATTTTAAAGGAACTGTAGAAGCATTAGTGGCAAGTCTAATTTTCCTTAGTTGGCTCAAATGTATCCGAAAACTTATCTAATAATTCCTGCAGGTCCTGCACATGAAGAACCGGTCTTCGATCAATGAACACCACGTGAAGGGAACTCTCCGCGTGGACACCGTGACGTACACGGGAGTGACGGGCGAAGGAGTGAAGAGGCACGAGTTCAACGTCACCATCGCGCCGGAGACCAAGGAGCAGATCCAGATGCTAGTCACCTTCGATGATTACTACACGAAGTTGGTAGATCAGGTGGGTTCAATGTATTTTATACAGGGTATATCAAAAGTGTTAACCAAAACGAAGCTGGGTGGTAGTTTTAGTGACTGCAGACACAGTGCAACTAAATTTTGCGCAAAAATTTGTGACAAAATTTTTAGTTGCATTGTGTTTGTAGTCACTAATAGTAGGTACCACCCGGCTTCGTTTTCGGTAGCACTCTTGATATACCCGGTATGCTTATAATTTTATTTTCTTCAACTTCAGGCAGTGGTTTAATAAGGTCATAAATGATTTATTCTTGAACGGTGTGTACAACAGGAAAATTGCCTATCGTAATAATATCAAATTTGTTTAGAGAGTGCATAATAATTTTGTGTCACCAGTAACTTCGTACAAAAAAAGTGTAATAGAAGTAGAAAGGAATAGGAGGAAGTTAGTTAAAAAGGGATTTAAATATTAAATGTGGGCTATTACTATTCATTCTTAGTAATATTAGTAGATTTTAATATAAAATAAGTAATTTAGTAAAACTTGCTGTTTTTCCTTTCAGGCATCGTTCAACATCGCATGCTTAGCTACAATAGTAGAGAAGGAGTTCGATTACTTCGCACAAGATGACTTCAGAGTGCGCAACCCTGACATCAAGATCAGTATCGACGGCAAACCGGTGTCGCACCAAGAATTCACAGTCCACATCAAAGTGGAGAATCCGCTGCCCATTCCTTTGAGGAACGGCAAATTCTATATCCAAGGACCTGGATTAGAAAAACAGTTGAAGATTGAATTGAGCGAGGTGAGTTTTCATATTTTCTTTGACAATTGGTTGTAATAATCGTGACAATATAATATTTTACTTCCTGCGATTCGGTACTACTAGCGCCATCTGTGTTTATTTTTTAACATTAAAATCTAATTGTTTGGAGTTTCAATATTTGTCCGCTGCATAGTAGAGACTGGTAGAGACTAGAAATTAAAACAATGTTAAAAAAATATCTATGCTTATTTGAAATAGAATCTTAGATTGATTGTAATATTTATTTTCAGAATGTGCAACCAGGCGAATTTGCCACTGCTGATTTCAAACTGACTCCACCGTGGGCTGGAAAACACCAGATCACTGCTAAATTCCAGTCGAAGGAGATGAGGGACGTCGATGGATTCCTGTCATTCATGGTATCTATGCCAGAGAGCAACGGTTTTCCTCCTGACACAACTGAGACCAGATATCTTTAACGTCTAAAACATGAAATAGGGCAAAAGTGAAAAAGGAAATTGGAATCTATGATAGGAACCCTGTCTTAATATTCTTTAACCTATTCGTCCAGAGTGATAAATAATATTTTGATCTATTTGTCTATAAGTCATAGGTATAGACAAGAAGAGTCAGTTAAACCGTTAATGAAATAATAAAAAGACCTGTTTCCATTTATCCTGTTTAGTTTCTCCCTTGTTGACCCTACCCATAGTGTATTATTATCTATGACTCTACCTATTCTCATTTAAGCTAGTTTAAACTACATACCAATAAGTATTGATGTGTGAATGTTCATTGTTCATTTTGAGAATGATTCTGTGTTTGTTAATTTATTAAATTGTAATTTAGAGTAAGAATTAACGTGTATTGTTGTTTTAATATTTATTGCCACATATATTTATATCTGTTCACTAAGTACTTATCATAATTGTGATATGTACATTATATTCAACATTATTTATAATAATATACAATTGTTAACACAATATTGTTTTTATTTAAGACACAATTATTTTAATATTAAATTAGATCAGGCACTTCCGGATTGTCCACAAAATCAGGAGTTGGTTTCTTTCCACCTAATTTCAGTCTCTGATCAATATAGTCAGGCCTCGGTTTCGCCTGAGTCATCTTAGTAAAATCTAGTACATTATTCGGTGGACCTATTTCTAAATATTCTCTTTTCGATTGTCCCGAACCCACACTACAATCTTCAATTTTGTGCTCTGTATGCAGCTGAGCTAACTTCTTAGTCTCTTCCTTTGGTTTATTGTTGGGTTTAATATATCCCTTAGCCTTAGGCATCGTCACTACCAAATGACCGGTTATTTGAGATCGTTTCGCAGTTGAGTTAGTGATATCGACGTCCTCCGGTAGATGGAGCTGAAATATTTTATCTCGTATGGTGACGCGTACGTAATTCACTTGTATATCGATGTCGAGTAAACTAGTATCCAAGTGTTTGAATATAGCTAAATCCAAAACATAACAACTAGGATCTGAATCGTTGAACATAAAATCTATTTTCGCCTGATTGATATTAAACGGTCTGCCCTCTTGAGTGAATAGCTTGTACTGACGTTTTTCTGGCTTCTTTTCTTCAGTCTCATAACTTTTTAACTTCAATTGACGCATTTTCTCAATTTCATGACGCACTTCAGGCGCATGTTCACATTTCTCAGCCCAGAATTTTTTGTTCCTTTCCTCTGGATCCATATCTTTATATTCATTTTCCCATTTGTTTTGGATCTCATGTTCCAGACGAGATTTCTGCTTCCTTCTTTGGTGTCTATAATTTTCTTGTTCAAATAATATATCAGATCTAATGCGAGGTAGATTTTGCAGTGCTTGAATTCTGTCAGACCTTTCAATATCTTTCCCGTCTAAGGTTGAAAGTTGTGGTAAAGTACCGATGACAAAATCTCTATAATTGTCGTAATCGGTGCAAGGATTACCAGTTAAATACAAGTGAGCCAGATTATAGAGTCCAGAAATATTTTCCACGCTCACAATTTCGCCAATAAAATTTAAAGTAAGGTCTAGTTTTTGCAGAGATTCACATCTTTCTAGGTTTTCTATAATCTCGATATTGTTCAATGCTAAATTGAGGTAGACGAGATGTTTAAGTTTATTCATATTTTCAATTTTCCCGATGAGATTACTTTGCATGAGTAATATTTTAAGTTTCGGGCACCAGTCCTGTATGTATTCTATTTTTTCAATATTTTCCTGGTGTAACGCGATCTCCTCGAGCGGCGCCAACTGCCGGTCGTGGTGTTCTGCTTTTTTACGCACCATTTCAACAGTTATACGCACCATTATGTTTTCGTTAAGATTTTAGTTTTATTTGCACTGACGATTCAGAAATTGTTGTATTTATAACTGACAAAAAGATGTCATGACAACTGTTGCTTAGCTACCAATAGTTGTTGTTGATAGGCTCTACATGTTTTTTATTCGTTGCAAAACGTTATATTCTTGTATATTGGCAGATCTCATAATTGTTATTGTATCGACATATATCAAAAGCTATCGGTGGGCTTATAAAGTAAGTAAAGCCAAGTATTATGACGACAGCGATAATCACAAATTTATGGTAACGAAGTAAAAGTATGGCCAAAGTCGGACAGCTGGAGACCAAAGGGCATTTGTAGGATCCAGTGCGGTTATCTTTCGATCTCGGCGGTCGGTAATCCGTCATTTAACATTCCAGCGGTGGCACCGGGACCGCTCAACTCAACCGTAGTAAATTAAATATTGCTGTGATGTAGAGGGTATTAAAATATTTTAAACGATGCCATTTATAATATGACGTTCAGATATCAAGTCGAGAGTACAACATATATTATTCCAAGAAACTGCCAAAAGACAATGAGTATGAAGGATTACTATCATCAGGGATTCGTTTTGTTGTTAATGTTCGTGCGCTCAGGGGACGAAAAAACGAAGAGGCAGAAAAAACAAGAGACGTTCGGGTGAAATAAAGCATGAGATAGGGAAAGACGGTGTTATTAGAGTGCAGGGCGCAGGCAGGGTGCGGCGCCCCGCGGTCTGTGTGTGTTTCGGGGACCTGCGCAGCGGGGCGCCGCACCGCACCGCCACACCGCCGCACGGCTCCAGCTTAATAACATACACGACGTGCCTACTTATTGAAAGCACCCAATTTAACATGTTTTTGGTTAAACAAACACCCAAAGCTCTACTAGTTTTATTAATTTTAAACTATCGCCCATTTATATGATCGATGTCTTTACTTTGTATTATTAGACGAAGGCGTACTGAGTTGTTGCTATGATACAGCGCCCAGGTTACTTGTTAGTTTTCAGCTTCGTTCACAGATGTCTCTGTAGTGATAGCCTATTCGTTTTAATGATGATTAAAGGATATAGTGATTAGTTACAATAATTAGCACAGTTTAACTTATGCGTGTCAATTGAATATGTATCATGTTACTTTAAAGCAAAATTATTTTGAGTCTTTGTTGTTTTTGAATATCAAAACAGGTAGCTGCTATATCGGCTAATTTTGTCGACAGTATTTTCGGTCCGTCGACTCAATATCGGAGGAGATGCAAAGATTTTTAAACACGCAAGTGTCAGTATAAGTCAAAACAACCGTCATCACTCAAACACTAGGCGTTGAGGAAAAATACATTTTGCTCAAAATCTCTTACGCTCTGATACACATTTTTTGTTTATTTTGCTAATTAGCGTTGTATCATGTTAAATAAGCGTGATAATTCGATGTGACTTGTTTGATTTACTTGTTTATAATATTGTTATAATGCATTAAGGACGTGAAATATCATTAAATATATTTTACTTTGATATACGACATGCCGCGTGATATAATAAGTGTCATAAGTAACGATATAGCAAATCCATCACTGGGTTAAAGAAATAAATTAATGGCAAAATTGTTTTATAGCATATTATGTGTTTAAAGTACTCGATTCTACTAGACGCGACTGCCAACAAGTTCACGGTGGTCGCTGGTTCGAATCCCAGGGCACACTTCTGACTTTTCGGAATCCTTTGTGTATTGATAGTCAATCACCACGCACTAAAACGGTGAAGGAAAACATCGTGAGGAAACCTGCATACCATAGCGATTTATAGAAAATTCTATGGTATGTAAGTCCGCCAACCCGCACTAGGCCAGCGTGGTGGACTATATGGCCTAACCACTCTCATTCGTACTTTCGATTGTAGAGTAGGCCCGTGCCCTGCAGTGGGACATATATGGGCTGATACAGATACTTGATTATACAAGAAAGGAGAGACAAGAAATATTTTCTTTATACAATGAATGGGTTTCCGTATTTTGATATATTTGACCTAATTTATAGAGGTATATAGAGATTTAAAAGTTATTTAAAATACCCAATGTTTTTTCTTCGCTCAAATTGAATTCAAATTGAAGACTTTGGAAAGATACAAAAAATGCGATAATTAAAATATAGGTTTTAAACCACTCTATAAATAAGTCTATAATAATAATATCTACACTGCTATTGATGCAGTCCCATTAGGTTATTTGGTAATTTCAATGGGGAATAGAAAGTTAATTTATGCGAGAAGTTGTTAAGCTCTCCTCCTGGTACTACGAGAGAGGCCAAAATAGTTTCGCTAGCATTCAGATAGGTACAGTTGCAAATGTTAGAGCCTGATTTGTTTCCTCATAAGTTCTACATTAGTAAATTGGCTTCAACCCTTCGTTGCCGTCAGGCATTTTGGGCGGGACTACATATCTATGCCGAGTGGTATTGTTTTTTATTTTGAAGTGACTTACGGGAATTACTCTATATGAATAGCCTAATTTTTAAGCATATAAGAGTCTTCTATCGATTATTCAACCTACTTAAAATACGCCCGGCGAAGAAAAGTAAGACTTTCTTAAAAGATTACGACAATGAGCCACGGTAGAGTCCTGTGTTCAACGATTGTTAATATGTTGACAAGAGTTTATGTGAACTTAGTTTGTTTAGATTATTAATAATGACGGATTCGACAAATCTCAGTACATAGTGGTGTTGATATTCAGTAATTAGTAAACTCCGAATATACTACCAATCGTGTATGAAACTCTATGTGTATGATTCTAGGTCATTGCTTATACAAATAAGGAGTTGAAATATTACCGATGACTATCTTAATCACTGATAGGTTTCAAGCAAAATTGATTTCTAGCGTCCTTATTCATTGACAGTTCTAAAATTTATTTTAGTTATTGAATGGTTTGTCTTCTTCACTCAAACTCAATTCGAAAGTCTTTCGAAAGGGACCAAACGTTCTATACCTGAAATAGGATTTAAAATTATCAACGAAGAGGACCGTACATTGAGTCTGTCTTTTGTCGGTTGTCATACAATATTGCATAACGTTACATTTTCGTCGACTAAAGATAATTTATTTAGTAGATACCTAATTGTTATATCAAACTGTACATCAGGATGAATGAATTTAATGAAGTTATCTGCGACATTGTCACTTAGCAAAAGTAATTCCTTCGAGTTACACGCAGATAATCACACTTTTCTGCAGCGTAGAGATAATTGATAATGGTTGCACATCGTCAGTGCGTTGAAAATAAAGGCGCAGGTGTCTCCTATATAGAGCGGTGTTATTAATGTTTAATTTGGCTTCGATGTGGCGTTTTATGTAGTAAGTGGATGGAATTGCTGGAGTGGTGTGTGATTGTGCGGTGCGGCTGCGCGAGGTGCTGGCCAGCGGAGCGTGAGCAGCAATCTGGCGGCGGCATCTCGGCTCGCGCGCAATCAACGATTCGTTCCGGCGACGAGGAGCGCGGGGCGAGGTGGCGGCCAGCGCGCCGGATTCGGACCATTCTCACGTAAATAATTACCGGCGAGTCTCAAATTACAAGGCGCCGCTATAGCCTGCCGATACGTATTCATCACGTGTTCGCGCCGCGCGTGACAGCTTCCTCAGGGCAACCGTAATACCGAGCACTGGGCACCGAGCACCGGCCGCAGCGTCACATCTCCGTTCATACCGTTTCCTGTAGTTATAACAAAAAATAATTTTTACTTGCTCTAATTAGATTTTATTTTATTGTTCAACTACATGCCATTACATCGAATATAAATAGTTACTTCTAGTAGGTAGGAACTTTTGAAATAATTTCTTTTAACCGTCAAATTTTGAAATTATTTGCCGAACATTTTGTATAATATTTTTCTCAATAAATAGTTAGTATTGAACGTAAACATTTATTTATGCCCTGATATTACTTACCGTCGCATTACTCAGTCCATCTTCTGCAATGAAATAGCACAGTATCTGAGTGATTAGTTTGAGTTATTTCAGCATTAAGTTATGAAGGATCATCAACGTCAATGAATTCGTAATTAGAAATATCGCAACTCCTGGCGCGAGGCGGCCTAAGCGATAAATTATGCACTCTGTGAGGGTTACTAATTTCGATGCCGACAAATTTTCCACAACCGCGATTTTAATGCGTTTCAAATAACGTCTGTAGGCAACACTAAATGATAAATCGTCGAAGGAACGCCCCCGACTCGAGTTTAGTATAAACGAGCGCAGGTCCCGCTCCGCCGGCCGCAGAACGACCAAGACGGACGCGTCTGCTAAAAAACGAATAGCTCAGGTGAGCGCGCGATAGTGTTGAGATAATGACAGTGGCCTGCACCGCCGCACAGCGCCTTTGAGACGTCCGCAGCCGAATATCACTATTAGCCCTCATTTGAATATCCTTCCGTAAAACAGCCTTTGTAATTTGTCAATCTTCTGCTCTCAACGTAATTTAATAGACGTTCGTCCGGTTGTCGTTGGGCATTATGTTAAGATGTGGCGGCCGGAAGGCTTGGGTTCGCCGGGGCACGTTGGGGCGAGTAAAACAAACAAGTTAATTGTATTTATTGTAATAGGGCTGGGCGTGGGCGCGTCGCAGCCGTCACACCTCATGAATAGGCATCGGGTGCACACTCGGCCTTCCTCGCTATGTGCATAGTCATGCCCCCGTTATTATATTATCCGTCCTGCTGTTACACTCAGACGTATGCAAATTCAATGCAATACCATTTTTAGGTATTAGAGATGTATTGTACGACATAAATATAGAAATTATAATATACATATTTACAATTTAATTTCATATGACATACATTTTCTGAACCTGGGTTATGGGTTTAACATTGTTACGTAGATATAAAAAAACCGATATCATCCGAGGGAACTTGTGGGAATATCGTAATTAAGAGAATACAAAGATTGACTCAAGGAATCGTTCTTCCCTGGGAAAGGGAATGAATCAGCCATAGTTTTGAAGTCTCCATATAATAATATTTCTTTAATATCTATATTGGAAATAGTAAAATGCATTAATTACTATTAGTGTAGCACTATACATTTCCAATTCTTCTTATGCATATAAGAAAAGTACCAACCTAAATTGTAACCAAGCATCTTGTGTAAAGTTTTCTTTTGTTTCTTCACAATATATTTAATTATTTTAAAATTAAGAGAGCCGTATTCTCGCATAGCCTAATCACATGTATATTTGTATTTACATATTGAGTAATGGCGAGGGGACGCGACACACTGGGCGGAGTCGCGTCTCCAGACATCGAACCCCGACCTAACATGATTATGCTTTACTATTGTTACTGACACATAACAGCAAACTGTTTTCCTGCCTTTGAATCTGTAGTTTAAACAAACATTTATTAAATGTCGTTAAAAGTTTCGATGTAGGTGCCACCACAATGTTTATTTTTACCGCCAAAAAGCAGTGTAAATGCACTGTTATGTTCCGGTTTGAATGGAAATTTTACCCAGAGTACCTACTGGACTTGTTGAGACCTACCATATTATTATGTCTCAGGATGGCGAGCGGAGTGGAATGCCAAGTATTGCTTTGTAATTCATGGTGTTGTTTGGTGTTGCTACTGTTCATAAATTGTTATATCGCTTACCATCAGACAAACGTCAGGCTCTTCATGCCATTCATAGTAATAAAAAAATCGTTGGCCATGATTGCGAACTATAATTACAGTACCCGGCGATAAATATTGCACATCGATATTTGGAAAGAGACAATCGGCTAATTTCGGCTTCGTAGGGCGTTATCTCTGTCGCACGAAATACAAACAGTCCGGTATCTATTAGGATCTGTTAAAACAATTTCAATTTGCTTCTTTTAATAATTCTTTTTATTCTTTGTATAAAATACACCAATTTTTCTAGAAGTGATAGCTTTAGGTTCGGGTAATATAAAATAAAAAAAATATGTTCACATTATGTTTACGTATTTAATTACTTTGGAACTTTTACTGTAGTTAAATTCATACCCACATTTCTAGAGGCTACATAGCCTTTTAGTTGAGACCATATATTTTCAATTGGATTAAAATCCGGATGATACGGTGGCAATGGCAACACAGTGTGCCCATGTTCGGTATGATGCCATAGTACAACTTTAAATTATTTAAATTTGGAGGTGTTAACAACTCTATATATTATATATTTTGAACTGGACGCGACTGCACTTTATCGCACTTGAACAACGACTGACAAAACGTCACATAGGTAGTGTGCGACAGAGATAATGCTCTACGAAGCCGAAATTAGCCGATTGTCTCTTTCCAAAGGTCGATGTGCAATATTTATCGCCGGGTACTGTAAGTATTTCTATCTACACAGATAACTTCGTTTCTTGCTCCCATCTTTGGGCAGGGGCACCTCAGTACCAGCTTCTTCCTTTCGACCGCATTCAACGTCGGGCTGCTCGAATTATTGACGATCAGGTTCTCTCCGACCGGCTTGATCCTTTGGCTTTGCGTAGAGATGTAGCTTCGCTCTGCATTCTCTATCGCATTTACCACGGGGAGTGTTCTCAAGAATTGTTCGGACTTATCCCTGCTGCTGAGTTCCGCCACCGTACTACACGACAAACCTCCAAATACCACCCACATCACCTTGGAGGTTGGAAATCTACTACAGTACGTTTTTCCCGGCAATTTCTCCCACGTACTACAAATCTGTGGAACCAGTTGCCAGCGCTATCATTCCCGGACAGATACGACCTGGCGACCTTCAAAAAACGAGCGTATTCCCACCTCAAAGGCCGGCAACGCATCTCCATGTCCTATGGTGTTGCAGATGCCCATGGGCAGCGGTGTTCACTTACCATCAGGTGAACCGCATGCTCGTTTGCCCCCTATAATATATATAAAAAAAAATGTTAGATCTTGATTGACAAATTTGGTTTTGGTACTATCTATGGGCGGCGTCTTCCCTACCAACTATCAGATGATTGGCATGCCCGTCTCGACATTCATGGCGGTAATAAAAAATAACTTACATTCTAGTACATAATTATTGGCTGATTATGCTTGCCTATGTATTTCTTAAAATATTTATGTGAAAATGTTGAAGCGGAATTATCAGTCCGGAGAGCATTTAAAATGATACGGTGCTTGGTATCTAGATTATAAATATTTTGAAATATACGACGGGTCATTTGAGTGATTTGAAAATTTCAAAAAGATAAGGCCGGAACTCTATTAAAATAAAGAATTGTATGAGTGTATCCGTTTAGTCTTCGACAAACTCAAATGGCCACTTGCTATTGGCCTTGCGCAAGTAGGACGAAGCGGTAGAAAAAAGTACTGACTTCATTTAGATAATTAGGTGTTATTATGAAGTAGGTACAAGCACAATAGAAAATAAAATAATTAATAATCAATGCCCGTGCACAACAACTTATGCATCAAAGCATTTGGCTAACATTTTTCACACTTTATTGTTTGATTTAAAGATCCTACTAACTTTATTTTAAATTCATTTATAGAGCTAATTCACGAAATATGGTAGGTAAAGTGATTTCAGACAGTATGCAAGTAAAAATTTAGTAAATACGACGATTGTTTTTTTAAGATTTTTTAAATATAAAATTGTTTTGGTGGTATAAACAAAGATTTTTTAAAAATAATAATTATACTCTTGCATTCCATTGTGTCTCTTAAAATAAATGAATATACATTATTATTTCAGGCTAAAATACGTATTTACACCCATACACGACTATAGAAAAAATAATAATAAAAAAATTGTGGTTGAAGTCACCAAAACTACCACACGGCTTCGTTGTCGGTTCGCAGTCGGTATTTGCTCAGTTCATAATTTAGATGAGTAACGCGCAAACCTATCTCAAAATTCTGTACTAAGGCTTTTAAAGAACTCTGAAAAAGCTTCGGTACACTATTAGACGGCCATCTTCAACGTCATAGTGCGAAACATTTTATAACAGGGTTGAAAAATCATGGTATCATGTTGCGCCGACCGAGGGGTCAGCGTGTTCTTATCCCATACTTACATGTGTAAGTACAGGATAACGGCAGGCAGAAGATTGACACTAACTATATATTATTGCAGTACGCTGTGGATTCTAATTATTAAATATTATACCAGTATAAAGTAGAATGGCTGAAGTGTATTATAATTGACACTAATACGTTTGATGGACTTGAATTTACGCGCAATGTGGCGACCACCGGAAGACGTTGATGCAATTAAGGATGTGGTAGGAATCAGTGACTTCGAGATATTGACTTGGTACATTCACGTCAAAATCTCGAAGCAGAGAGACAGAGGAAAATAAGTGTTACTCATGAATAATTTATTAATTATTTACCTACATTGCAATTTTACCAGCGGGTGAATTGAAGTCACTAATACCTGTATAAAAAATAATGTCGAAAGAAGTCTAACATCACCAAGACGACTTACAAGACCTTAATGGAATGCATAAGCATACAAACATCAGATATCGATCAGCTATTAAATACAGATTCCCCATCTCGTATGACAAGGCGCGCGTTTAAGTAAGTCAAACTAATTAGGTACAGTATGATACCGTCACCTTACTGCGCATAATCCGATTCGCTCCGGCCGCGTCTCATCCCTTGACAATGGAACAAGCCAAATGTTTATTTGCACAAGATATTTAGCCGCCCCAGCGGATTACCGATGTGAGGGGCAGCGGCACAGATAAAGACGCTAATGGCAGGGGCGGAACTCCCCAATACTGCAATAATTGTGCCACTTACGACGAGTGCTTGGATATCAGTTCTCAGCTTCCGATTTGTAATTTGCTACTGAATATTTCTAAGACTTACACACGACTTTTTTTAATTCATTTAATAGGGATTGTAACTGTAGCAATAGTTTTGCTTGCATATAAAGCATCCAACTCCGATCACCATTATTATACCTAATCTGTTAGGTATAATCAAATTACAGTATACATAGCCTGCGAGTAGGTAAGATTTCGACCCAATTTCGATGTTTGATAATCCACTTAAAAGATTTTTGAATGTTTCATAGTACTTGTATGACTCGGTAGTGCAATTGTACAACGGTATGATTATAAAGCTGAGGTTCGAATCCCAGGTTGGGTAAACTAATATTGGATTTCTGTTTTCATTACAAGATCATATTTGTATGTATGTGTACACTTCTAAGGTGTTCTAAAGACACTGACAAATTATAACTACGCTCCACTATAAAGGTATTTTGATGCACCAAATTAAAGCTGTGTTTATAACACGTCCGTCTATTGAAACATGAAAAGTATCACACAAGTGTAACAACTAAAACATTAAATCTTGATTTGTTGTCGCGTCCGGAAATGAAACAGCTTAAAAAGGAATTTAAAAGAATTTTTTATCTGAGGGCGCACAACATGACCATAAATAAAACGGATTGTTTGCCCATTGAATATTCCCTAAACAACATTAGAGTTGAATAGTTAAATTGTCACTTTGTCACCGTGGCGAGTGAAAAAGAGGCTCTGCAGGAGACGGGTTGACAGCCGGAGGGAGTCGCGACCAGCAGCGGGGGGCGGGCCGAGCCAAGCCAATTTTATAACCAACTTGTTTTTTCTTTGCATACACTTTAGAATTAGTCTCGAATATTTGACCAACAGTATGTCCTTAAAACTATAGATTATATGGAAATTAAAGCGATAACTTAAGCACCTAATTTTCATTTATTATGTGCCACTCGTACTTAAATGAACGGTGGAGCGGGTGATGATTTAAGTCGTAACTCATCCGTTTCGGGTTTCACGAAATGATTGATATGCAACAAACATTCCATACAGTGCATACCATTAACAAATAACGTCGGCTGGTAATAATTAACTGTTCACTTATTACGTTTAAAGGGATTTTTATAGTACGTCCATTTGGATTTATGAAGTAATTCATGGTATCTTAAATTATTTGAACCGCTTTTATTCCGCGTTTAATACTTCCCAGCACCGTATTAACAAAGTTAAAATGTTACAGTCCTATTTCGTGACGCTATCGTATATTTGCTCAGAATTTAATAGCCATTAAAAATTCCCGCAACGCATCGGCAGATGTACCATAAATGCAATACAAAGATGCACTTTATTATTCTATTATTTAATTTGTCGTTACATTGTGTCCCGCGCTGCGCCGCCACGCGGGTAATGTTTCCGTATTTATGCTCGCAAGCGGAATCCGGACAGAAGTCAAGTTTTGCCTGTGTCAACATGTCAGCTCGACAATGGCCGTCACATGTCACCCGCTGTCAATCTAGAATCATGAGAAGCGGGCAGCGCGGCGCAGCGGCCCGGGGGACGCGCGCTCGTGGGATCCATGTCATTCTGACTGCATCACTACAAAACATATACTGTTATGTTTCTTTTCCTTGTTTACACGATGAACGATTGGTCCCCTGGTTAAAATTATAAGCAGAAATGTTAGTTTGAACCCGCCGAAGCTAGCTACCGAACGTTACAAAAGTTATAATAAATAATTCCAGATATAATTTACGATTTGTGTACATGCATGATGAATAGTCAGTTATCCACATTCCATTTGCGCCGTTCATTGTATGGGATCACACCCATTCGGTTTAAGGACAATCGCGAGCTGTAAACGAGTGTCAGTAAATCGGGACGAGTCCGCAAACAAAACGGGACGTTTCACCGTCGTCGCACAATGAGAGATTAATGGCTCCGTTTTTGTTATCGCGCGATGGTCTTTAGTCGTTTTGTGGCCTCGTTTCACGGTTTATTTAGCTGTTTAAATACCAATGAGCGTTAAATTGCAACTATGTGCATACAAAAATCAAACAAAAACAGCCATTAACATTTTTAATTAATGTTTATTACCGAAGAAAATGTTGCATTATCAGTATTCCTTGTAAGTGTGCGAGGGCATTGCGAGTTTCTAAACAAATATTGTGTGTAATTATCGAGTAAATAAATAGCGATGTCAAGCGGCGCTTTATCAGAAACCGTGAAGTGTGGTATAGAATAGTAGAAAAACAAAGTTTGCATGAGGCAGAGTGGATGAGTTTAGTTTCTGACGCTGTGTGAAGCGAGAGACTCTCGCTGCGATGCGTGAGAGTCGTTTTTTTGGTCATTAAATGTGCATTTTTTGTGCTCTGCGTTAACTGTCGTCTTATCATCGTGTCGAGTTGTCGACGCCTCCAGCCAGTCGCAATCAAAACACCATTCGAGCTGGTCATTAAAAATGATATAAAGTTTAATTTACAGCGCTGGCGCGTCTCCGGATTAACGGTTATCGGGAATGTAATGTCCACATTCAGGCCCACTGTGAAAATTGTTTTGTTTGTCAATATTAAATTAAAGATTTTTATTACTTAATACTGGTACTCTTATATTGGTCATGTATCATCACTAACATTTGGAATCGTTTTTACCGACTGAGTCTGAATCCCAATTTTACTGACTTCTAAAATGATAGTGGTAGAGCCACGCCGTAGAAGATTATTCAAAAGAAATCAGTTTGAATAAGCTGTCTAGACCGAGATAGATATACCACGTGGTTTCTCTAACCAACTTGAAGTAATTTCCTGCTACATTTCGTTCAATCAGTGAAAGAGCCAGAGCCTTCTTGCTATTTTTTCTATAAATATCCTCCCACCGCATTTTATAATTTATCTTCAAATGTCGGCAATGAACGTATTATATCACTTAAGCAGCTGTGTTTGTTCACTGACGGCCATGACCACGTACTGTCAAGTGCGTCAATTGATTGTTTGCACGTTTATAGGTATAAAATGTATAACGACTACAGTACCCTCACTAGTGACTATTTTGATTGTCTCGTATACTGCGAGCAGTTGAGTTGAGTTTACCTGTCATTGTCATTTATGCGTAGATGTAATACCTAAGTAATTTAAGCAAACTTTAGAATAATCTACCTCGTTGTGGGTAAATACATTTGAAGTTTTCCATTTTTGAATAATGACAATGGTGTTCGTGGTCGACAATTTTTTTCCAAACAGAATTATTAAAGTGTGAATATTGTTTTTATTTGCGCTTGTGTGTGGTTTTGTGAGTTTGGTGTTGAGTGGTGTCGGTGGTTCGCACATTTAGCTAGCGTCCGCCCGCGGCTCCGGCGCGCCTCTCCGCGGGAAGCGTATTGTTTACGAGTGTACCACTTCTACTATAATGATTTACGAACCGCCCGCGCCCATAAAAGCTGGGACAACGCACTAAAAGATACAAAAGGTGCTAAAGAAAAAGTAATATATTTTAAGTTGGAGCGAACGGATATAAAAGTTTGGTGAAATATATCAGTTTTAGTGTTGAGCGCGAGTGTTTGTTTATAGGGCCGATTACGCACGCCTCTTCACGGGCTATGGTTCACGGTTTGTGGTGGGCATTCGTCACGACCTTTCTCACGTCTCGTCGTGGTTGCGCACAATGCGGCGCGGTCACTGCAACATGAACGTGCTACGCGCGCCGTGCCCCGAGCGCCGTGCAACACTATATACGCTGCTTACTATCTGCCGAGGACAGTACTACATTACTACTTACTACATTGTAAACGGTCCATGTTTTAACATGTCCTTAAACACACAGCGATGGCGATTATGGTAAACTCTAAGATTATCCACGTACCTACAGCAAAACGCATGCACATGTTTTGATGTTGTAAAAACATTTGCAGCAAAACCCAAAATCACCAAATATAATTTAAAATAGTGGCATCAGTTAGCGAGTGTGCGGAGTTTGTTTTTTCAGTGGCCCTTTCACCGGTTGCGGAGTTTCGGGTGTCGAAGGCCGGGCCAATGCCACATTTACAAAAAATCACTTTAATGCGTTTGTATGCAATAATCTGTGAGGATTTATACCGAGCATGTCGGCCACCCACGTGGTTCCCGTATTTCTTCCTGAACGAGCTAACTTCATTATTGTGGCATGAGATACAATAGTTAAGAGCACGATTTATAAGTCCAACACGTTGACTTCTGTTTATAGCTAGCGGCGGGCGGGGGCGGGGGCGGCGGGCGCAGCGGGGGCGGGATTACGTGCGTCTGCGCACTGATTTATGGGCGCACCTCGATAAAAGCTTAAATACTCTCGAGTGAGAATTATTTAATAGGCTTAGCTTCGCGAGGCATAGGAGGCATTGTATTGTCGTCATGCAGTCGCTTCAGCGCTCCACCAGCCTAAGCTAGATGGTTTCTTTCCAAAAAAGAGCTTTGAAAACTAAAGCCAGTTATCAGCGATATTAACAATCAATGAAATGTAACATAAATATTTAACCATTTGCGTCTATTGAGAGAATAACTGATTGACTCTACGTAGAGATTGTGTCGTGTAACAGGAACCACGCGGGTTGTTTTCGTCAATTAATTGGAGCGTCGCGAGCGGTGTAGTTAGCAGTGAGTCGAGTGTCAAGGGCAGAGGGCGCGCTATTTCCGTGTCGCGGAGGGTGCGGTACTCTGGGTGCCGGCACAGCGGGTGCGACGCGCGAGGCTGCGCCGGCCGCGCGACGGAAAGTAAGCTGAAACTAATCCGGCGCGCGGGTGGGCGCAACCCGACACCGCGTGCGCGCAGCTTACATTTGTCATTTATAATGCGCGCGATTTGTTGTGGTGCTCAGTGCTCACCTCGCCCGGCCAGCCACTACGCAGCCTTTTTATGTTCACTTATTCTTTATTCAAATATTCAAAACGCGCGATGTGCGCAATATTTTTTATGACATTTTATTGCTTCAGTTTGTCGTAAATGAACAGTGATATATTTTTTGACGTGAGCCATAAACACGGGTCACGAGGTGAACGCATCATTCGCCTGATTGGTACGCACAATAAATGACACCTATTTACGATCAAGATTGCCATATTTCAATCCGTCTCGGAGTAGCGAGTAGGCAGCCGTGACGCTACATCACATTTACCGTCGCTGAACGTATTCACGGGCGCTATTAAATAAACCAAACAAAAGCTTCGACCGGGCGCGTGCAATAACGAGTAAAATGATCGGAAACAGAAATTATTATTTCAGAACAAACGTAAAATTGATTTCGTCGCGCGGCTCGTCAACTGAACACTTCATTTCACGGTTGGCGTGTGACCGATGTGTCGTTGATTTGATTGCGTTCACTTGTAACGCGAAAACTAATAACTTTCTAATGTTGCACAATGTGGCCGACACGAGCGACACGCCGTCCTGTGTGGGCCGGCTCAGTACCATGCACCACGCTGTGGAGTCGGCCGCACGTACCACACAATCACATTTGGCAGATATTTCAAAGGTTCAATGACGTTTTGACGGCCGATTTACCAGTTGAAAAACCTTTCTGAGAGCGGCTTTCGTGTAACCCGCAATCCACACAATGGAACGAGCATTGTGCACTAACACCATAACGTTCATTCTTAGATCATTTCCTACTTTTTGTTGGCGTGTCAATATTATTGATTTAAGAATGGATTAGTTCCGGCAATATACAAACATTGCGTCCTAAAGCAAATTTATTATCAAGGAGGATTACTCGAAAGAAAATTATGAATGGTTTTCTTCAATCTGTTGAAGTCAAATATAACTTTAATATTGTATACTTTATTGGGGTTTAGACTATTTTAATTTAAATCTAACTTTGATGCTAGTTATTATGTTAATAGTAAAAGGTAACAAATATTTGATAACTGGAAAGTATGGTATGGTAAAGATATGAATTAATATCTTCCTGCATTGGAAACAATCATCACAATTTTACATTTTCCAGAGATACAATTATTGTTTGTAGATGTAGAAAGGAATATATTATTTATACTGCACGTTCAATAAAAAAGGAAATTGTAAGCCAAGCGCCAATCATCGTTGAAGTATTTAACTCGAGTATTGCCATAAAGATGAACTCCGCAGACGCCATTCTACCAAATTGAAAAACATCCGAGTGCCTCATAATGCCTCTTAATGTCTCACTGAAAGAGTTATAGGCCTTTAAGTATCCAGTATTTTTCATATTATCGCAAATATTACACGTGCATGAGAACATTCGGAGCGCGGTTGTATAGCTACACTGACTTTAGTTCATAACCTTTAAAAAGTTTTATTGAAGTCGAGCCATTTAAAATAACGCATGTTTTGTGTTGTAGGCGCGGTAAGCAAACTTGTGACGGAGTTGTACTATATTTCAGGGGTAAAGATTTTGTAAATCACGATGTTTGAGTGGTACATTCAAGGTCTAGTATCTTAAACACTCGAATCATGTATTCCAGGTGCACTCTTGGGAGAAAAACGTCACAATGCATTAAACTATTAAATTAGTATAAATGTGCAAGCTTCCGTATTATGTGTGCAACTGAATCAAAAAAGATATGAAGATAATTGTCAAACAAGTATGACATTTTCGGTTCAATTACTTCAATAAAGATAAGCATCGATATTAATCAAGAAATATTAATATAAATGAACACAGGTGTATGGGGTATGTAGGGTATGTTGTTTTTAACATCTACGATATATGATTAAAAAATGTGTAATGGGGGTAAGACTTTAAGTCAGAACATAAGTTTAATCTTCGTTCCTTGTGCACACATCTAACTTAACGAAGTTATCTATGTAGGCATATATAGTTACTTAAAGTTTGTTTTTAGGGCGAAGGTAAATAAAACACGGAAGAGATGTAGAGGAAGAGAGAGTACAAACCGCTGGGTGTCTGCTAGTGACTACACCCAAGAAAACACAACTGCAAAAATATTGCTTTATATCTATGTTTTTGAAAGACTGCAGAGACGGGCCGACGTGTCTCGTCCAAACTATAGTATTAAATAGCCTTTGGTGGTAGGCCTGTACCATTTGCAAAGCATAGAAATTATCACGGTACAGCTTCAGTGCTTTGAGCAAACAAAATATTTTGTAGTGTAAAAATTATTGAATAATTGATGTTGTGAGGGTAAAAAGTAATTCGTTGTTTTTGAAACCCAGGACATGACATTTGTTATCTTATTGTCATCAAAACTATGCATGCCATGATTGGGTATATTTATTAAGTAACACATTATTTTACAATTGAAAGTCTGCAAGGTACGCCACTGCAGATAATACTTATCGTTTTCAGGATCTTTATTTCCGGATAACAGGATAGTAAAGTGCGTGTATTTTTACCCACGGGTGTACACCGTTTCTCCCCATTTGCGTATGTTCCCCCAGCCTGTAATACGTCCCGCGCGAGAAGGCAATATTTCACAGTTTATTCCTAATACATGAACACTCGTGACGCCTGAATAGACGTTTCGTGTTGTTCCCTCATTTCGGTTAAAGCCGGTTGAATTATTAAATACATGTATGCGCTATCTATTAAGGTGTATTAGACATCGCGAGATTCTTGACTATGTTCATGAGTTTATTGTAGTCATGTTCATTATTTTGGAGTGAATTAGTATGCCTACAACGGTTATGTATCGGTTATGTACGGTATAGATTGTTCCAATCCATTTTTTTCTTTTCTTTATAAAAAATATGTCAGTAATAAATATAGTAGGCCTGTTTTAAAATTAATGTTAATATTTACGATAAATTATTTTTTCCTGAAATAAAACTATTTTTTACAAATTATACAGTGGATTTTATGAGTTAGTAATTAGTTTATTGACTAGTTTACAACTTCCGGACGTTTCGATTATTTTATAGCTTTCGGGCTTTCGGGTAAAGTGCACCCATTTCAATGTGTAATATTCGCGTAAATCTAAAAAGCATTACTTATTCTTCTTATTTATGTGTTTTATTAAAATAAAATAGAAAATAAAATGTTTGTACCAAAATAAGTAATGAAGAAATAAAAACATATACGGTACGTTTTTTTTTAATTCGTTACTCTACATTGTGGTAGAGTATGTTTTCTCCTAGTGTAAGTATTGTGCGTTTATCTGGGGCTAAGACTAAGTTTTCTTCTAGTTACAGTCAAGTTTTATACCATAGATATCATTAATATGACGACACCGAACATGGGCGATAAAGGTATGTAGGTTTACTTAGGAGGCTTTCTAGGTCGATTTTAGATAAATTAATCTGAAGATTGTCTACGGTCCTTTGGCGTCCGAATGCGTTGTTGTCAAAATATTATAAACAGTTTTTTCTCTTTTCACATTTTATTTAATACTATTACATTATATTTAAATAGATATAAAAATAGTTCCAAATGTCACCAACTACCAACAGAATTTAGATGAATTATATACAAATTTGACAGTCAAAAATTAATGAATTGCCGTGATTGCTTTTAGATGGAATATTTTTGCAAAAAAATATTAAGTACGTGGATACGATTCGCGTGCAGGCTTGACATTGGAAAGCAGAATGCTGTTCTGTTTACCTTAGTCAATTTAGACTTTAGATTCATTTTGAACTCTCTTTTTTGTACAATATTGAATCTATAGGTATTACGTAATAGAATTAAATCTTTAAAGTAATTTAACATATAAGTATTGTTACAGCAAAGTAAATACAATGCATCTGATGGGCAGTGCAGTGCAAACCAGTTACCTGTATTATCAACAGATTAGAGATAATTCTTTCACTGATGCAATTTGACGGCCTACTGCGCCCCAAACTGCTATGCATTTTACTGTTGGTAGGTCTCTCTAGTGCGTGGTGGCCTGTTGGTAAACGGACTAGACGCGACTGCCAATATGTTCACGGTGGTCGCGGGCTCGAATCCCAGGGCACACCTCTGACTTTTCGGAGTCATGTGTGTATCTTTTTGTGTTCATCTTTTACCGGAGTAAAAGGAAGGGAGGATCCTGCATATTAGTACATCATAACCATAGATTTAAAATACTTCAGGAGGCTAAGGTGGTTAGTATAAGTGGTTACTTTGAATGTTCGGCTGTCGAACTACTCGAACATAAAATTATTATCATATGTGTTTACCGTCCTCCAAAACATAAACATGAATACGTTCAATTATTTATGAATAATTTAAATTCACTACTTACTAAGGTTTGTCTTAAAGGTAAAAAATGTATTATTTGCGGCGATTTTAATATTGATAGATTAAAAAAATCATTTGCATCAAGGCACTTTGAACAACTTCTAGCATCTTTTAATTTAAAACTATCCTTATGGGAACCAACGCGACTAAAAAGCAAAACATGCCTCGATAATTATGCTCATAATATTAAAGATGCAAAAACTAGTATTGTAGAGCTGGCACTATCGGACCATACTGCTCAGATACTTGAATGCCCGGTCAAAAAAAGTTTTTCAGTCAAGCACTGGTACAAACTGACTAGAGATTACAATGAAGAAAATATAAATAAATTTAGAAATTGCTTGGGAAGTCTAACTTTTAATGACATATACAACAATGACGATCCTAATGATGCATTTAATGAATTTCACTCACTATTTAAATTATTTTATGACCTTTGTTTTCCCTTAATAAAATTAAAATCACTATAAATAAGAGTATAAAATGGTTAACCAAAGGAATAAAAACTTGCTCTACGCGTAAAAGAAGTCTTCTATGGAAATATAGACTCTCGCGACTAGAAACGGATAAAAACAATTTTAAACAATATACAAAAAGATATAGAAAGATTATAAAACTGACGCAGAAGGCTCAAAATAATTATCACATTCAAACAGCTTCCAACAAATCAAAAGCTATATGGCAAATAATAAACAAAAATAAAAACAATATACCAATCAATGAAATTCCCTTAATTAAACATAAAAATCAAACTGTAACTGACCCTACACAAATCGCAAAAACGTTTAATGATTTTTTTATTGATGACATTGAGACTAATAATTATAATGAAGACAACTTAAATAAGTACACATTGACATACAATAATGCCAATTCCTGTTTTATGAAACTCACTAATGTATATGACATATGCAAAATAATAAATTCTTTGAACAATACGAACAGCACAGGATATGACGGCATATGTGCAAAAATTATTAAGAGCGTTGCTAATATAATAGCTCCAGTAATCACCTTCATATTTAACCGTTGCATAGAGAATGGATGTTTTCCATCTAAGTTGAAAACATCGGTAGTTACCCCGATTTTTAAAAAAATAGACAGACATGACGTACATTATTACAGACCAATTGCTCTTATACCCGTTTTGGCTAAAGTTTTTGAAAAAGTGTTATACAATAATCTTAACGAATATCTTGAAAAAAATAAGATTATAGCAATCAATCAGCTGGGGTTCCGTAAAGGTAAATCTACAAATATGGCACTGCAACAATTTTTGAAAATTGTCTTGTTAGGGCTGGAGGACAAGAAACAAGTGACAGCTTTATATATGGATATGACAAAGGCATTTGACCATGTAAACCATAATTTACTTCTGAAAAAACTTGAAATATATGGTGTGAGAGGTAACACTTTAGACATGTTCAAATCTTACCTTACGGACCGAAAACAGTACACTGAGATTACAAGAATCTGTCCCAAAACTGCAACTCAAAGAAAGTTTCTTTCGGATGCCAGATTTGTTAAATGTGGAGTACCTCAAGGGAGTATATTGGGACCATTACTATTTTTAATTTATATTAATGACTTTCCCAAAGCTATAAACCACCCCATGGTCCTATTTGCAGATGATAGCACAGCACTATTTACGGATAAGAATTGTCACAATCAAGGAAATGAATATATATGTGAGAGGCCATCTGGGTAGGTACCACCGCAATGTCTATTTCTCCCGTGAAACAACATTGCTTAAATGCACTGTTGTGTTTCGGATTGAAGGGCATTGTAGCCAGAGCAACTACTGGACATATTGAGACTTAACATCTTATGTCTCAGGATGGCGAGCGCAGTGGAATGTTGCTACTGTTTATGAGCGGTCGTATCGCTTACCATCAGGCGAAAGGCTTGCTCGTCCCGCCATTCATTGCAATAAAAAAAAAAAAAAAAAAAAAAAAAAAGAAATTAATAAAGCACTAAAAGACATTATTGAATGGTTAAAAAATAATAATCTTGTTATAAATTTGGACAAAACAGTTTATATGACATTTAAAAATAAAAACTCGAAGACAGAGCCACTGACAATACAATACAATGATAAATTTATTAGCGAAACAAAATGTACCAAATTCTTAGGCATTTATATAGACTCAAACTTGTCATGGAGAACACACGTTCAACATATATGTACTAAGCTCAGTCAATGCTCATACGCATTATACATGCTTAGAAAGGTAGCTAACCACATTACTGTGTTGACAGCTTATCATGCTTATGTGGGGTCTACGTTGCGATATGGTGTATTATGTTGGGCAAACTCTCCCAATAAAATCTCTGCATTCAAAGCCCAGAAGAAATGTATTAGAGCTATGTGTGGCCTCTGCCAGACTGATTCGTGTAAAGAATATTTTCGTACTCTGAAAATATTAACACTTCCCTCGATTTATATTTATGAAGCAGCTCTTTTAGTTCGAAGTGAAATTACACAATATAAAACACTAAAAAGCACTAGATACAATACGCAGCTTTCGACTCTGAAAACTAGAACAAAATTATATAAGGACAGTATATTTAGTACAGGTATACAAATTTACAATAAATTACCAGGAAATATTAAAGAGTTTAGCTCAGTCAAGTCAAGTTTAAATGTAGTTTAAGAACCCTTTTAATAGATAAAGCATATTATTAATTAAATGATTTTTTTGACGATAAAATGTTATAAACAGTAAGTTCCAAATAATACACAATTTATATTATAATAATTTGATTTAGTTATGTTATTTAGTAATGAAATTTTAATAATCTATTATTTGTGACATTTGCTTGACCGTGACTCGTCCTGATTGTATTTTTAATAATTATTGTTTTGTATAATTTAGGCCCACATTTAGGCCACAAGTGACAAACATGTAGAATAATGGAATATATATTTTTTTTATACAATACTTTACTTTATCGACATAATTGTAATTTGCATGCCCAGTCGGGGTTGAATACAGTGAAACTTTCTACCCACGGAACATCTGTACCAATTTATGTAACCTGTATTCTGCAAATAAATGAATTTGAATTTGAATTTTGAATTTGAATTTGAATTGATAGTCAATCACCACGCACTAAAACGGTGAAGGAAAACATCGTGAGGAAACCTGCATACCATAGCGATTTATAAAAAAATCTATGGTATGTAAGTCCGCCAACCCGCACTAGGCCAGCGTGGTGGACTATATGGCCTAACCACTCTCAATCGTATTGTCGATTGTAGAGGAGGCCCGTGCCCTGCAGTGGGATGTATATGGGCTGATACAGGTCTCTCATATGCGGGAGACTGCACTATGTCTATTTCTCCAGTCAAACAGCAGTGTAAATGAACTGTTGTGTGGACACTGGATATATTGAGAATTAACATCGTATGAAATAAAACTATTATTTACGGATTTTATCGCGAATTTAGTTTAATTTTTTACATTTTTGACTTCCCGACGTTTCGATTACTTTACAGCTTTCGTGGTCACGGGGCGGACTGTCCGTAAATAATAGTTTTATTTTAATGTGTAACATTCGCGTAAATCTAAGAAACCATTAACATCGTATGTCTCAGGATGATAAGCGCAGTGGAATGCCAAGCATTGCTTTGTAATTCATGAAGTTTTCTGGTTTTCTTCTATCAATGAGCAGTTGTAACGCTTAACATTAGGCGAACGGCAGGCCCTTCTTGTTATTCATTGCATTTTTTCAGGATTTCTACGAGACAGTTGAACTTCTCCGATCAAACTGGATTTTCATCATTATGTAGAGTCATTATAGCTCTACCACGAAAAATCCACATTATGAGTTTATTTCAGTTGTCTGTTTGATACATAGGAACGATATATGATATTGTTAGGGAAAACTGAGAGGTTTCACTTGAAAAATTAAACTGCTAGAATTAAAAAAGAATGTATCTTAACTGAGTTATGCATCTATTTTGATATTGTATTGTAAGTATATGTTAATATCAGAATCTCTTTTTCTGTTTAAAATATTAATTTGCAAGGCATTTAGATAAAGATTAGAAGCATGTGTATTCCGTCTTATAATGAATAAGATGTCTCCGTTATCTAAGAGCATTGACCTTCATCATAGAATTGAAATAACGAAAACACGAGAAATTACTTAAAAAAAACTAATATATGTTTGTGAATAATTCTTAGAGAAAAACAATAAAGGTTTTCTTGGTCGTGAAAAAAGGTAAATATGCAGGCGAGTGTAGTCGCGGGTGTAGTGTTGATGTTTTTGCGATGATTAGACCCGTTGCGGTACTGTCGCGGCGTGAGGTGCACTCTGTCTAGCGCGGGCCGCCGCCGCCGCCGCCGCCGCCTAGCGCCTTCTTGCTCCGATACACTAATCTCTTTTTATGGGCGGCGCGTTCGCTTCATTATTGCGCGACCGTTTTCACTTAGCCCCACTGATACCCGCGCTTGCTCCTTTCATTTTAAATACGTCTTATGAACAGGATCCACAATATGTAAGTATTTTGGAAGGATTAGTGTAAATATTTCCAGTAGCAGTCTCTATGACGAAGCCATTTTTATTCGTAGACGACAGTGTGAAGTGACACGTGAGCTTATTGAGGAAAAAATACATGATTAAATAGTTATTATGATTGTTTAGCGGGGTGCGCGGGTGTGGGCGCTGGTGGCGGGTGGTGCGGGGCGGCGCGGTGGAGGGAGTGCTGGTGACAGCGGGTAGCGCGGCGAGTGGTCGCGCCGGGGAGGCGGCTGGCGGCCCCGCCCGGCGCGACCCGCGCTCGCGCCCGCGCCGCGACCCGCGCGCTCAGTCCGCGCTCGACCGCCGTACCGCTTTCGTTCGCGCGCCTCCACTACGGACATTGCACGCACACGCGTACAACTATTCTTGCAAACCAACAAAAACGTCCAAAATCACACGTGTATATTTACGCCAAAGTGTTAATTTTTTGTATATAGATCGCATAATGTATTCATTTTCAAATCGATAACCGTAACTCATCGGCTGCGAATTTTCGTTATTGTTTTAATAAATACTAATCGAACACGATGAGTAGAAGAAGGCAAGCGGAAGGGGCAGTGAGTGTCGCGTTCGGTGAACATCAGCGGTGTGCGGGACAGAGGTACTGAGAGGTGTTTGATGGATGTGGAAAGCGCCGAGTGCTGGAGGTCGGGAGGCGACAGGATGGTGGCCGAGGAGAGTAAGACGCGGGCGACGGACTTCTCCATCGCGGCGATCATGGCCCGCAGCGCCGTGGAGCCGCGCAGCCCCGTCGCGCGCTCTCCGCCACATACCGGTAATTAGGCCTACCTATGCCATCATTATATTTTATAACATCCGAACTAAAAACACTCTTGAAGACAATGTATTAAATGTAGGTAATAAGACTCTACATCAAAATATGAATGTATATCTCAACTGACAGAAAAATCAATTCTATTTATCAACTAATGAAAGTGTTTTACAGACACACTAAAAGTATGTCGCATAATGTGTTAATAATTACGTTTTTAAATCACTGGCATTCAAACGAACGTGATATATTTTCCAATAAGAAATCCATCAAAATGTGAAAATTATATGCGGTATAAGCTATCAATAAATTAAGTGGTGCTAATTAACTTAATTTTGATAAAAATAAAGTAGAGCTTATATGAATATTTTTATATCTTATCGCCAGTTCAGATCTAATTAAACGATTTTACGGTTTAACTAAACGGTTTTTTATCGACGACTAATAAGAATCGGGAGCTGACATTATACATATGGCGATAAGCCTTAACAGCAATAAAATATGAAGTTGAGGCAACTAAACACGGAAAGACCATAAATTGAATACGAAGCCATAAAAATAACGATTAAAAATAACAGTTGCTTTGGAATCAAAAAAATATAACCTTTTTTAATTATTATAACTAGTGATATGCCATAGCCTCTTAAGCATTAAGGGATAGGCAAAAGGTCAACTTGTATACCTGCATACATCTAAAGCTGTAAGTGCCAAGTGGTATGATTTGCCTTACCCATGAATCGGATATTTCTTAAAATATGTTTATTTATTATTTATGTATATTTCACGGTACACAGAAAATATAAAAAAGTAAGAACTAAAATATTAAAAAGTGTTTAGAATAATGCGCTAGAATTCCTCTCATAATGTCATGGATAACTTAAAAACACACTGTGAGCCTTCATAGTGTAGACACTTAAAGAACTGGTTTTGAAGCAAGAGGTCGCGGGTTCGAACCACGCATCGAGGCTAATGTGAGTGTGATGATGTAGTGAGGCTTTTGCAGTTTCTGATACCTAGCAAAGCAAGCCTTGGTTTCTATCTTTTGGCGCAATATTTTATTTTCTACTGAATAGTCCATAGCGTGTTTTTGTGATTGTTGGATGTATCTATATTTGAAAAGCAAAATGATGATGGTATTGATCGGACAGAGATTTTTTGTTACCTTCTTTATGTATATTGTAGCCTAGGGCACAGAAAATCATCTTATTTGTCTTAGCGCCAAACGTTCTTTAGCCTTAACGAAAAGTCGCGTGTAAAATAGAATTTAGTACCAGGTTTTGCCGCATCTTTGAGGCGATGCTTCGTTTCTTCAATGAAATAATCACAATATTTAAATACAGTCATGTACATTAATTAGGTATAAATTGCATTTTATATTTGCCACAGACAATAGGTAGTTATTATGTACAGATCATTATAGACAATGTAGATACTTACAATTAATAAATATATTGCATAGGTATATTTTACTATTAATTAATTTGAATTTAATTGAAAAATTGAAAAAGTCTACTTTGCGGCGCGGCCCTTTGCTGCCTTGTCATGTTGTAAAAGATTTCCTTTATATTTCCCTTATTTATTCCTTTATATAAGTAGGTAATTTAATTGTGTCACTTTTTTAATCTAACCTTTAGACTTTATATAACAAGATCTGATGACTATCTTCCTTCGTTCTAATTGGAGCTATCTCGGCCAGAACTAGATTCCGTTTGTCTAATCCATTTTTCCATTGTCTTAACGGTTTTTAAAATACTATTGGGTACTTGTCGTATATGTACCTTGTTAAGTATGCAGTGATATATTGTATTGTTTGTTATATTATTGGTAATGCTAATAGTTAAAACGTCTAATGAGAAATTATTATTATTGATCATAGCGATTGGCGAAAGGCTCGCCTCTTTACATCGTGGTGGGACGGATAATACAAGGCGATACGTGGGTGTCATGGTTGAACGTCTGCCTACCCCTTCTGGGAAAAATGCACGTGTTTATGTATCTATGTATCATTAGAAATCTTATTTCATGATCTTCTGCCAAGTAGTTATTTCGTTTAACAATGTATTACTTTTGTTCTAACATTAACGTATCGATGCTGATTGACTCTTTAAAATACAGGCGTGAGGGTGTTTTTTTCCATATATTATTTATTTACAGAAAAAATAACAAATAAGAAATGCAATGTGTAACACCGCATGTTACGGAATGTCAGAAATTGCAATGGTTTTTTTTGTTTAAGTATTGTAGACACTAGGGAGAAAAGGAATAAACTAACAGCAACAGTGTAAATGCACTCTTGTGTTCCAGTTAACTACTAGACATATCGAGATGCAGTATCTTGTGTCTTAGGATGGCGAGCGCAGTGGAATGCAAAGCATTGCTTTGTAATTCATGATGTTTTTTGTTTTTGCTACTGGCTATGAGCAGTCTTATTGCTTACCTTCAGTTGAATAACATCATCTCGCAATTAAACGCAAAAAAGTCTAAAACAAATACCTAACTAAAAGATAAATTTATTAACGTATGCACAGTGCACATATTACATGGCTAAATATAAAACTGACTCGGTTATGATATAATCATCCCTATCCTAGAACGTAATTTTATCGTGCATTCGTAATTATACTTCAATGACCAATTATTATTATAAATAAATATAGTTAGTTCCACTGATATTGTCCAGTCTTTATTAAATATTATATCTTTAAGTATTGAAAGAAATTTAATTTAAAAAATAATCATTTCGAGCAATTCCTAATCCACACGTCGCAATAGGCCGTATTATTCGCCCTTATCAGTATTCTCGTGTCGGACACACTAATTTGTCATCGTTCCGCGCGTTACAAATTTAATGGTGTAAAAAATATATTGAACAGCGAACTTTTCTTGTCTTAGAAAAAAAATACTTGCAGACGAAGGAAAAAAACGGTTAAATGCTAATTGGTGTGGTGGAGTCGGCTCGGCGTGTATGCGCAGGCGTCGTGTTACGGGTCAGTTCGTTATTTCAGATTAATTGTGTGGAACCGAACACATTGGACACCGGACCTGGCTGTCGGCTGGCGGGCCGCGGGGCCGACGCCGCACGCAACATACTACACACGACCTGGTACCAAGCACCGGCTATAAAAATTATATGTTCCTGGCTCTGCTCCTATTAAAACACTTTTTTAAGTCGCTTACTATTGGGTGATGAATGCGAATATTTGGATATATTAAGCGTTATGTAATTTATTGCGTCCGCTGTTTTTGTCAACTGCTTATTCTATTAAGATTTATTTTGATACTGGCGTGACAAAACGGCAGCAAATACCTTGATATTAATATTGCAATTCAAACAATTGCTGGTGAGTTATAATAACATTTTATTCATTTTGCACCATCATATACGATATCCTGTCATACATTTTGGGTTTCCGGAAATCTTACTATGAAGAAAATCCGAAAGCAAAGCTATTTTATTCGCCTCGGTGTACTGTGAGACTCACAAAACCTCGGGTAAGGCGACTCATTGATAGATTTATCCATTTGCAGCAAGGCTCTACCACAGCTTTGTCTGATTTCAGCTTAGTTTTTAATATTGCATTTATACAAAATAGTATAACGTATATTAAATTTGAACTTAATAATAGGCTGTTTTAAAAAAAACATGATTTACTTTTAGAAGTTAATTTTCATCAGCATGCAATTTGTATTGATTACAAATAATCTCTAGAACATACATGCATAAACGCACACCTTTTCTCAGAAGGGATAGGCAGAGGTGCATTCAGGGCACCCACGTTTTGCCTTGTATTTTTAGTAATAATAATTCTCGTATAATCGCTAGGGAGTAGTGCGATTTCGAATATTGAATTTTAAATAATAATATTAAATTTGTAAGTAGCCTATTGTTTGATATAATTTTATTTTTATTATATTTTCTCTGTGGGATTCATCCCATTACGTAGTGATGTTTTATATAAACAATTACTTTGAGAGCGAAAGAAAATTGTGAGACTAGACTAGCGTCGTAATAGACTTGCGACTATGAGGTAGTTAATCGCAGAGAAGGCCCATGCCTTGCAGTGGAGCGTAAAATGGAGTCTTTTTATTAAATTATTGTAAATTCTACGTATACAAGATTTCTCACCATACCTTCATAGTACTTATTCAGTAATAATACATTTAAGTTACAATAAAACCCTTTAAATATGCACTGACGTTTCATTCAGCTACTACTCGTAGTAGCCATCGCTTACACCAATTTGTGCTATATCATCACAATAATTAATAATTTCCATTACATTCTTAAAATTACGTACTATAAAGAGCACGATAAAATAATTACAAAGCTGTGTAAATACGTGTATTTAGACAGTTTAATAAATATCTAACTTTTTAATGTTGGCTTCATAATTATAGACTTAGTGCAGATAGGAATTATAATTACGGAAAATATTGTTGTATTATATGATTATGAATTACTTAATTATTGTCGATTGTAATAGAGTAATTGGGTTTTCAAATAATTGGATGATTAGTTTTCAGAGCAGTGCATGTATTCACGTGTACAATTAGTTGTATATTCCTCGGAATGTTTTGAGAAGGATTTTCATTAGTTTATCTATACTCGTAATAATATTATAAAGAGGAAAGATTTGATTGTTTGCATTGCTTAGGCGCTATAACTACTGGATCGATTTAAAAAAATCTTCCGGCATTAAAATCCTACATTATCCCTGTTGAACATAAGCTATAGAATATTTTCAAAAAAATGTATATGCACCCGGGCGGAGTCAGGGCGGGTCGCTGTTATTGATATTTTAACTATATACATTAATAATCTCACGCTAGTATATCCCCGACGGGGTAGGCAGAATTGTTAGTACTCGTACGTTAGTGATTGATTTGGTTCAAGGTGAAATGATGATTTTAGTGATATGCCTGACACATAATATATGTCCAAGCAACTCATAGTAGACTACCCGCGCCGAAGATCGACCCACGACTTCACGATTCAGTCTGCATTTAGTGGTTACGTTATTCAACCTATTTGTATCATCTTGTTTTGGTCATAAAGACATTACTTGTCATTTAGAAGTGGTAGAGGCTTGCAAGAGCATGTTAAAGTGAGTGTTAAATAAGTGACATAATATAATCTAGTATAGAGCCACAAAGTTATCTGGCCCGGTGGCCAAAAGTGGAAACAACAACGTCATTTGGAATGTCAGTCTATCTGCCAGTCGCTGACATATCTGCCATTGGTTGTTTACTCAATGTATTTATTTTTCTTGCATTATTTAAAACTAGTGAAAAATGCCGAGAACTTGATAAAGTGGCGCTAAGAACGTTACACTTCAGGTATTACATTTTATGAAGGAAGAAAAGCATCTCAAGCACCAATAATACCCTTAGAAAAATTGTATCAACGCGTAGTTGCCGCCACAGGTCTGTGTTGTCAGCTTTTCAAAATATATACCACATAAACAAAATTTTGTACGTACTAGTACAATACATGTAAGTACATATAATAAACTAGAACTTATCGTTAAGTTCGTTGATGAATGGACCAGACGCGACATGTTCAACGACATGTTCACGGTGGTCGTGGGCTCGAATCCCAGGTCACAAATCTGACTTTTCGGAGTCATGTGGGTATTGATAGTCAATAAACACGCACTAAAACGGTGGAGGAACACATAGTGAGGAAATCTACATAACATAGCGATTTATAAGAATATCTATGGTATGTAAGTCCACCAACCCGCATTAGGCCAGCATGGTGGACTATATGGCCTATGATATGGCCTAACCACCCTTTATGGCACTCTCGATTGTAGAATTAGGCAGTTCCCAGCAGTGGGACATATAGTATATGGGCTGATACAGATACACTTATTTGGTATGGGGAGCGATTTGTTAGAAATCTTGGGAAGGAAAAATAACATGCAAAGGAAACTGGTCCACTAATTTTCCTGACACTATTGATCGAATTGAAAAATCTTACTTCACCCACTTTATTGCTATATCTATTTTTAATGGCAACACCAAATTCGACAACAGCGACTCTCTCACCGGGTCAGATAAGTTTGTGGGACTATAAATTGAGTACATATCGCCCCAGCAAGGCTTATGTCATCGCGCATATTACCAACGGTTTACAGAAAAACACTCTAAAGGTAGAGTTGTTGAAGTACTATCCCACTAAACTAATAGGCACCGTTTGACGTTACATACTTTTCAACTTTATTCAGGCGTCGCTCACATTATGTCAATAACATTTTCCGTAGAGCCACAATTCTACGATTTAAATTAAAACTGTGTGAGTTACGCATGTAAAAAGTTGTACCTATTAGTTTAGTAAGGTAGTAGTAGCCTTGTTCGTTATGGTCAATAACTAATACCAATAGAACAGAAAACTGAGATTAACTACTTTATTGTTGCGTAGTGTTCTATGTATGCAATTATTGGAGACCCTGGTTGGTGGTAGGAAATAAGTATCCAGTTAGTGGTCATGGTGAAGCATGGTGGAAAACCGATATTGCGTTGCGTTTCGGATCTGGTTTGTATAATGTATATATCTGGTTTCCAACAAGCTAGCACAATATTGGCAATTAGACAGATCTACACTAACAGCCGCTGCCAATAAGCAATCCCAATCCAAAATTTGCCGTTTGAGATTAACAGCTCAAACTTTTTTTCTGATACTATATTGCCAATAATCAATCTCAGTAGTGAAAAAATTATGGCAACATGGTAAATGACAAATCGAAAAGTAGAAAACAATCCAGATTGACTTCAATCTAATTTATTCGATTGATTATTGGCATCGGCCGTTAATAGACTGACTGCATTTGTCGGGTGTATGAGTGTCATTTTGTCGTACTAAATACCACCAAACCTCCTGAGTTATTTGTACAGAAATTACTTCATCCAGGAAAACTTTATTTAAATACTTATATTGTTAGAAATATTATTTTTATTGGTATAAATACCAACACGAAAAAATATGGAACTGACAAGGCCCCATGGGTTTCATGTCCTTTGCTAATTTACAAGGTCATGAATAAAAGTAGTAGATTAAGTAAAAAGGTACGGACTATTTCTTAGTAATAGCATTTCATGCGATGGAATTTATTCGTGTAAAAATTAACTTTTATTAATTTCCGTCACTATAATAGATACATAGTTGTCAATAATATCATTTAAGTAAAAATCTATAGAACGGTGAGAAAATAATAAAAATTAAATGTAAATAAATCCTCTTTTGCCACAGTTACTCGTGCTGGCCGTCTGAGGATTGGAAAGTGAAACGAATATTATGATTAAATATAATTTATATTTTTGAATTTCGAAAAGCCGATGAGCGCGAAACAATTGGCAACCATGATTTATTAATTAAATACAATATTTAATTACGTAAATTGGACGTAGTTATGCAAAATGGATCCAACCACAAAAACTTACTTTTGAGGAAAACAGGAGTTTTAGTAAAATTGATGTAGCAAAATAACAAGACTGTAGTTTGTTTTCGAATGCATCTTAAATATTGGGTATTGTTATTTGCTTCCTATATAGTCATCATCATCATCATCATATCAGCCACAGGAAGTCCACTGCTGAACATAGGCCTCCCCCAATGATCTCCACAATGACCCGTTGGAAGCGGCCTGCATCCAGCGACTTCCTGCGACCTTAGTCAGATCGTCCGTCCACCTTGTAAGCGGGCGTCCAACACTTCGCTTGCCTGTACGTGGCCTCCACTCGAGAACCTTTCGGCCCCAACGGCCATCGGTTCTACGAGCTATGTGCCCAGCCCACTGCCACTTCAACTTGCCAATCCTATGGGCTATGTCGGTAACCTTGGTTCTCCTACGGATCTCCTCATTTCTGATTCGATCTCGTAGGGAAACACCGAGCATAGCCCGCTCCATGGCTCGTTGAGTGACTTTGAGCCTTTTAATGAGGCCCACAGTGAGAGGCCACGTCTCGGTGCCGTATGTCATCACTGGTAACACACAACTATCGAAGACTTTCGATTTTAGGCACTGAGGTATTTTGGACGAGAAGACGTCGCGAAGTTTCCCGAACGCTGCCCAACCGAGTTGGATTCGCCGATTGACCTCTCTCTCGAAGTTGGACCTGCCTAACCGGACCACTTGTCCTAAATAGACATATTCGTCTACAACTTCGAGAGTCGAGCCCCCAACTCCAATGGGGGTGGGCACAACATGGATATTCGACATGATCTTCGTTTTATCCATGTTCATTTTAAGACCCACCTGTTGGGAAACTCGATTAAGGTCTTCGAGCATAGTGCTAAGGTCTTCCAGCGATTCTGCCAAGACTACAATATCGTCGGCAAATCGAAGGTGAGTAATATACTCGCCGTTGATGTTGATGCCGAATCCTTTCCACTGCAAGAGCTTGAAGGCATTTTCCAGCGCGGCAGTGAACAGTTTCGGAGATATGACATCTCCCTGTCTCACGCCTCTCTGTAGTGGAATAGCCTTCGTGCTCTGATCCTGTACTCGGACCGACATGGTGGCGTTGTTGTATATACACCTCAACACTTCGATGTACCGATAGTCTATGTGGCACCGCTGAAGAGACTGTAGCACAGCCCAGGTCTCGATCGAATCAAAGGCTTTCTCATAGTCCACAAACGCTAAACAAAGCGGCAAGTTGTACTCCTCGGTTTTTTGTATAACCTACCGTAGCGTATGAATATGGTCTATGGTACTAAAGCCTTTTCGGAAACCGGCTTGTTCGGGAGGCTGGAAGTCATCAAACCTGCCTTCGAGACGATTTGTGATGACCCTTGAAAACAACTTATAGACATGGCTCAGGAGCGAGATGGGCCTGTAGTTCTTCAGCAAAGTGTTATCACCTTTTTTGAAGAACAGTACCACCAAGCTCCTGCTCCATGCCTCCGGCGTTGAGCCCTCGAGGAGAACGGAATTGAAGAGCCTCTGAAGGACTTTCAGTACCGGCGTTCCGCCCGCTTTCAGAAGCTCTGAAGTGGTTCCGTTCCTATATAGTATTGTTTTAATAAGTTTTATGTTATTTAATATACTTTTTTTTAGTAAAATTGTCTTTGGATCTTTTTTACAATATTAAAAATGTGGGATGGATCTTTTTGAAATAAAACTATTATTTACGGATTTTATCGCGGATTTGGTTAAATTTTTACATTTTTTGAGTTGCCGACGTTTCGATTACTTTACAGTTTTCGTAGTCACGGGGCGGACTCGAAACGTCGGGAACTCAAAAATGTAAAAATTAAACCAAATCCGCGATGAAATCCGTAAACAATAGTTCTATTTCAATGTGTAACATTTGCGTATTTGTAGTTTGGATCTTTTTTCTATTCTTTTAAACAATTATCTAGGTCACCATGACACATCGTTCTATTTTAACTCTGCAATAATGCACAATATTCTGTTGGTATCATTAACGTTTGTGTTTTTATTAGAAAAAAGATACTTTGCAGCTTGGATGTTTTTTGCATATACAAAGTTTGTTGTGTAGATGCCATTTATGACAGTAACTAAAAAAGTAGTTTTTGTGGGTTGGATCCATTTTGCATAACTACGTCCAATTATTAATTGTTATATTATATGTTATTTATACCGGGTATCTCAAGACTGCTACCGAAAACGAAGCCGGGTGGTAGTTTTAGAGGCAACAAACACAATGCAATTAAAAATTTCGCCTAGAAACGCGACAATATCGTCATTTTTGGGTGGTAAATCCATAGTTTTTGCTAAAATAATAATTTAAACTCTTTTATACCTTAGAGTATTTATAAATAAAAGGGTATATACTATTATTTTAGGAAAAAATGTATTTACCACCCAAATATGGCCATCGGAACAAAATAACAAAAAAAAATTGTCGCTTTTTTTTTGCAACTTTTTCTGTTGCATTGTGTCTGAAGTCGCTTAGACTACCACCCGGCTTCGTTTTCGGTAGCAGTCTTGATATACCCTGTATAAAATATTGTGATTACAAGGGTTACAGAATGAATTATCAACGTAAAACACGGTGATGATTATGGAGTATTTTAATTAGCTTATTGTGTTACTAGGTTCAGGGTCGAGGCAGAGCTCGCCGGCGTCGCTAAGTTCTCGGGCATCGAGCTGCCGGTCGCCCATCCCCGACGAAGATGTGGAGGTGGACGTGGAACAGTGTTCCGACGGGGAAAGGGACGCGTCCGACCACGCCGCGCCGTCACCCGCGCCTTCTTCTGGTTAGTATATTTTGAATACAATTTTATAGTCATAATAATGAAGATAAAGAAATGAAAAAAATCTATTGGTTAAAATAAATCGAAATATATTTTATTTAGACATACCCTTATTTGCAAAAATGGCAAGGTTTTATTGAGTAAGCTATGGATTGTAATTTTCAAGCTCTGCAATAAATAGAACTAGGTAGTATTCAGTATGTTAAAATTTCGTTCTTATAACCGTAGTTATGTATATGTAGCAGGAACTTGTAAAGTATCGGGAATATAAATCCCATTTCGTTATATTGAATTCATTGTACTGAGAATTTCAGAGAAAAATCCGCAGAACATGCAACACGAAGGATCTGTAACTGTATACGGTAAAAAATCATACCCACGGTTTTAATTATGGTCAGACAATATACTGGAAAACCGGTATTTCTGGTTGAATGTTTGATACGTTGCAACTTTGGCTGTAGGTGATATTTATATGTTCAGTGATTCAATTTGTGTTGATGAATTTATCGCCTTTATAGCAGTACACTT
Organism: Hyles vespertilio; assembly: GCA_009982885.2. Classification (NCBI taxonomy): domain Eukaryota; kingdom Metazoa; phylum Arthropoda; class Insecta; order Lepidoptera; family Sphingidae; genus Hyles; species Hyles vespertilio. Next base: position 16,890,580 of record CM042807.1, on the reverse strand, counting down.
TAATTCCAAACAATTAGCGCCGCGTACAATTTCCCATGATATGTTTACATAATCACGTTCCCCATTGTAAGTTATACTGTAGCACTAACCACTATTTAATAGTTTTCTCAGAATAATTCCTACTTATTGTAAATCGGTTCGGGATTCTTCAAGTCTAACTTGTATTTTTTTGTTCATTTGTAGATGCTTTATGGATTGATTATAATAACTACATTATTTATAGTTTTTGAAACGAAATAAAATCTATGTTTCATAATTATGTGTAGTACTACTATACTTGTTTTAATAAAAGTGTCCATGCACATTATGTGTTCCCAAACTTAATAATAAATTATTTTTATTGAATTTAAAATAAACTTTATATAATTAAGCAATGTACCATTATCTAGCGACATAGTGCCTTTGACAAAAAATGATAATAAATTTAAATATTTTTACTTATAAATATTTAATTTGTAGTAATTGTAAAGTTTTTCCTGCCATAGTTTATAGCAAATAATGTAACTTTCTGATTGAGCCTCAAGGTCCTCACAGGAACTATTGGGACATCGCTCTAGTTTCATTAAACGCTCAATTTCCATTAAACGCTGTAATAACCGATTGTAATATCCACGTATAAATTGTGAGCAATTTATTATTTTACGAGACAGCACCGACACTCGGTTTGACGTAAAAAGTAAATTGGAGTTGCGATTAAAGAAGTATTATTATCATAATAAACAAGCTTTCTCATACAAACACTTGTAGTTTCTCACCGTGTCATTGTGCTCGCTTCTCAGCTGCTATTTAGTGCGTGCACCCACACAATATCCTACAATTTGATTATCTTTCTTGTGGATATAATTCTTATTTTATTTTATAGTACAGTAAACGTGATTTTAAACAACAAAGATTTGCAAGTGCTAGACTATTTTCGGTTGATGCGAATATCATTATTTGTTCTAACGATACCCATGTTATATTCTCCATTTTCCAATATAGCTTGGTCACTGTATGAAAAAACGGTCTAAGAACGTTTAATTGGATGAACAAAATGTTACAAAGAAATTTCTTTTTTTGAGTTATATTTACGTTGAACGACCAACCCATGGTATTAATTTGCACCTATAAATATTTCTGAACCGAAATGAGAATCTAACTTAATCGATGGATATGTAACCACTTACACTCGAAGAAAAGTAAATATTTATCAACTTCTTAATAACAATTAATTAATGAGATTGTATGAGACTGTTTAAACTATTTATAAATTTTGCGAGATACTCCGTCAGACCTGTTTGATACGGGATATTTCCTTAAATGTTTTATATACCAATTAAATACTGTTGTGTCCCCTATGTAATAATAACAAGTCTAAGATTGCAAAGAAAATTATAATAATTTTTGAATTAACATTAGTTACGTACATGGTAGGTATCTTTTAGTTACGTTTGGGTTATTTCGTAAATTCGTCTTAATTTAATTTACCGAAAAATAATGGGTGCATATTATTCATATTTAACATAATAATAGTATTAGTATGATAAATGTCTAAATAGTCAGATTTTGCCACAAATTAATTTACACAGTCAGCAATACAGTTCATATATTCTATTCCGCTGAAGACTAATGTAGTATTTATTAAGTTATTTAAATCCTGTAAAATGATAAGTTATGACGACTTTAATTCACTAGCTCGATGCTTTTGTTCTAAGTTGCTATTTGACGACTATTTTCATCTGTTGTGGTCATGGTTCAAATCCTCGTGTTGAAGACCCATCCGAATTTATTTTATATTGACAAAGATTTTGGTGCACAGTAGCGTGAAATTAGGTACATGGGTAATGTTAAAATTATGAAACTAAAACGGCCATTTATATCAAATAATGCATCAGGAACATATTACACCAACAGGAGGAGAAAATAACTTTTTCGGTTTTCTCAGACTATGGGAAAATCTGTTCTCAGCATTCGGGCATGTATTAAATATCAGCTTATAAAGAGGGAAATTAAGTTAATTTAAAAATTAATTTTAGTGCTTTTATTAAAACTAGTGGTCGCCTAGTGGTCGAAAATCGACCAAATCAAGAAGAGAAAAAGTTTTTACCTGTATAATGATGTTGTTATTCTGATAATTCGTGCACATTTCAATGTACTTACGTATCTCTCAAAATCACTTATTTATCCTGAAGTATATGCAATTACTGAAATCGTAAACTACAATAATTGCTTTGAACCAGCAATAGCAAATTATATATTTTTTGTACCTGAATGTTGTTATTGCAGATTTCTGCTACAGAACTTTCTTTATTCATATAATGATGTTTTTGCATCACGTATTAATATATAGATCCTCATTATATTTTAATTTCATTATTTAGACTAATTACTGACTGTTAATTTCATTTTAGCATATATTTCACAAAAGCTGAAGAAATTCAAAAAAAGTAATTATGCACATTTTTTTACAATCTAATATTTCATTCATCATCATCAACCATAGGAAGTGTGTTTAATAATATTTCATTATTCTTTTAATATTAATTAGTGTTACTGAAAGGCTGGTTGCACAATAAATACGATTTAAAAATTGCTAGGAAAGCTTACGCCTTTCATGACATTAAATTAAGCAACAGCCTTAAGAAATGAATTAGCTGAATTCCAAGGGATATCATATCCATCTATACATCAGCCAAAGGCAGTCAACTGCTGAACATAGGCTTTTCCCAATAATTTCAATGTTACAGTTACAACAGTTACATGTTGATTCATTTGAGGGATATCATACCGAGTATATCAAGAGTGCTACCGATAACGAAGCCGGGTGGTAGTTTTAGTGACTACAAACACAACGCAACTAACAATTTCGCTAAGAAGCACGACAATTTTTTCAATTATTATTTAAATATCGTCGAGATTGGGTGGTAAATCCATAGTTTTTGCTAAAATCATCATTTAAAGCCTTGCATACCACAGCGTCTATAAAAATAAAAGGTGTACACTACTATTTAAGAAAAAGCTATGTATTTACCATTATAATACGACGATAGAAAAAAATAACAAAAAAAAATCGTCACAAAATTTTGCACATAATTTAGTTGCATTGTGTCTGAAGTCATTAAAACCACCACCCAGCTTGGTTTTCGGTACCAGTCTTGATATACCCTGTATAGTCCATGTTAAGTGCTCCTTCGCGCAGAGCTGGGAGAGCGCGACACGCCGTCGCCGGCGCGGCCGCTGCCACCGGCGACGTCGTGCAACTGCGAGGAGTTGCTCACTGTGGACTGCCAGCTGGAGACCAAGGAGCTCTGGGACAAGTTCCACGACCTCGGCACCGAGATGATCATCACTAAGACTGGCAGGTAAGGCTCTATACATTGTAATTAAAAATAATTAAATGTATCAGCGTGATAAGTGTTTATTTTAGTTGGATATTGAGCTAATTTTTACTGATTTAGTAGTATTTTAGAAGGTTCCAACTTCCACGAGTGAATGCTCGTTTAAAAGATAACTCAAAAATTGGTTTGAGATTTTTAAGACCGTTAGCCATATTTATGTTGTCACCATTATGGTTATCGTGTTATTTCTATAGACCTTTAGCCGTATTAATTATGAGGCAAAATAATCTAGTGATACCTTCTCTAGGTTGATAAATCATGAAGTCTTCGTCTTTTAATGGAGGACCAGGCAAGTGTTTAAGTCTACGCTTAATAATTTTCTTCTATTCGTTTTATATTCCTTCGAAAAATCTCTATTACTGTTTGAGGAATGCGGATGTACTTGGTAATAAGACGATGAACTAGACCTTATTATATGCGTTGGAAATCCCCAGGGCAATATGGCTGCATTTGTGGCAATTTTGTTTAACCTCGGGGAATATTTAAGTGTACACATGCCATATTGTTATGTGCAAATGGTTAATATACCTAATACAGGAAAGGATAAAAACCTGGAAATATTGTACGAAATTATGATATTTGGGTAGGAGCGTACTTATTGTGTTGACGTATATGGCGGCAAAGATGTATTTTTAGAGCGAATTTACAATGTCGCACGTTCAAGTTACAACCTCCTTCCAATTCTTTTTGTGGCAAAACAGGCCCGGGCAATGTTTGCTGCTGATATTTAAAGTGTTACTTTTTATGTTTAATAATTTCGAACATAACACTGAGATGACATATCCTTTCAAAATATATAAAATATTGATCGTAAAGTGACTACTGAATATCAACGAGTGATAAAAAAATCAGTTAGTACCTCTTTTTTTACTTAGCCAACGATATTATTCAGATATTGGAATATCGATTCGTAACCTACATAATATAAGTAAACATATTTTGTACATTGTGATACGTTCAAATTAGTATTGCAAACTTCTTTACGAATCATATTTCATCCTAATATCGAATGGTTTTAAAACAAGTCGCTGAATAAGAAATAATCATTCAATTAATTTCACGGCTCATCAAAATAATGTAATCTTTCACTTCGTCGAGATCGGAGGCCCAAACAAATTAATTCACTCTACAATCGACCCCCAACAAAGGGCCTAACGGAATGGATTCATCAGCTAAAGTGGCCAATTCCGGAATAATTACTTCGCGAACCCGACCGTCCTTCAACCCTTTAACGAGATAAATTAAAAGTACATTTTTTCTAACCGGCGGTGTAATGCCGGGCTATAAATTTACAAAGCCCCAAAAGACAACAAACAACGCTGCAGGGGGAAGGGGAAGATGTTTTTATAGTCACGCCGAGAGGTTTATCTAAATAATTGCGTAGTCGGTGGCGCTGAGCGGAAAATTGGCATTGTGTACGGGAGCCGGGACGAGACGAGAGTGCACAGACTGTCGCCCCCAAATGTGGCAGCGCTCTCCGCACTGACACGCGACGAGAGACGACTCTCCCGAGACGCGCTCACGCATATCACTACCAGCTCGTGTTCACTTAAAAACGAAACATTAACCTTCTCTTAACGCTAATTTATATTTCAATGACTTGGTTTATTTTAATTTTATGTTAAAATTTATTTCTTACGCTTTACGGCCGACAATAACAGTGTTTATGACCATATTTTTATTCAATAATGGTGATATTTATTACCTGCGAAACGAAGGTATAGATCGCGGTTAAAGATTCCTTATCTGTGGTAGGAGCTGCGAACAGGTTTAAGATGTGTCGGACGTTAAATAGTGCGGCATGCAACTATATCGCATGATGTCCACAGTGCAGCCTTGCCACTAATAATTTGAGGTGGTTATTTCGACGTACAAACCGGAACAAGTGCACAGAATGAGTATAATCCCGGTATTAGATACACGTCATATGTTGTCTGCTGGAGGGTAAGAGCCCCCGTATCGCAACAAGTGCAGTTAGTCTAAATCACTGTAGTTGATACTAACCCCGAGAGCGTTTCAATCTCGAGGGAAAGCCATTGTGTACTACGACGAAGCGGTCTTGATCCGTGATGCCAATTCTCAAATAGCATATTTAGGATATAGAAATGTTAATAAAGCCAAAATCATTAAAGTATACAATATATGATTTATTTCTATAATATAATTTAAAAACATTATGTTACTATATGTGTACCTGTGTAGCTAGCTCAAAGTAGTTATTGTAGCAGTACTTAAAATGCAACTTTTACTCGAATCTTGATGTTTGAAATAGGTTTAATATGTTATATTAATTGTAAAGTATCAAAGAGGTTTGTGTATATTACACGGTCTAAACAAGAGATAAATCAACGCGTCCAATCAAAAGGGGATATCGAGGACAAATTTTATCACGGGAGGGTGTCGCGGAGCGTGTTTTTAAATTGCTTTACAATAAATTATCTATTAATTTAATCTTAGGGCATATTTATAAACTTAATTCACAACTGGAGTGATTGGTGGTATGACTCTCATATGTGAAAGGCCGCCTGGGTAGGTAACATCGCAATGTCTATTTCTTCCGCGAAATAGCAGTGTAAATGCGCTATTGTGTTATGGTTTAAAGGACATTGTAGCCGGAGTAACTACTAGACATAATGAGACTTAACATCTTATGTATAAGGATGGCAAGCCCAGAGAAATGTCAACCATTGCTTTTTTATTCTTGCTGTTGTTTGGTTTTGCTACTATGAATGAGCAGTCGTATCGTTTACCATCAGGCAAATGACACTTTTGTCTCGCCATTCATTGCAATAAAAAATGGAGTGATTAAAAGTCCGCGGAGGTGTTACAAAGGACCACCAATAACAGTGAAAAGTGTTACTGCGACCATTTTTACGTCAAACTTAATATGAAAACATAAAACGGACCCTTATCTCCGGACATCCCGTAATACGCTTTATCTTTTTTTATTGCGATGGACAATCCTTTCCTTTCCACATCGACTAAATCTGTCGGGACCACCAAAATATCATACTTTATTATCGACAAGTTTCTAATTCCTCCTATACCCTGAGTTATAAACATTATGTTTACGGCTACGGAATTCTGTAAATAATTCTTTATTTATGTCATAGAAGTTTATTTTAATACGCGTTTGGGAAATTATTTCAATTATTGTTTTCAATAATTTTCTGCATTAGGTAGTAGGTATCGTTGAATTGAGGTTTGGAGGTGTTAAAATAGATTATTTTATCATTTTATGTGTCAGTTTATATGGTGCATCCCTAAAGAACTCATGAGAAATGTCAGTCCGTCTTGATTCCTTTATTTTTTTTTCATCTTTTCGATTCGTCGTTTTGATTTACAGGCGGCCACTTTACTGCCGAGTGGACTTTGTTACGGGGAACTAACTGGTGAACGATTTATGTATTCTGGACCTCTTTCGACAAAATGTTTGTCCAAAATATTTGAATGTCAAGTCATAACGCGACCTTTTTATGACAGAACGTTTTTGTATGTTAATAATATTATTGCTTACTGCGTTATTGGTTTGCGGTTGGCTGGGCTGTGTTCAATTCGGCTGAAGTAATTCTGTATATTTTAGGGCTTACATTATAGGCTTGGTTACGGATCTCGTGTTATTATTTTATTTTGTTTATTGGTGAAACAGTTGTAGTCATTTGATTGTTAACAATGACATAAACATTATAATTATATAAATGACAAAAAGATAATCTATTTTCTTTGAATGCATAACTAAATCAAGTAACTGTATGTAATTATTTTTTAATTTTCTTTTGATCAGGGCAATTGAGATATAACCTACAAATAGTTTGAGCTTTCCGTTGTGTGCTGAATGTAATGATGTGTTTACGGCTGCGCTGTCTTGGTGGTGTCGTGTTCCGAAAGGGGCGTCTACTTAAATTATCCATATCCGCAATTTGAGCTATCGCTGGCGGTATTAATTGTTTATATAGGTTTTTAATACATCGACAATTACCCACCGACGTTGGCGGACGTGATGCTCATGTTGATTATGTGCGTGTCCCAATAATTAAACCCGGCACATTGTAATCTTAAGTCATTTTCAGCGTGACCTTTAGGAGAAACCGCTGAAGTAATTTGTCATAACTGCATCAAGTTCAATTACGGTGAGTCAATTACAGAGTGATAATTACGTTAGCAGTGCATATTTAGTTTTTTTTTTATTTTAATTAAATTTTAAGTATATTAGAAAATGATAATGCTGTCAATAGTATTCATAGATGTTACTTAGTACTTTGAGGTGACTTTTTTTTATTGCAATTAATTGGCGCGACCTCATGGATAGTTGCAAATCCAAACATCATGAACTACAAAGCAATGCTTGCATCCTGAGACATATGTTAAGTCTACATATTTTCAGTTGTTACTCTGGTTACAATATCGTCCAAACCGGAATTTTAATTTCAATAATATTGGAATTTCAAATTGATTTGGTGGGAGCAATAGACATTGCAGTAGACCACGGATCCATGCGGCCACTAAAATGGTAAGGAATAATGAAAACTACAAATAGTATATAATTATGTTCTATGGAAATATGTCATGGGATTTCCACGTGGATGAGATAATGCTTATCGCGTTATGCATGTTACATGCGTGTATTATGATTGTTTGAATATTAAAGTGGCAATATCAGCCGCCAGGTAAACGTGTGTTAACCTTTAGCACCTGGCCTTTCGATCGGCTCCTACACTCCTTTGTGAGACTGGACAAAGGTGCGGACCGTTATAAAAACATACAAAACTCACGGCATTTAACAAACAATATTTAGTGCCGTTTTGACAGTTATTATAGGCAATGATTACCGTTCATTATGATTGAGTTTAATTCGGTTTTTGCTTCTTGAGGGCATCCTCAACAGGTGCTTGGCTATTAAAATGTTATTTAATTTAAATTTTTGATTGCGCGGTGGATTTGGTGTGGGGGAATTGATTCTATGACTCAATTATCGTGTAGATATGTAATCTTTAATTGCACGTAATCTTAATTAGGTGTGTGACTATAATATATAAAGTAATAAAAAAAGGAAACAGATTGAAATGAATATATTCCAGTCATAAGTATTTTTTTCTTATGAAAATATTAAATAAAATAAAACATATACCCAACAGTCACAAACATAGTCGTGACCCCACATTAAGATCAATTAAGTCTTGTGTCGTGGGATGGCGTATGAGAATCTACGAAAGACTTTTTGGTCTCACAAACGGCCAGACCCGATACAAATACTTATGGCGTTACAGACATTTGTCTCGGCACGGAGATCGAACCCGCAGTCTCTTGTTTCACAATCGGCTTGGTTTAACCAACTGCACTTCACCTAACATATTAAAGTCGTCTGAATTGGCTATCCAATTTTATTTCAACATTTAATATAAATGATTATTTTAATATAATGAACGGCGCGGCTATTTTGTTGGCCATGTCATATTCGGGGGCATAAAATGCATGTCCAGCGATAACAAGTGCGACCGGGCGGTGGCGCGGCGCGGCGGTGGTTTAGCAACGTAATCGCTTTTCGTAAATCGAGTTCGGGGTTCGGGCTATGTCCGGTGGGGGACGCTGGTTCCCACTCCGACACATGCATTAAGCTTAATTGAAATTTTCGTGGCTACATGTTATTTTGCACTTATGCACCTTTTAACATGACGTGTGCTCTTGCGCACCTCTGAATTAAGGTTCAACGATCGATGCCTTATTGAACGCTTTTATGTTTTTTTTTATAAAGTTGATAAAGAGGTATTAAGACCATAAAGTCCACCACGCTGGCCTGGTCAGGCTTGGCGGAACTTACTTACCATATATTTTTTTACAAACCGCTATGGTTTTGTCGTCGTGTTTTTCTTAAGACACATATCTCGGAAATGTCAGGGCTGTGCCCTGGGATTTGAAACCGCGACCACAATGAACATGTAAGCAGTCGAGACCATGGTATATTTTGGTTTTATTTGTTTATTATTAATGCCCAATGATTGACTTGACAGGTTATTGGACTCTTCAAAGCATGTAGGGTGTAGAAATCAGCGTGTGCAATCATATGGTGTTAAATAATATCTATGTAACCAGCAATCTGTATAAAACGATATTCTATACAATATCGAGGTAATGCATCGAATTTAATAGAGAATAAAGCATAGAAACTCAGATAGAGTTATACAGATTGTCAGTATATTTTGCCATGCGGCGTGCAAAATTGTGGTGTGTGACAGAATCATTGTTACCAAACACAATCGCTCATCATCGTGGATTATGAATTCCTTTCGAGCCTCTTTCCTATTTGGTGTTAATATATATAATGAATGTTTAATGTAGAAAATGTATATTGTGAAGTGGTTTCATGTTTTTCAACTTGACATGAACAATTGCGCTTTGCAGGAGTTATTCTACAAGTCACTAATTACTTAACCACGTAGTAATTTTAAGTTATTGGCTTGAAATAAATATTGTTTATTCTGGTCTTGACCTTTCAAAGCCCGCTTCAATGAGTCACGTCTTACGCTCGTCTCATCCAGTTACTTCGTTAACTTATATTGCATGGTTATTAATAATCCAATAACACAATCAGTAATAACTGATTGATAGGTACTTTATTAAGTACCTCGTGAAAAGTTAAGTAGTTTTACAGTAAACAGTGATTACCTTAGAGTAATTATTAGTAAATACCTACTTAATGCAAGAACAAAGGCGACAGGTATCATCGATGAATATTACTCGCTTGAATCGAATCCCAGTATACATATATTTTTATAGGTTTCATAATTTTATAGCTACATCAGTTTATTATGATTCTTGCAATAGCGGCCTGAATGTCAGAACATAACAGTAGCATGGTAATTGAACGTTAAATCCACAATGTGTCTACTTAATAACCTCTAGATAACAGGCGTGAGTTTAATTATTGCGTGGATGAATAATCGAGACAATACCAAGAATATGAATGAGGCAGTATATTTGTTATAACAAGTAACTTGCATAATGTCAATGATTAATGTTGAAGGTATTAAGCTACCGGTTAGTGTGATTTCAATGAGAGAAAATGAGATGTGCACACAATGAGCGCGCCCACGCACACGTCGCAATTCGCGCTGCATGTGAACTGTCAGCTACCGTTCCAGCGCGCTTGCGCAACTGTGATCCGCGCAGCGCCGCCGGCACACCGCACCACACTCCACACTCCACACCACACAACACACAACACAACACATCACAATACGTTCATTTATCACCGCACATTCATGATCTGTGGAAACTTCTACTTAACTCTTACAAACCACTGCATAAAATAACTTATTATGTTCGAAATGAAACGTGTTTAAATGACCAATTTGAGACAACGCACATTACTTAAATGAAGCTGGAAGACGGACGGGCATCATCAAGAGGGTGGTCATTTAACAACCATTAACGCCTAAAATATAATAAGCCATGTTAAATAATAACGAAAAAAGGTGTAAAAAGCCGTTGAACGCAGAGGAGAGTAATGCGCCCGCGCAGCCCGATGAAAGGCTGACGGCGATGCCGACGGAGATTGATTACGTAATCATGGACATCGCCTGATTTCGGGATACTCATAGAGAGTAATCATAATTCATCTCTCGGCTCGTTGACGTTATATTGAAATGATGCTCGTCATGCGAGCTTTTGATTGTAAAGGCACGTAATCGAATTTTGAAGTTAATTTTACGCGTCGATTAACGTTGCAGAGGTCGAGGGAAAGTGTTTGATGGCGCAGCTCGGGCGCACAGGCGCCGTGTCGTTAATAATGCTGGTGCTCGGAGACAGTGGCTCGGTGTTAGCATCACTTACGACGAGGTGGTATCCGGCTGTCGACGCACAATTAGCCCTCCATTGTGCAGGCGGTATTGTGCGGGTGCGCAGACGCTGTTGGTTTTACTCCTACGCCCATTGTGAACGCGTCTATCGCACAGCGCACTGCCATTCCACAATCCGCTCGCTGCATTCAATGAGATATTATCTCCAACATTATTAGCTGAACATTAAGAACTCAATGATTTAATATTCTCCTCTATCGGTTACGGATTCACAATGATTGATTACTTTAATTTGTTTAATGCCGGGAGCTGATTTTCGAAACACGATGGTTTATTATCCTATTGTTAAATTTATGCTTGTATCAATTTCTGGTGTTGTGTTTTAATTGGAGTTACATCATTATCATTCTTATGAATTTATTGATTTTTATTGCTCGATGAGCAACTTGTTTACCACTACCTTTTTAAAAGTATGTTTATTTATTAGTAGCTGTAATATTATGATCAAATGTTTATGTTATGCTTACATCCTAAGCATTCTATTATGCATTTGTTTGTAATATACTAAATCCACTTATAATTGCCTACTACTGAGCAAGGACTTTTCTAAAAAAGTGGGTTCGATAAAGAGGTGTGTTGTAAAATGATAGTTGATATTGTTAGTTTTTAAACTACTTGCCTTTATATAATCATTGTACACATACATCGATAAATATTTGACAATAGAATTAACTATTTCATTTGTGAATATCAATCCAATCAGATAACACTATTTAAAGGAAGCCACTGTTAAATTGACCTCAAATAATTCATAGTGATAGTTACATGCCTATGCACGAGTCCACAAAAAACAATAGGAATTATTTATTTTCATACAAATGATGATGAGCGTTGTCAGATATTAAAGAAACAATAGTATGGTTGAGGTGCAATTTAATTGAGCAGCGTCGGTAAACGGTGGGTCACAGAAGTCAGAGTCAGCGGAATATCGGTGCGCTGTGACTGTGTGTGGTACAATACGCGCGTAATGAAGTGGGCCGCGAGGGGGCGGCATTGTCGGCCAAACGAGCCATTGTGATTGCTCGCGACCCCCGACCTGCTCCTCGTTACCGCTGCCAGCTCAGACCCAGCGCTCACCTTACCACCCCGGAACACAATATACACTGTATAAGCGTTACAAGCAAATCTTGTTACCGTTCTCCATTTTTGACGGTACTAAACTCTCACCGCTAGAAGTATCACAAATATGATTGATGGAATTATTATTACGACTCAAGGCTCGTTTAAATCAATGCGACATGTGTTAGTGGTGTTAAGTTGTTAATTTTTCCATAGAGTGACTAATTAGAGTTAGTTATGTGGTGCCATTTCGATTGTCGGCGACATACGGAAGCAATTCACAGCGAACGCCAGTTGCACCGTGACTTTTTTAATCATGGTTACTGTTTCAGCATGGAAATGAACAAAAAATCCAGTCGTGTCGTCACATTCATGCGGTATGACAAAGTAAAGGATGGAAGTCGAATTAAATATCGTCATGTGGTTTCGCTTTTTTCAAGCAGAGCGTTAAATTTTCATGGCTACCCCTCGGCGGCGAGAATAAATTATATTTATGTAGATACTGGGTGGCCACCCGGTAACGCTAGTTCATTACACAACCAAAGGAAACGTTGCGGAAGTTTATATCAGCTTTTTATATTTTTTTTTATTATTTTTTTTTTAATAATAAATAACACCCAACAGTCACATACATAGTCCTGACCCCACACTAAGATCGAGTCTTGTGTCGTGGGTATCAGGAACTACGAGAGACTTTTCGGTCTCACAAACACCCAGACTCGGAAGAAATATTTGTGGGCCGCACAAACATTTCTTTCGGTGCGGGGATCGAACCCGCGGCCTCTCGTTTCACAGGCGGCGTCAAACCAACTGCGCCACGGAGGCTGTCAACTTTTACTTACTTGCTTATTATTTTAGATGCTACAGACTTATGATTGAGGTACATAATGTTACAAGCCGCAGAAAGGAAATCTAAAGAATGTCGCGATCAAAACGTTTATTAAGTCTTAACCTTTTATTTTCTTATTTTTTATATTATTTGATTATGTAATACCATTGCATCGACAAGGTAGGTAGGTATTTTCTGCCCTAACTTTCATTGGCTTCACCATAAACGGCCGTATCACGCATTATGGTAAAGTTTTCCTACAAATGAGGTCCAATGCGAGTAAATTATATCCGTAGTGCGCCGCCCAGCGATGAAGTTATTATTTTCCATTTCCGTGGCGGTGTTAAGTCGATAATTCGAAAATGACTGCCATTTGTACGAGCAGGCAACAATCTCCCCGCACGTGCTCATTATCGAATCGTAGAACTCAAAGGTTTCTCGAACTGTGTCGCGTAACACTTCCGCACTACTATAAATAGACTTAGGGTTACAGTTTACACCTTATTCAAATACTTGGATTATAAATTAAGGATCATTTCAATTGAGAAGTAAAGTTTAACAAACGTTATCTAAAATATTTTTGATGAATGCTATCTTTCTAAAGTATACGTGGTATATTTTTCCGTCAAGTCAATACTTTAGCGACATTAATTGAAGCCACGTAGTGTTTATTGGATTAATAGTTCCTACGTCAAAAAAATCTAATTAAGTCTCCTAAACTTTCATGTAGGGATCTGGTATATATTTTAGAACAGGCATATTATTAATAATAATGGTCTTGAATAATATATCATGTATGTTATATTATATCTACATCGCCAGGACATATTCTAATATGGCTCTAATAATTTTCTTTTTTTGGAGAGCTATAACCTTTAGACATCTTGTAGATGATGATAAATATGTTCTATCAACGTGAGAGATTAAATGATAAGTAGGTATGACATTATTACGGAAACTTATACAGTTGTAATTACAACAAATCTAACCAGATAGTATAATCTAAAACTCACATACAAGCCTGAAGCATCAAATAGATCCATCATCATGATCAGCCTATTCGCGTCCACTGCTGGACATAGGCCTCTCCTATGGCATCAATTAGATTAGTATCATTAAATACTAAATGCTAATTTGAGTACATTATATTTATAATTTCGTGACCTATATGTAATTCTAGCCTAATCAAATTATGTAATTTGTGAAGAATTTGGTGAAACGGAAAGTAATGTAGTGTGTCGGACAGCGTGGTGTATCGGGCTTGGGGCGGCGGGGGAGGCGGGGTGTATGGACAATGTTCAATAGATGAGGACACGCAAGCCGCTCGTCAACCCGCCGCGCCGCGCCGTGTTGATGCTTTAGTTCCTCCCGTGTTATAACTCACTCAGTCCCGACATCGCGGTTAATTTGCTTCCCAACAGTTACATTTTGTATTTATAATCAATTTAAACCTCTTTCACACGGTCCTTCAATGTTTAGGGGTATCGATTTTCTTTTATAAATAAATATTAAGCAGCAATTCCCTTGAGGAATAATATTGAATAATATTTAATATCTAAATTATTACTAACAGCTTGGGACGACATTGACATCTTATTTGATTCTGAAAACATTTATTCGTAGATTTAAAATGTAGAGCTTTAAAATGTTTCGCGAAGATATTGTCCGTATTGTGTTGCACATTTGTGTTGGTGGTAATAGGTAAGTATACGACGTAAAAGTTCACGTAGTGGATTCCTGGTGTTTTCCGAGCGGTACGGCAGTATGCCGGGCGGCGGGTGGAAGCGGGATGCACGGCGCACCGCCGCGGCGGTTTCGTACATCGCCACCCGTCCGCGCCCGTAAGCTCGTAATTTGCCTTTCTATTAGAGCGAGGGCGTGAAAAAAGGAAAGCGTTTACGGCGTGTTTAATGGGAGCGAGAGGGAAGAAATATGACCACCCGTCGGGAGAAGGGAAAATTTTGGTTTTCAGACAGTTTTTGCAGAGATGTGCATCGGCTTGTGAAGTGCGAGGGGGACGACAATGTTTGCGGAGCCGCTCCCCGAATAATTAGCGGAAGTCGTGGCTTAGTTCACCCCCTGGCGGGTGAGTTGCGGGAAGGGAGTTCCTCTATTTGTCGTTTAAGAGTTAATCGGACGAGTGATTCGTCACCCTCGAGAGAGCATGCCGCCGGCGATATTATATCTTTATTAAGAGCGTGTCGTACAACACTGCGCCGCTGCCACCACGCTCCCGGCCCATAACCAAATCTTGATTATTGATAAACTAAACACGACACGTTACTGGAAGCACTCGTGCTCTTCATATCCGATTGCATTTTTATTTATTGTCCCAGTAAAAATTGTCTTTCTTTTTATTTTTACAAATTTTTAACAGGAAATTTGATTATTGGTTAGTTTGATATTAGAGTATTCTTGTAACATTTTTTTTTATTAATGTGACATGTAGTAGAATAGTCTATGTTTTTATTTATTTGCTTGCATGCCTGTTTCATTCAAAAGGTATCGTCTCGCGCCTGCCGCTATCGATTGTTCCTTACTTCCTCTGGCAACATTCTGTAAAACCCTTTCGTATGTTATTTTGTATTTTCATAGTTGATACGTGCTCAGCATACAATATTTGCCTAGGATAATCATGGTGATCATGTAGTTGTCTCTATAAATAACAAAGTTTTTTCATATCTGTATCAGCCCATATACGTCCCACTGCAGGGCACGGGCCTCCTCTACAATCGACTACCGATTGAGAGTGGTTAGGCCATATAGTGGTTAGGCCATATAGTATATAACATTATTTCCTTTTACAGCGTTCCGTATAAATGCGCTGTTATCCAAAATAAAGTTTAGGATTCATAATACAAGGTAGATATGTATGTTAATTTGAGATCGAAAAAAATAAATATTACTTAAATATAACATCTATGTAAGCACTTTCAGTTTGAGTTTTTAAGCTCATTATACTTTAGTGCTATGACAGCTGCGAATTTTAGTTATTTTCATAATAGCTCATCTTTAAAGCGATTTTATTCAACTGATGATATATATAGTGGTTTATTAGTATTACTTATATTACAACCGTTCACAAAAAATATCGGTAATATTTAAGTAAGACATTTTTTAAACAAAATTATGACATCGAAACTTATCATTTGCATAGTTTGTTACTTGTTTGAATACAGTTTCTTTTTGCTTCATAAAACTTGCTAAACAAAAATACGAAACTTTCGTTGTAATTGCATTCGCTCTAAGCGAGTTTTTTTAAATGCGCAATATTCGCATTCAGTATGTCATACGGACATGCACGGCGGTAAACACAAAAATGTTTTGTTTATTTTGAAATGTTTCCTTGGGGCAGAGACGTGTAATTTATCATTTGTTGAGGGGAAGTGACAAATACAGCAGTAAACAGAGCTCGTGTGCGGACTGTCAATTAGCTGTAATAGCACACTGTCGAACGACATATGCTCCACCACCAACTTTTATATTTGTTACCCTTTTTACGATACCAAATTATACTACGCCAGAGAATCTATGTTGGTGCACCGCTGTCGCACTGTTCAATAATTATATGCTACAAATTGACACCGCGGCCTCAAGTTTTACCATGTCCATTACAATTTCCATGTTAAAACTATTATCTCGATGGTTGACAGGTATTAGTGCGGTTTCCTCTTCTTGAATCTTAATAATAATATGCATGTTTTATTATTAGTATAGTTTAAAACACTCACGTATGCAGTTTTATAATTATCTTTTTTTTATATTTGCACCTTGTATGTGTGCTCATACAGGTTGATAGTAGTTTTCATAAATAATGGTACCGTCTTTGTTATAGTAGGATATTATTTTTAGTAGACATTAATGTCCACTCATGCATGAGAGTAAGCTTGGATTAAGAGTGGATATACAGAGGTAACCTGCTATCTTGTATCTAAACATACAAAAGTATTGTACACTTCTAATATTGTTACCCTTCCTTTTGCCTTATAAACGTAATCCATTAAAAACAACTTCAATATTCTATGTTATAGTTCTACAGCGTTTAAATGTGGCCATAATACTTGAAACTCTTTCAGTTTTGTATACTCGTATATTATGTGTATGCTATAGTGCAGTAATTGGCGCGCTCCAATCAGCGGCAAATGAACGATGGTGGTAATTAAAACGGATCGACTTACGGAATCAATAAACTTACGATAAGCTAATTAATTGCACAATACTCGTTGGGTTTGGTTAGGTGTACCTATACTGTATATTGTATACCTATCCCAACACCGACCGTGATTGAATCATGCCTCATTTCAATCAGTCACACTCGTACACCTATAGATTGCAGTTTAAATTAGTTCTGTTATTATATCTTCAAGCCTGGTTCAAAAATATTATGAGTTTCCATTAAAAAGAGAAAAAATAGATTTATAAACAATGTTATATGAATGTCTTCCGTTTGAGTTGAGTGCACTTCTGTGACCCTAATAAGCACACGTAGGTCGTGAATCGTCAACTCAGAACAAGAACTATGTTAAAAAAAAACACAAAAGGGCAGAAACGTCAATGTGTGTGGTGCGCTTGTTGACACCAAAAAACAAACTCGGCTGTTAATAAATTATCAGTTTTCAGTGCATAGTAACACTCCACGGGAGGTATTCTCAGAAAGGCACTTCCTAACAGCACAAGGTGGCGAAGCATAGCTTTATTCTAGTATCTTGTATCAATTCAATGAAGAGTTTTTGCACCTCACGTCATATTAACGATACCACAAGTATAATTTGAAATTAGTGTGAATATTGAGAAACATGTATTTAGAAATGAAAACTTGTGTAGCTTAAGGAAAAACTTTAATGAGGTTAACTTTTCTAACAGTCTATTTGATAGCTATAAGTAATTGTTATAGACGATGTCAAATCCATTATATTAAAGAGATATAAAATGTATGGCTTTGATATCGTCCGAGTCTCAATTACTTGATGCAATCGAGCCCAAATACAGGGTATATCAAGACTGCTACCGAAACTGAAGCCGGTAGTTTAAGCGACTTCAGACACAATGTAACAGAAAAAGTTGCAAAAAAAAAGCGACCAATTTTTTTTGTATTTTTTTCCTATGACCATATTTGGGTGGTAAATGCATGTTTTCCTAAAATAATAGTGTATACCCTTTTATTTCTAAATAATCTAAGGTATAAAAGAGTCGAAATTATTATTTTAGCAAAAATCATGGATTTACCACCCAAAAATGACGGTTGAAAAGTCCCAGTAGTTCCACTCATTATTATAGTGGAACTATGAGTGGAACTACTGGGACTTTTCATTCCCAGTAGTTCCACTAGAATAATTAGTGGAACTACTGGGAATGAAAAGTCCCAGTAGTTCCACTGAAATTATTATAATGAATTTACACTGTTTCCTTACTTTTTATTATTTATTGATTATTTTTAACAACAAATACGCTGACATCGGCTTCGCTTAAGGGTAGGTAGGAGTGATACTAGTTCTACACAAAGTACTCCTTACTTTTATTTGATTGTTCCGAAGAGTTGTTTGAGATGGTATCACCGTCGCCTATGTACCATCAGACTATATGTCACCGAAGTAGAGTTTATTCTCACCACCTGAAAGCGTACCGCTCCCGAACGGTACGTTTCCAGCATTCTTTCCTACCACATAAGTGCAAGCTCTGGAATGAACTCCCTGCATCGGTGTTTCCTCAGCGCTATGACCTGTCCTTCTTCAAACAAGGTTTAACGAGAGTACTCTCCTCAAGGGTGGCAGCGACTTTGTTGTGCTGGTCCCCTGGCATTGTGGAGATCGTCGTCGTCTCGTCTGCCTACATGGCAAAAAAAACCTTCTGTGGCACAGTGGTAACGCCCCAGACGAGTCTGCCCATTCATGCTGAGACATGACAGACAACGGCGTAGCCCTACCACTTTCAACTGTCTATAACCAATCTTCTTTTTATTATTTAATGTATAAGTATATAAAAATATATATTTCTCTTTTTTGTGTGTTTTCTTCTTTATTAAAGCTTGCGGTGATATCACTGTATTGTAAACTTATTTTGAAAAGATCAACGCTAGAGTTTCTCGCCCATTCTTCTGTGGTGCAAACAGCCTTGTGAACCAGATGGTAGAAATAAAGTGTGAAAGAACCTAAATGTAAGATGTACCCAAAGATTCAATAATACATTTTCATTTCATTTCAATGAATTCTCGGTTTTACAATTCGCGGTGGCGCCTCGCTGCAGTACAGCGGCAACAACATGCCTTTTGAGTAGATGCAGCGCGAGCACTGAAAATACTACGCCAAGATAAGTTGGCATTGCTAATAATACTAATGTTTTTCAAAATAATTGTATGTATCAAATTAACAAAGAAGATGTATATAATTGTAGGTTGAAATGTTTCAATTGACCCTCCCCGAAGTTGGTTAAAAGTCTCTACCTAGATAATGGTAACGTGCCAATAATACCTGGAAAATATTATGATCTAGATTAGGTTGCGGAAAGTTGCTTTATGCATAATAAAAAGTAATTAAAAATCCTTAGAATAAACCTGTGTCCAGCAATGAGCTTTTCGTGGCTGAGGAGAGCGAAAACAAAGAGAAAGAAATGACGCGACACTTCATAGGTATAGTTGCAACGTATATAGGCCAATAGGAACTGGCTTATCAAGTCGAAGAAACACAATAATGTGCAAGTATTCCATTGGAAAATTCTGGTAAGCATTGCCTGTGAGTGTAATCTATCCCCGATATGGCGATAGGTACACCTCTATCACAAATTCGGGGCCAAAATAAAAGTTAGGGGTACTTTGTGTAGAACTAATATCACTTCTACCTACCTCTTAAGCGAAGCCGACGTCCGCGTATGTGTCGCCAAAAATAATCAATAAATATATGTAAGGAATAATATAATAAGTAAGGAAACAGTGTAAATTCACTATAATTATTCCAGTGGAACTACTGGGACTTTTCATTCCCAGTAGTTCCACTAGAATAATTAGTGGAACTACTGGGAATGAAAAGTCCCAGTAGTTCCACTCATTATTATAGTGGAACTATGAGTGGAACTACTGGGAATAAACCAAAATGACTATATTTAAAAAATCATAAAAAATAACTGTCGCGTTTCTTTGCGAAATTTTTAGTTGCATTGTGTTTGTAGTCACTAAAATTACCACCCGGCTTCGTTTTCGGTAGCAGTCTTGAGATACCCGGTATATTTTAGTCAGTTCTGTGGTCGTATCTATGTCATATCTATGTGCATGTCTAAATAAACGGATACATATAATTGAATATTTATAAAATAGAAAGAAAGAAAAGAAAGAAAGGCACATTTATTTGTCACACAAGACAACGGACATACTCGATTAACAAAAAAATACACATACAATGAACATACATAACAAAAACAATAAAACTCTAAACGAGATGCACGTCGCATCGCTGTGACAAAGTAGGTGACCACTCAGCTCACATGTTGCACCGAGGCAGAAGCCACAGCGCAACGCTGATTTTCAGTGGTCACCTAGAGTGACATGCGAACGCCGGCCAATAAACCATAAGTACTTATAACTAAAAACTAAAATGAAACAAAGTTAATAAACAACATTTCAACTAAATACCAATTACACAATACTATACAAGCAACAAAATACAATAAAATAAATATATAATTAACAACCAAATAAGTTAAAAGTTCCATCCCGCCCTCACACGCCATACCGACTAGTTTGCATAATGCGCATGCGTATAACCAATTGTCGCGGCGCGTCACGCCTGAGCGAGCATATGCATTGCGCAATTATATATCATATTCAAATTAAAAAGGCACTATGCAGTCGTCCGGCGGCAGGGACGTGAGAGGACGCTTCTCAGATAGTTAACATTAGGCCCAAAAGCGTGCGGCTAGGCTTCGCAAATATTTACTGTTTACTATTTGCAGCATGGCAGTACCGTAAAATAAAACAAACGTCTCGGGTAAGTGCAAATTGCTTATTTTACATATGACTCAAGTTAATATGAAATATTTTAAAGTGAAAGTATATTTTGGAAAACGTTTATAAAGTGATAAAAATAAAATAAAATACAAACAACAATGTTCCTAAATACGGAAATTTTAGTAGTGTGCGTGGCGGTAGTTTTGCGAGTAGGTCGCCGTGTGGGTGGTATTGGTCACAATAGTGTTTGGCTTGGCATTCGTCACGGGGCGCCGCGCGGCGAGCGGCCGGCGCGGCGGAGGGACGCGCGGGGGGCGCAGCCATCATGATTGATGACCCTCGCCTTGGCTACACACCGCACTCTACACTAACAGCCTTCCTTCAACCTCTACAATTTGTTCCTCATTTTAAGCAGTTTCTCTTTTAATATAAATAATATTTATCCACTTGCCTATCAACTTGTAAGTTTATATTTTTATTGTAAATCTTAAAGGTTGTGGCAATATTCGCTATCACTCACTACGCGTATCCAATATGGTAATTTTGCCCCGACTGACCCTTCCAATGTGAACGTATTGACTCTTTAACACCAACATTTTTTTCTGCTTGTTTTGAGGCTATTACTTACGCATAAGTAAATTATTTATCTCAAAACAGTAAAAACAAGAGCCAACATTGGCAACTGTTGCTTAAATTATGGATTGTCATAGGTTACTTGGTTCCGTAACATAATACGCGGCTCGATCTCGGATACGATAGCACGACGAAAAATTCATAATCTCCGGCGGGCTTCGTAAATAAAAATTATTTGGTATTGGGACAGGTGTAGCGTCGGGTTACGCAGGCACTGCCTGCCGCCCGCTGCTGCGCGGCGCGCCACTCATTAATATTCGGACGAATTAGATCGTGGATCCAACGCGCTGCTCGTACAGGTGCAACCTGTCTCATCAAACGGTCAAATTGAGAACATGCCGTGACACTATCTCCAAGATAATCAAGCTGTTTAGTAGCTAATAAGCTCCATAAACATTTGTAATTCCAACCTCAAGCACAAGGCCGTCCGAACTATTTGTACGTTTCTATATTTTAGATAAGGTCACACAGCCACATGTGTATGAAGTTGTAAAGTCGTTGATTATCACACATAACAATATTAATGTGCTCCGACTTATGAATACTTTATTTTTGATATTTTTGTTGTGCAGTAGTGAACTCTGTGACACCGTTGAGTTATAATACCTATCGTGTCGCTAATAAATAACAATTAGTATAGCCCTAATTAACTATATAAGAGGCTTGATAAGTTTTTATGTCTTAATGTCGCGTGAGCCACGATAATTTGTGATTAAATCGGGCCATGTCCTTTATAGCTGTGTGATGTTATAGATGTGGACACGCGCTTCCTATTTTGTAAATAATTATGTAGAGTCCGTATTTTCAACACTTGTCACCTGATGTATTAATTTTGGCGATATGTAGCCATGTGCTTTCAAAGGCCTGTTATAATGTTGTAGATGGTTATTGCAAACACCAGGAATAAGTTATTTAATACCATCTGCAAAAGTGATAATTTGCATGATGCCTCATTAAGCCTGCATAACTTTCGTAGTCAGTATTTTACGATTGTAAAATATGGAAGAACGATTTTAAGATAAACGAATTTATAGATGTAATATTCATGTTTCGCTTCCGTCAGACATAATGGCGAACTTAACGGCACATTAGAGGGCATGTAAAGCAATTAGCTTCGTGTAAAATGTAATTTAAAAACTTTCGACGGCTTAATCTTGCATCGGGACCCTTTGTCGGATCGACCGAGTTAATGGAGACGTTTTTAATCTGGCGGATTACAAGTGGACAACTGACTTGTCACCAAACGCTGCTGGCATGTTATCGGTGACGGATCAGTGTCCTCTCGCATCATCTAAAATCCGAATTGTTCTTCGCTTACTATGCTATAACTTGAATGTGACGTGGACGTATTACAATATGACCTTTACTGCTCACGGGTTAGAGACTTCTCGGTGTTGTTTATTTTGTGTAGCGCGGCTCGACGGTCCGGCGCGGCGCGGCGCGGCGGCTCGGCGGTTGAGCCTGACACGTCACTCGTTTTGTACTCGTCGCCTGATCCCGTGCTTAGCTAACCGTTTTGACAAGATTTTAGATGTAACGATAAGAATATCCTTTTTTCTTCATTTTGCCGAAAACGTTTTGTTTACATGCCAAATATATGTACTTACATGCATTCACAATCCATTAACATGTGTGTGATACATCATATAATCCTGCCGTAATAAGTATGTGTAGTCTTTATCAACTATAGTGTTACTGTATGTCGTTTCAAGTTTGAAGTGCAGAGGAAAATCTTTTTGTCGCCGGGCTAATAATTAGCACGACGTTAAATCTTTCCTATGAAATACTCTAGAGCATTGTATACATATAAAGTAATCCAAACCTTTAATTATTTAGGAAAGGGATTATTAGAATATTATCAAGCGATTTATGTCCGATAGCTTAATTTTTTGTGTAATTGGATCTTAAGACAGTGACTTCCTAGTCCACGAAGCGAGATAATATCGCCTCGCGGGGAATCCGGCAAAGGCACCGGTCCCACCCGCGACAGCGCATCACAATACAGTCGTTTAACACGCTCATCGCATTCGGAACGTTTCTTGACAGCTTACGTGTTCGAAAAAGGAACGAGTTTAATTTTTTTGGATGGACAGACTTAACTAAAATGATGATGCTAGAAATGTATGAGCTATTGCGCAAAGCATATTAAATCGTATTTAGCATTTGATTAGGGAGCAACAATCTGTACTCTTCGCGAGCTCAGCCGTTCCAGGACAAATCGAGCCTTTTCACCAAGGACCGATAATTTGCATTTTCACTGAGTTTTTCTCTCCCCGGAAAAAATCTATGGTATATTTTTGTTAATTGTTTATATTGTAATAGTAAAGTAGTGTAATTCAAAATAGGTATTCGTCGAGTTACGCGAGAAAGTGGAAAGCAATGATAAATAGAACTCTAAACAATTCTTGGCACAGATGATATATTCCCTGAAAAGGCTCTATATGTAGGTAATAGGCAACACAGTGGCATGTGAAAGAGTGTCGGTGGAATCAGCAATGAGTGTAGGCTTGGAGTTGTGGTGGCGGCGGTATCGGCGGTGTCGGCGGCGTGCGCGAGGCGTGTCCGCGCTTCATCGATCGCAGCCTCCGACGCTCCTCGACGACGTCTGCTCCCCAGCACCCCAGCACCCGCCGCACCCCACCCCGCGCCGCACCCCGCCCCGCCGTGACACCCCGCGCACGTTAGCGCTCCGACCGACTGCATTTACCACCCGCGCCACCCGGCACACATACACAAATACACACTTTGCAACATGTTTTCTCAATAAGCAAATATTGCATTGTCACTACATTTTTTATCATAAATAATTTCATTGATCACAGAATTTACTTATATCAGGTGACACACTACAATTTAATTTCGAAGCGTTGATCCAGCGCCAAAAGTATTTCAGTCACTCGATTCTTAACGGTGTTACGTCTCTTGGCGAGGAACCTGTAAATGTTTTTGAGCATATTATAATAAAATTAAGTTATAAAATGTTGGGCCATCCGTAGCGGCACGTTAGTGAACCCCTGAGTGAGCTTTTTTAACAACATGTCTCTTTTTTTTTTTAAACAATGTTAAAGAGTTGTCACGTATTATCTATATTATTTACATAAGATCAGGAGCGATAATCACTCTATCTGTGACGTAAAATAACAACATAAAACATTAGTGGTCTAAATTAAATTTGTCGGGTGGCGGTATGGCGCCGGCGGTGGTCATCCATCATCGGTAATGGTGCGGCCGCACTAACGATCGTGCACTCTGTCGGTCATGGGCTCATGGCACCGCATCACCGTATCACCGCGCCACTCCACCGCCACGCCACCGTCACGTCGACGCCACGCAATCACCACGCCACCTCCACAACACCTTGCCGATCCGACTCTACACTTCATTCATATTAGGTTTTTGTCAAAATTGCAATTTGGAAATTTTATATTGATCAAACTTCAAGTCAAGTGGAGACTGTCTTATAGATGGCAAGCATAAGATTTCATATTCAAAGTAAACATTACGTAACATGTGATTTACTGGACTTATAGCAATGAACTGATGAAATTAATTTGCGCAGTATGTGGACACAATTATTCACCAGTTTCAATTAACGAGGCGAGTAAATGCACTCGTAGAGATACAAGAATTGCAAGATAAATTTTTGTGTTCGCTCGCAAGTGGAATCGCTAATTACATCAGCAGCTGACTTCAGTTAAGTGACGATATCAATCTTTACTTGTGCGCATGTGGGAACGTGCTTACACGGCCCCAACAAAAGGCTCGTTTTATGCATTATAATCACCGGAAAGGTTTGAAAGCTTACTATGCAGTTTATTACTTGATGCATGTCCATCACTTGCTTTACATTAACCAAAATATGTGCTCATGCATTTAGAATTAGGATTTTTAAATATCATATTAGCAGAGCAAAATTGTTGCCATGAGCCATGTTGAAGTGTGCAGCCTGTAATACTAAACCTGTGCTTAAATATTCTAAGGTTATCTGTACCGTCTGAGAGGTAGCAGCACCTGCGTCACGGTATATTGACTTTTATAGACGTTTCTCGGTTCATTTAACCGTGTTGGCGTGGAACCGCGTTCGTCAATATGCGACCCGTCTAGCGTTTCACGACGCTACTACGATTACCTCGGGCTAACACGCATTACTATGCAAACCGGCTCTATCATTTTTCATTTTAATTACTATTTTCACTTTTATTTACATTCTTATATGTAAAGAATTATTATGGTTATAATGAGAAAAATAATAACTACTGTTATAGTATATTAATTATGAAATAACATATTAATTTATATACAAATATGTTTAAAAAGAAATATTGTAAAGAGTGTAACGCTCACTGCGTATAACCAGGCCAATAAAATTCCAATAAGTGAATAGTCTCTATAGAAACATCGTAAAAAAATGCTGCGTATAACATTATACGTGTTGAGCCGTGATTCAATCGAAATTATTATATCGTTTATATTCAAATGGGAAGCTGGATGTTTTATATATAGTTTACGACGTTGAAAAACCAACAGATTAACAGTTTATAAATACGAATAAAATTATCAAGATATTAAATTTCTACCATCGTCGATCCACTACGTGAAATTGATAATGCGTTTTAATGGCAACCCGGTAAACACGATAATATAAATAGAATCTCTATTGCTCATTAAATACAAACAAAATTGTTTTTTATTTGAATTATCCATACATGGGAATTAACGATGAGTAAGTACGCGTAGCTCATTTGCAAGTACATATGAGGCTTAGCTGCTAGTGCCTGTGTGCTTTTGCAGTAAAGTTAGTTGTAATTATGCGGAGTATCAACAGCTCCATTACGTTATGCTGATGGTATAATTGCAGCCTTGTCGACCACTAAGGAGCTAGCATATACAGCGAATGCTATTAGACATTAGTCGGTAGATATTTACGATCTTACAACTCTAAGCACTCGCCATGTGGTTTGACACGGTTCGATTAATTAAAAAATATTATTTTAACCAACGTTAAGAAAGTAATTTGTAGTGAATCTAAACTTGCTATATTATGTTTTTTTTTTGTGATTTAGAGGATGAGGTCAAATTAGAGCGAATTTCTGAGGTTATTGGAAGTATATTCAGTGCGAACTGACATTAAATCACGTTAAAATGGGAGCCAATGATGTTTATACAAATAATTAAATCGAAAAATTATTATTTAATTAATTAAAATATACTGTAGAATTTGTTCATTATGACTGAGCCTATATTAACCAAATTTTTTTTATGGGACCATTTATAAAGTACATCCTTTAACACAACAAAATATTTATTCAAATTATTACAAGCGTATATACATAAAAAAACGATGACGAAAAATTGAGCACGTCCTCTTTTCTTTTGCAGTCGATTAAAAATATCGAAAATATGTAACCATATGATGAAATAAATTATAGAGCCACAAAGTTATCTGACCCGGTGAGAGAGTCGCTGTAATCGAATTTGGTGTTGCCATTAAAAATAGATATTGCAATAAATGGGGTAAAGTAAGATTTTTCAATCCGATCAATAGTGTCGAGAAAATGACCAGTTTCATCTGCATATTATTTTTTCTTCACACGATTTCTAACAAATCGCTCCCCAAAACCCTTAAAAAAGTGTATCTGTATTCTCCTCCACAATCGAGAGTACGATTGCGGGTGGTTAGGCCATATCACAGGCCATATAGCCCACCACGCTGGCCTCA
Source organism: Hyles vespertilio (assembly GCA_009982885.2). Lineage (NCBI taxonomy): Eukaryota > Metazoa > Arthropoda > Insecta > Lepidoptera > Sphingidae > Hyles > Hyles vespertilio. The sequence goes on along the minus strand of CM042807.1, from coordinate 16,863,171 downwards.
TGCGGGTTGGTGGACTTACAAATTCTGATAAAAATTCTAATAAATCGCTTTGATATGCAGGTTTCCTCACGATGTTTTCCTTCACCGTTATAGCGCGTTTTTATCAATACAAGCATGGCTCCGAAAAGTCAGAAGTGTGACCTGAGATTCCAACCCGCAACCAGCGTGAACAAGTTGGCTGCCGCGTCTGGTCCATTTACCAACAGGCCACCACGCACGTAACGTAAAATGAGACGAGTAAGATACATTTTAGTTTATGATATGTACTTACATATTATATTCTACTAGTACGTACATAATTCTGTTTTCGTGGAATTTATTTTATATAGCTGACAACACAAACCTTTGGTGGCAGCTACGCGTTAATACAATTTTTCGAAGCGTATTATTGATGTCGGAAGACGCTTTTCATCCTACGTAAAATTTAATACCTGAAGTATAATGTTCCTAGCATCATTTTATATAGCTTTGATCTATTCCACTTTGATCACCTGGGTGATATCACCTAGGTGATCATAGGACACTAAATTGTCGCCTATGATCACCTGCGATTATGATCACCTGGGTGATCATAGGCGACTGCGACAAAATATTTATTATAGTATCCTATGATCACCTACAATTTTTTTTTACTTTTTTCACAAATCACCCACCTTGCGACTTCACATATGACTCACCACACTAACACATTGGTGGCGGGTCTCTTATATGTGACAGGCCGTTTGGAAAGGTACAAACGAAATATTTGTTTTCTCCCGCGAAACAGCAGTGTAAATGCACTGTTGTGTTTCGGTTTTGCATTGCCAAGCATTGCTTTGTAATTGAAGGTGTTGTTTGGTTTTGCTACTGTTTATAAGCGGTCGTATCGCTTACCATCAGGTGAGCGGCATGCTCGTCTCGCCATTAATTGCAATAAAAAACAAAAAGTTTCAATAATATTTATTAGAGTTAGAACAAAAAAAAAAAAAACAATGGACGAAGGAAAATGGGGTACATACATGGTGCATGTGGGGAGAACGACACCGTACTACTAATTGTGTGGAAGGATGGAATTTCAAACTTAATAATTCGTTGCGTCGGAATAACAATATCGTACATAATATAATCAATGCATTTCGAAAAGATGCAAAAATACCGCGCTTACCCAACAAGAACTTAAGAAGAGAAATCGAATTTAAATTGTTCGTAAAGATTTCATCAAGCAATGTCAAATGGCACTACTGAGTGGTTCTGTTACTATTGGCCACTTCCTAGAGAATAATATATTAAAACTGGTTTTTTTTTATTGCAATGAATGGCGAGACGAGCATGCCGCTCACCTGATGGTAAGCGATACGACCGCTTATAAACAGTAGAGAAACCAAACAACACCTTCAATTACAAAGCAATGCTTGGCATTTCTCCTTGTCCTTAAAACCGATACAAAACAGTGCATTTACATTGCTGTTTCGCGGGAGAAACAAATAATTCATTTGTACCTTTCCAGACGGCCTGTCACATATAAGAGACCCTTAGATTATATATTTGTCTAGATTGAGCAATGCCAACAAACGATGCGCTAAAACTGTCCTCACTTTCGTTGATATGTGTGAGTACCGGTCGTGTAATTATTGTAATCCAACTGTTAAGGTGTGTGTGTTTAGGGATGCCTACTCCAGATTATTAACTCAACTTCTCCCCATTATTTCATAAACAAAATAGGTTAATAAAATATTTTTCTTTATTTAAAGAATCATACTATTAATTATATTTATAACGCATTTTAGTGAAAACAATAAAGATCTAAACCCATCTACTAGTGTTTGATTCCGAATAGAATTAACTCTTTGGATTTATTGCCTGGGCTGTTATCTGATTTCTGTATTTATGTAAAATATAAATCATCATAAGTATAGAGCCACAAAGTTATCTGGCCCGGTGGCCAAAACTGGAAACAAAGACGTCATTTGAAATTGTCAATCTAGCTGCCAGTCGCTGACATATCCGCCATTGGTTGTTTACTCAATGTATTTATTTTTCCTAGATTATTTAAAACTAGTGAAAAATGCCGAAAGCTTTAAAAAGTGATGCTAGGAACGTTATACTTCAGGTATTAAATTTTACGTAGGATGAAAAGCGTCTTCCAACATCAATAATACCCTTCGAAAAATTGTATTAACGCGTAGCTGCCACCAAAGGTTTGTGTTGTCAGCTTTATAAAATAAATTTAACGAAAACAGAATTATGTACATACTAGTAGAATATAATATGTAAGTACATATCATAAACTTAAATGTATCTTACTCGTCTCATTTTACGTTACGTGCGTGGTGGCCTGTGTTAAATGGGCCAGACGCGGCAGCCAACTTGTTCACGCTGGTTGCGGGTTGGAATCAGGTCACACTTCTGACTTTTCGGAGCCATGCTTGTATTGATAAAAACGCGCTATAACGGTAAAGGAAAACATCGTGAGGAAACCTGCATACCATAGCGATTTATTAGAATTTCTATGGTATGTAAGTCCACCAACCCGCATGAGGCCAGCGTGGTGGGCTATATGGCCTGTGTAATGGCCTAACCCCCCGCAATCGTACTCTCTATTGTGGAGGAGAATATAGATACACTTTTTTAAGGTTTTGGGGAGCGATTTGTTAGAAATCGTGTGAAGGAAAAATAATATGCAGATGAAACTGGTCATTTTCTCGACACTATTGATCGGATTGAAAAATCTTACTTTACCCCATTTATTGCAATATCTATTTTAATGGCAACACCAAATTCGATTACAGCGACTCTCTCACCGGGTCAGATAACTTTGTGGCTCTATAAAATGTTCGGAACACATAACTGAAGTCTTGTGAGGCTACGAATGGTCTTCTTTCGGTTTCCGCTGTGTAATGTCTTTCCAGCAATTTGCTAGTACGGAATCCGTAGGAAGTCTAAAAAATATTATATTATTAGGACCTTGAATAAGTTCTCGCTGTTTCTTCAAAGATGACAATAGCAGTACCCCCGTTTGTGAAATTTTGAATGGTAATACACATGCAAGGCAAAGAATTAACAAAATTACTATGAAGTGCATGACGTCGTGGGTTTCATTCATATTGTGTAGGTGAGTTATTATTTACTCATTAAATAAATAATGCCATTCTTCTTGTTCTTCTGATCGAAATATGATGTAATGATATTTGTGTTTTATCTCCCATAGTTTCAACAAATCTTCCTAGTAATAAATTGACAACACTGGCCAATGAAACTCATGTTCAAATAACGAATTAAAAGTTCATGTTTTTCTTCAAATAATAGTGGTTTTAACAAGAATGTTACCGATAGAAAGTGATATTGATATTATTATACAGTTTTTCCACATAATTGCGATACAATTCGACAACACAAACCGGCATAATTAATTATTTTTCGGGAGCACGTTCTCCATATGTAGTTCAAATGACACTGACGTACGTGAGAAGCGAGTCTACCAAATATGGTAGACTTTAATTGAGCCGTGCGGTGAGGTGTGATGTGTCATCTAGACGAGTATATAATCTAAGTAAGAGACCCACCCCCAATGTGTTAGTGTGGTGAGTCATATTATGTGGAGTCGCAAGGTAGGTGATTTGTGAAAAAAGTAAAAAAAAATTGTAGGTGATCATAGGATACTACAATAAAATTTTGTCGCAGTCGCCTATGATCACCCAGGTGATCATAATCGCAGGTGATCATAGGCGACAATTTAGTGTCCTATGATCACCCAGGTGATATCACCCAGGTGATCAAAGTGGAATAGATCATAGCTTTCGGCATTTTTCACTAGTTTTAAATAATGCAGGAAAAATAAATACATTGAGTAAACAACCAATGGCGGATATGTCAGCGACTGGCAGCTAGATTGACAATTTCAAATGACGTCTTTGTTTCCAGTTTTGGCCACCGGGCCAGATAACTTTGTGGCTCTTATAAATAAATGTTACTGTCAATAAAGTGTCACAGGCCAATGCAGAATTTATTATGACTTAAATTAAAAACCTTTTTGGTCCACATCGATCCATAGGAAAATCCAGCTCTAGGAGTAGAATATATCTAATTAATAAAATATGATTGATCTTACACAATAAATGGGTATCCGACAATGGAGAAAACTCATAATTTCCTCTGACAAATAACTTGGTAGCTGATTCAAGGTAAAATCGTCTTTAGGATTGTCTTTATAAAGCATAAGTTTGCTTACAATAAACGCCGAAGCTGTAAGGCAGATAGCGAAAGGACGAGATGAGGCGGTCATTAGCGAAATGAAGCCATTAGGAGCGTGTAAAACAGTTAATTACAGCGTAATCTCGACCCGAGGTGGCGCTCCCGAGACATTTCCGACGATTATAATGAACACGGATAATGACAGAATATTTCCCTTTCTGCGCCATCTAATAGCAGAATTAGTTTGTCGGGCTCATTTGCTTTATTTGAATAGATTCAGCCTTTATTCATTATGACACAGTTTTATGGGGCCACTACTGTCGGAATATATATAGGTGTAGCTTGCCTATGGACTATTGTTTAATCTAATAATTTGGAATTCAGTTAAGAATTGAAAACATATACGTCATAAATGTATACATGGTATACATTTACGTCCTGTTTATTATTAGATTTTAGAAATATATTTGCACTTAATTTTTCATACTTAGTGCGAGATGTCCCGACGCGACGTCGCGTGTTATCACTATTACAAAGTAAACGATCATTGTTGTAGTTAATATGTTATTTAAACAATATAAAAAATACCATGTAAAGAAATAACTTTGTAAGACACAGTCCTACGAGTATTATACAATAGACAAGTAGTATTCGGGTAGGTAATGTCGAATATTTAGATTAAGATCAGTTGACGTCACTTTCTTTTATCATTGACGACATGAATGGACAGTGTAGCGTGGACCATGTACAAGATAACAAATTAACAAACTAAGGTAGGTGCGGCCAATAAGGCCTGTCGGGTAATAAGGCCTAAGTAACAAAAACACAACTTAAAATAATCACCGCTACCCGAAGTCGCTGTCATAGGTAGCTAACAATCCAAGGTGGCGCCCCAAACATGTCAATACGCGCTGGCTCGCACGCTCTTGCTAGTGCGCCGTAATTCATCGTGGCCGGCGGATGCTCAGCTCGAATTATAATATAACGGTCAAATCAAACGTAAGTAATTTTTGTATAATACACTTTTCTACAATATTTTGCAGTATAATTGTCTATTAGTTTATGCGTAAGAGGCCTGTGGTGTTGAAATGATGTAACTTATACTGTATAATTTTATTTTGAAATTTTCTTAAAAAAGCGGTCGGCCGTTATTAAGGCCTATAAAATTCAACCATAGGCCTTATTACCCTCCTTTTTTGGCATCATCAATTGACTCTTTTACTGTTTATTTTATGCATTTAGAATGTGATTATAATTGTTTTCTAATTGGTTTATTGGTTTTTAGGAAATATTTATAACCACAATGCCCCCAAGCGAGCATGGTGCCCTGAAAATGACCTGGTGACGGCAGTCCGAGACGTGCAGTGTGGACGACTGAGCACGTAATAAGCTATTGAAAAGTATAAAGTACCCAGACGAATTACACGAAACTACCTCCAGACCGGTAGTTTATATAAAACTTTAGGTCGAAAACCTTTATTAGTGACTCCAGCTCTTATTATCTTTCTTATTCTTATAGGAGTTCTTTTAAATATAAGAGACCCGTGATTTTGGCTAATTAATTATTTTATTTTATTTTTTTATTTATATATGCTTTATTGTACACCAAAAAGACAAAAGACACATACAAGTACTTAAAAACTAAAGGCATGGTTACAATAGGCGGCCTTATCGCTAGCTGCGATCTCTTCCAGGCAACCTTTGGATGGACTGGATTATTGTGAAATTGAAATAAAGGGTAGTGCAAATAGCGAGGAGAATAATAATAATAAACAATAATAATTGATGTACATGCTATATTATATTAATTTACATAATATAAATAAATACAAACATACATACATACATACTAATATATATCGAGCTAACTATAATGATGATTTAAGTAGAGGAGCAAAAAAAAAAAAAGTATATTTATATATATATATATATATATATATATATATATATATAACAGGATAATACGTTACTGCAGTGAGAGATAATGTATCTTAACAAGTCTCTTAAAACTTGGTAATGTCTTAGCTTGTCTGACAGACAATGGTAATTCGTTCCACAAGCGAGCAGCATGAACTGTAAAGGACTTGCTTAGAAATGATGTGCTGTGATTGGGAATCTCTAGGATCAAATTCTCTGTTGATCTAATTATTGTAGATATCTCATATTCGATTATCTTATTATCCAATTTACAATGATAGTATTCATAAAACTAAATATTGTCATAATATTGGATTTACTTTAACAAATACTTGGGCGCCAAGAGCAAATCTGCTTTTACCAGGAACATTTTCATTACTATTATAAAAATGGGAATCGATAGTAAAAAACACTTTAACATAATATTAAATTATAAATCCATGGCTTATGACTGTTCAACGAGCTAAATACAGAATTAGCCTATTTCAACATTTTACAACGTTATAAAGTTATATTGGGTGCTCAATAACCAACAAGCGCCTAAAACTAAGCCATCGAACTACTAGAAGTCAGAATTTGAAGGGCGAATATCGCACGCCACTATAACATTTTAAAATAAGGAGGACACTGAATAAACATCTTACTTCCTAGATATTTATTACTATTTAGTATATAGAACAACAATAAACCAATCACAATATTATATATTCGGTAGTTCGGTATACTTTTTTTAGATTATGTACATACAGGTAATAAGCAGAAATTCGGCGAAAAATTAAAAAATACAAGAAGAAAAACATTACGTGAAAAACATTCATGCCATAGAGATCTTTATAAGAACTTTCGTAGTAGGTACGCAAATTCTGTTAATATTGTATTGTCCAACTTCGTAGATGTACTTACGCCCTTTCAATCGAACTCTTGATTGTAGAGAAGTCCCGTGTTCAAGTATTATATTACTCCACAATTGTTACATTACGGCATCCTTGATTTTATGGGCATTGTAAACTCGAAAACATCGTTAGCCTTATCAGTAAATCAATAATCGGGTGGGTAAGGTTTGTGCATTCGGCACCTTAAGCTAGTTGCAGTCAGAGGTTCCGGCGGAAGCGTCGTAAAACGACGTCATAGTCAGATTCCAACCGATAACAATTAAAGGGCACCTTGTTAACATTAACTGTTCTATAATTGCCCCTGATATTAATTATTATTTTATATTAGCACATGACTTATAACGTCAGAAATACCGTGGTAAGGTAATAACCGTTCCGTCGAACTCTAATGGTGTTTCCTTCGATTATGTATTTCTGCAATTTACCAAGTTTATTATTTAAATGTTTATTGAAGGTATTGCGTCTGAGTCGTTTGTATGCAGAAATCAGTTTTAATTTATTTTATTACAATAGTGAACATCTTATTGAGCTTTTGTGGGCTTATAAATCAATAAATTTTTAAAGCCCACAAAAGCTGATGCTGAACACGTTGAAATAACTTCCTGTTGCTAACTTTAAAATCACTTGTCATTACTGAGCTGCTATGACTATGTAGTAATATTATCTCTATGCTTGTTATATTAGCTGAATATGAAACGAAATAAGGTTCGAAGGTCTTAACATGTTTTATTTCTGTATTGGTTAATAAAATATAAAATAACATCTGACTAAAGGCCGAGCAGGCTTCGTGCGTAATAAAAGTTTAATTGTGCACACTTAAATCATGCCTACTGCACACCTCGGCCCGCTAGCTCACCCACTTTACAAACCACCTTATCATGATTTTGGATATGTAGCCAATAACTTGCCCGTAAATGTTTCCATTAGATAGTTCTTTTTAATGATTAAAAGCCCCATTTAAGACTACTAATTTAAATATACTTTATTATATACTAAAATTCATGTAGTTAAACTGCTAAGGGTGGTGTACACATTTCAGCACGTGAGTTTAAGATATTTTATTCCAAATGTTCACGAAGTAAACACAGCGGGATCTGATTTACCGGCAATTCCGCCTTGCTTAAGAATTTCACGCTTTCCACCAAATACTTTGTAATTTATTGTGAATTATCGTGTGTTAACAATAAAACATTTGTTGGCTACAATCTTAACGCAAAACAGATTTTTAATAAGCGAATTGTTCTTGTTAGTGTGAGAGGCGCCCCGCGGCCGTCGCTACTTTACACACATTCACTGATATCTTTAACATAACTTTTCTTCTCATATTATTAATGCATCCATTCTTTTTTATGAATATAAAGCTTTCATTCGATTACGAAAGGAATTCGTTAATCTGACATTTCCTTTTAGTATCATATTCTATGACTTTCAACACACTGCTGATAATTATGTTAGTACCTAATTTGTTGTATTAAAATATTTGAAGCATAGTTCTCAAATTTATGTTACCAAGTCCAAGAGTGCTTCGAGTTACACTTATGATGTAATTTAAAATTGTTAACTTTTTTATAATCCTATAGGTTAAAATAAATTTACGATAGTCAGTTAATAATAATTATTAAAACACATTAATAATGTAATTAGTATTAATAAAATGAAATAAGATGACACAGAGTGATAGCGACTTCAAAATGCTTTGCCACTTTACAAAAGTAATAAAATGAGAGTTCCATTTCGCACGATTACCCGGGAGACGACAAAACATGTCAAGTGTCAATTTGTTTAATTTACAGAAGAATTAAAATGGCGGCCTGACAGATGACAGCGCACCTCAGTGCTCTCGCGCGCCGGTGGGGAAACTTTTCCACTTTTTTATAGTGTAGGCATACCTAACCTGTTGGATTCTTAAATATTTTATTGCTTTTGTAAGTTCTTTTTCACACGAGGCTGGCACAAGTAACTGGATATTTTTGTTTTGAATGGTGAGATTAGCCGCCGCGACGCTATGGCGCGTGGCGACATAACGAGACGTGTGAGCGACACCCAACTGGACACGTCGCATCGCACCGCATCACGCCGCGTGTCGCGTGCCTCATGCCTGATGCCTGATGCCTCACTTTTCACGCTCTATTTTGTCTAACGATATGCTTTATTTAAATGTTCACCGTGGATTAAAACATTTAAATACTTCCTATGAGCAGTACATTTACGCTGTTTAAACGCATTAATATGAACCTAATAATCAGCCACTCGTAAGTGTGTATTACACACTGAAAGTTTAAAAGTATAAATTATAATGTCGATGACTTGTTTGCGGTCGCGTGCGAAACGATGTTTGCAAATGGATGACATTTCATGAAAACCAGTCCTGTTTCTATTCTACTTTTAATAAATACGCAAGTGTGTATGCGTGGTTCGTATGAACGAGTTATCGTAACCTATCGTATAACTGATTAGATGGATGATAAATATAAATTATCCATCGCAATGTCTTTGTCATTCATAAATACGATATTAGACGTGCGTGCTGTTCGGTATTCATGATTATTAATAGTCTAGCTGACTGAAAATGACGTTTATGAATAGATTATGTCATACAGATATATTACATGTTTTCAGATTGTCAAATACTTACCAAAGATACTGATAATGGAATAAGTTTTCAACGCCAGAGGGTTGCGTATGTTCTGTATTTTTTACAGCTTATACTTACTGAATAATTACGTAGTACGTATAAAATATTAAAATTGTGCTTAATGTGTTACCAAATTTTATTAATAACCCGCGTCGAATATGTAAATGCTAAATTAATTTTGTTCACGTTGTATGAACCTGTCCTAAAACGTATGAATTATTGTATAATAGAAAGCAGCTGTATATGTTATTATAATTATTTGTATTGGGTTCTTGAGTTATTTGTGTATCTTTTTAATTAAAATTGAAATGTTTTTTTTTCTTAAATAGGTCAAATATGGTGAATTTATATGAAGCACGGTGTTAGTATTTAAAAGTTTACTATTGTACACGCAATTAAGAAAAACAGTTAGAAGTATTAACAGTGAACAAACTCAAATTAGTAGAGTTGATAAGCTCGGTATGATATCGTTTAGTTAGCAATTATGTGAAAGGTCATGCTCTCAGAATAAGCACGCATTAATCTTATTATTTGTTATAACATGGGTAATTTATTATAATATCTACCGTTTTCACCACTACGTTCTTACTGTATACTTTGTAGTTAATTGTATTCCATTTAGTTTACCGAGGCAAATCTATTGTAAGCTCGCTTGCACAGTAAATATTTTTTATACTAACCGCACGTGTTTTAATCATATACAATTTCATTCATGAACTTACAGTTTATTTTTATACCATAGTAATGAAGAATGAGGACAATTTCACGCCTTATTCCGGATGTGGTGGTCTCGTAATTGTTGAACTTATTCAAATTATACTTATTTCAAGCGTTCATTGTCGTAAGTTGCGGTTTATTTTACGACTGAAAATAAATTGTAAACTTGAATTATTCAAATAGTTATACTGAGTCGAGATGGTACAACAAATAAATGTAGAGTTTTTGCAACCAGCATAGCTCGTGTAAGCCATTATAAAGAAAACCAGTCGAAATAGTGTGAAAATTTAACTAATTGATACGCTTATAACCAAAAAAATATATAAAGTTACTTTTTTATTAATATTTTTGTGAGGTTATTAATATTTATAAAATATTTGCCACCCGCTGTTCATACGGTGCGGTATTTAGTCAATATTTTTGTATTTAAGTGGACAATGTTTGTTTTACGACTTGTTCACACATAACATTGATCAGAATCTTGTTATACAAGGATTGTTGCGAAGGTTCGCGTGCTTGTCTCTACAGATACGTCTTTGGGTATTTGTTAAGTTTATCCGAGGGCATCGCGGCCTGACGTTTATTAATGAATTATGTAAATGTGTTTCGACCCGACTATCCGCCGACGTTTCCTGCCGACTTTATTACTTGCAAAACGTTGTTTATTATGAAGATCATCGCTATTAGCATAGAACATTCAGATTCTTCTATTAGCATTTTTATGTTATATACTTCACACAAACTGCTCCTATTCAATGCTTTAGATTCTTATTTATGATTAAAATTTATGTATATACTCAGAAATAAGATAATGAAACAGTTTTATTATACGATGCAAATAAATGATCTATTTTAATTAGCATGGCGGGTGGAGGCGCGCAATTTGTGGCCGCAATCGATTGTTATCCGCGCTCGCGAGTGATGGATGCTGTTCGGAGCAGGGCGCCCGGGCGCGCTGGGTGGCGCGTCGACTGCACCATGCCAACCAACAGCCACGGACACATCACGCCGCGCTACGTCTGCCTTAACGACGCACTCATAAACGCAGTTGACAGCGACTTATTGTCAAACTCGACAACAGATCTCGCGCGACCGATACGGAACACCTATTCAAAACGCTCCTTAATACGATTTATTTATGAGCAGCGGTTGGAACGCATCAATACCGTGTGCTTTATCGTCGCTACGCGGAACTATTTTATAGCTCTCTTCTATTTGTTATTACACAGTATAATACTTTCTTATATTATAAAGGTTGACACCACGTTCCTGTTTTATGGCTGCTAATAATTCTTTCTTTCACTCCTGGATTTTATTACTTACATGCATCAGGTGGAAAAAAAAAAAACAACGTTACGAGTACCCCTATATCAAAGAATGTTTGAATGTTTTAATAGCCCTGTGATAAGTGTCGTGTAGTGTGAAGTGATGAACAGTGTCCGACTAATAAAAGGAATGGTCTACTAATTAGGAAGGTGGTACTTATAATTAGCTGGCCGCTGCATATCTGCATAATTTTGCATGTATGGGCGTCGTAGTGGAAACACTAGCGTGCCTCAGGGCTTTTTTGATTTTTTTGTTTTACTTGTCATTCTACTTCGCACATGAGTGAACGATTCATTTCATTTATACTGGGTTTTTAACTATTCTTTGATAATTCACTTATGTAACGTGGCATACATCAAAAATTAAAGAATTGACAACGTTTATATTTTAAAAATATAATGATATAATATTGGGAAAGGCTAACTCATAAATAAACGATGTTGAGATGTTATCGCGGGCGGCCGGCAGGAAGCGCTTCGGCCCATTTAGGGGTGCATTAAAATCGAATACATCATATTTGTTTGATTTCCTAGTTCGCGTTTCACCCTGTAATTATACAAGTCACCGTCCGTGGCCGGATCTCTGGCAGTTTTTGTTAAGATGCATTAATCATCTTTTTTTATTGCGAGCATGTGTTTTGGTCTCGTAAAACACTTTCGAGGATTATAAACTTTTTGTATTCGTAATATCTAATTTAGTTTTCGGTCGGTTCTTATGAGGTCATTAGCGCGGTGAGGTCCGTTTCGTCATTCTTTGAGAATTTATAGTCGAATGTTACGTTTTATGCTGTTTAACATTCTGTCTTTATGTGACGTACTAAAATGTACATATATAATTATTTAACAGTACGACACGGTGTTGTTGTCAACAGACGCATGTTCCCGACGGTGCGCGTGTCGTTCGCCGGCTGCCGCGCCGAGGCGCGCTACGCCGTGCTGCTGGACGTGGTGCCGGTGGACGGCAAGCGCTACCGGTACGCGTACCACCGCTCCTCGTGGCTCGTGGCCGGCAAGGCGGACCCTCCCGCGCCCGCGCGCCTCTACCCGCACCCGACTCGCCCTTCTCCGGCGACCAGCTGCGCAAGCAGGTCGTCTCCTTCGAGAAGGTCAAGCTCACCAACAACGAAATGGACAAAAACGGACAGGTCAGTCGATATCTCAATCGCCCAATAATCAATACGCGTCCGATTCGATAAAAATACACAATTGGACGGGTGTTAAAAAGATGATTAATGATGCCCGACTCGCTTTGTTAGTTGATTATAATCGTAATCTAAGTTAATAGATATTGGCCGTCGTTAACAATTTGCTGTAATGTATCTACGAGACAACGTCAAATTGTGTAGAGGTTGTTATAATGCTAAGAACAAGGTGATAAAGTGTCCAAAGATTCGGAATGAGCTATAAAGTGTTGATGTAAAACGGTTGATTTACGGCTCGCACCGGGCATCGAGGCCGAACGCTACGGCTAACGAACGCCCGCAAATACATTCGACCTTATGTAAATGATTGTTCGGTAATCTGGGCTTGGTTGACTATCCAGAACAAACATTTTGAAAACTAATGTTAATAATGGTGCAATGATAACCCGCGGCTAAGTACTGCGTCCGTTGCAAAAGTATCTGTTGAAGTACATTTGTTTACTTCAGCAGTCAGTACCTCAGTGCGCACTGCGCGGAGTATTTGTTACACTGCAATCGACTTTTATAAATTATCCGTCAACGTTTAATTATACACTCAGTGCCCACGAAACACAATTAAATGCTGCCTTTAACGATATGTAACTTAACACGCTATTCATTTTTGTTGCTTGAATATATTTACAAACAGTCAATAGTGAAACCGAAAACACGAATGATATTAGAGTATTAAATAGCTTTTTTGTATTAATTATTAACGATATTCTGTTAATTCATTATTATTTTTGTAAACATACATAGTAAAATGTAATTCGTATAGTTGACAGTAGTAAAGTTAGTAGGTGTCGAACTTGTACCTATTCACAAACACGAATAAAAAAAAGAAAGAATTCACTTTCATCTTAATCTATAAATATAGCCCAATGTACCTATTAAATATCAACACAATAATTTAGCAGCCTGGTAAAATTACCACCTTAATATATCCAATTAAAATCTATACACGTCCACGGAGATGTCCCCGAGTCACGTGGGCTACTTCCTTATGCGTGTGGCAATTTTATAGAATTACTGCTAAAATTGCAGTGTCGCCGACACCTCGGGCGTCGTCGGTGAGACTAATAAGTGCGTTGCTGCCAACAAATTAGTCGCACATGTCGTGTCAGCCGGCACCTCACGGCTACTTACCTCCGCGACGCAGGTGCCGAGCCGGGCAAATGTCACTACTCTGCCACACCACTAACCGAGAACCATCGCTCCGCGCAGATATCAACCTTGTACAGCTCATATTAAACTGGCAATATTGTTTATTTAGCTGAGCTTATTCAAAATATGGCAGTTATGAAGAGTTTACGTAGATGTTATCACTATTGTTAATTATTTTCTGCTGATGAGAGTGAACTTTAAAGGAATATTGATAATTTGCATATTTATTTCACATCAATTATGAAAGTAGTGTGGTCACGTTTTTATGTGAAGGCGCGGGCCATGCCATACCTAGGTAAATGGTGCGTAAGCGTAGTGTTTGTTGAGCAACGGTAACAGAGTGGAACGCGAGGGGAGGAGTCTCATGATGGATGCTTCCAGCTTTGACTAAAAATAAGTCTAATTGGTTTTCACATAGCCAGGCAATGGCAACGTTATGTTTCTTACTGTACACGAAAGGAAAATGCACTTTAAAGTAATTTAGATGATAGTAATAATATCCAGAAAGATAACAGCTTCTATGCTTTCTACACGTATGGTGTTTATAGCAGATAATTATTAAAAGTGGTTCCTTAACAGATTATCATGCGTGAAGTGCGGTTGTCGGTGTAACACTGTGTGAAACTTAAGTGCATAATTGCTTTCAACGTAGACTACATTGTAAGAAAATAAGCACGTAATTTGATGGGGAAGTAAGTAAGACACGTTTCAAATTGCTATTCGTGATGTAGTGCAGACCACCACAGATTGTCCCTGATTATGCTTAAATTATGATATATATTTCAATATCAATATTTGTGCAATCTTGCACGACATGCAATTATACCGAATTTTGGGTTTCTCTAGATGCCATTACGTTCAATTACTGCGATAATACCTTATATAAATTTATAAATAACTCTTCTAATGAACAATAAATATGAAAATGGAACCGAGTCGGTCCCTCGTTACTCGTTAATATAAGTAACAATATATTGGCCACGCAAGTCGACACTGGCACGCGTGTCGTCCGCCGCTCGCGCCTAATTGTGGAACAAAAACTCCATGAAACCGACGAATTAATCATCAACCGCCAACTTAACAACCTGTATTCGAATAATACTAAAATAAATGCTACATTCACGGCCCTTATAATTTCTCAACTCGCCCAATACCTACTGATGTTTTATACTGATTCGGATTTCTTTTATACGCTCACTTTGTTTTAATAAGGCTCCTTGTTACACAGCAATATAAATCAAAACGCACATTGAGCTTACGTAGGTCAAGTGCTGATTTTTCATGGACAACAATGTTGTATGACTGTTGCTTAGTTTTTACGCCTCCGACTGACGTAGGAACTCTACGTTCCTTATTGGGAGGAATTAGAAAAATACTATACTTGACGACTAATGAAGTACCAATTACTTAACAATAAATTTTTCGAGTGTTCCTTTTTGCAACATCGTTACAATTTAAAAGGTGATTAGAGTTTTAGACATAATTCATGCGATATGAATACATCAACTTTATAACTACGATAGAGACATTTTATGATACAGTTGGAGCGACAGTTTAATGCGGCCATACTTACGAATACTTTATGAAATTGTTGATAGCACGAAATAGCATGGTGGCGAAGGTTTACAACGTCGTTTATATCGTAATAGGAGGCACGAGAGAGTGCCCGTGGGCTCATTCGACGGACTAATGTCACGTCAGTCAGTTGTCACTGTGACCGCCTGAGGAGTCAGCGCTGTACCGCGCTGTACCGCGGCCGTGACGCCACCCGGACCACGTCTTGCGCGGCCGCGGGGCCACACACACTACTTTGCAATAATCAGCGCTATTTATTTCTCAGGGAATTATGTCGTTAGACGTTTTATCGTTGTTTTCATTTTATGCAATGTCCGAGTTGAGTAGGCCGAGCAATTATAATGCACTTAAGATGTGTGCATAGAGCAGTTTATCTCATTTATGATCCGCTTTTGCTCAATAAAACGGGACGATTACGCGTTACGCGCATACGCGGCAGTTAACGCTATATTTTACGTTTCAACTAGAAACGGTGCGCCCATAATGACAGTCATTAGCCAAAAAGCCGATGCTATTAACGAGGTTGTCGCCGTGCTTTACGATCGACCGGGAATCGCACGCCGCGCCGCCCCGCGCCGATCCGCAGCCACAGGACCGCGCTACCGTTATCGCGCCTCGCGACAACTGTATAAGTACACTGATATCTGCCACATGCTTCTCTTCATATCGGTACAAAGCCAAAGTCAGAATCGGTGCAGGATCATGTAGACAAAAACATAAAGTATAAGTAACGTCGTCGCCGCGCCGTGCCGCGCCGCGAACTCTCCCTCATAATGAACAACAAAATTAATTTCGGACAATTATTTGCGTTTTTAATTGGTGGTGATATTTTCACGTCGTTAACATATTTTGAAATAAGGTGATTATAAAATAAACAAGCTAGACAGGTGACTTGAGTAGGCAGTGAATATGAGTTTACGTGTAATATAATTTAATAAGTTATACGGCGTCGACGGCGGGTCTCCCGCGGCGAGTCGCGCGCGTCCCTGTATTCCTTTTCATTTGTAATTATTATACATCTCGACTTGGTCAACAGATCCTCGCCAATTTATATTACTAATAACTGCGCATAATTAGGGATTGTGTCATGTAATTTAAAATACTGAAATGTATTCCACTCGTGTATGCTATTAACAACTGATTAATATAATTATTTATTATGGTTATTTATATTTAATAAATATAATAATGAATTTAAAAAAATGTTTACTTGCTTACTTATTTTGTGTCTTTTTCTATATTTTCTATTTTGAGCCTTGAAAAGCGTAGACTAGATTTTCCATGTTACGATCATTGTTCCTAATAAATCCAGTGCAATGACTGAAATGAATGTGGTAGAGCCAAGCTGCTGTCGGTCGTGACTGAGCATAAATGGGCAGGCTCATCTGGGGCGGTACCTATGTCTCACAGGAAATCGACGTGAAGTGACAGCTTTGCTGTCGCTATTCATTTGGTGACTGAGGTTGCCGGATGCCCAATACCCCTTTCCTCTTCCCATCTTCTTTCCTTCTCGCTCTCCTCGCCATTTGATAGGCAACCCATCAGCTATCCAAGCGTTGTGGATGTTCATAAACGGCAGCGATCACTTACCATCAGGTGGCCATTTGGCCAGACCTAAGTAATGAAAATATTTGAAACGATATCAGTAACTACCGCCTTCGAAAGACGATCGTGTTGCTCGCGCGATGCTTATCTTTTTTTTTGTTATGAGTAAATAAAGGTATCTATTATAGGTTCATTAATATTTTTGTTGAAGTAACATCCAATAATGTTATTATAAAAATGATGAGCATGTTTTATATTGTTTAATTCGTATCGCATTGACATAACTCGTTCGTCAACTCGTGACATGTTAGTTAAAGGCAGAATGAGAAATATGTCCAAATTCAATTAATCCTACGTATGTATATTCCTGATACTATTAGCATACATATCTTGATTACTATCTACTCGGGTTATGAAAAAGAACGGTGAAATTTTATTACGTACAATTACAAGAGGGAGCGAGCGGGCTCATTGTTTCTGCGCTCTACAAAAAGCAACCTTTATACATCCAGCTCAAACAGAGTTAACGGTTATAAACTTTGTGGCGATGTTAACAGGGAATATCACGATTTATATTTTATGTCATAATAAGGCTAATCGGGCTAAAGTGTGGGTGTGCGGCAGACGGCGGAAGCAGCATCGGCGGCACTTCTTTTTACTCATTTTACTTGAACGATTTTATTACTTATAATTTGACCCTTTATTATCAACATGTTGTTTCAGTGTAGCTGCTGTACCTTTGCCACTCTCATCGATGTAGACATTATGTATGCTTTTATTTGTAAGATGTCAGCATTTAAACGTGACATTAATCAGCGCTACTAGTTTTATGCGCTGGTGTAAAGTTTGCATTTTCTATAGCGTTGATATTTTGTAACTCCTAAGTGCAAGACTTTTAGGCTTCCATGTTGATAAATATTCATTGCCATGTTTAGAAGAGTATTTTTACGTTGAAAATATGTGTAGCTGACAAAATATTTATTGATTAAAGGAAATGGTTAGCGTACATGGGCATAGTGGTTTAACTATTGAAGATAGATATTTTTGTGTTGAATGTTTGTAACTTAAGTCTTGCCGTCTGTATCATTAGTAACCATAAAAGTGAGACAGGTCTGGTTACAGAGCTGGATGGTCCATAATAACTATGGACTGACTAATAACCACCAACCTAATTCAGGATACAAGCCGATTTTCTTTAGTACTTACTTGTCATTTGTGCCGATACTTCAAGCAGATCTATATTATATAGATTTATTTAAACTATGTGTAATCAATAGGTATATGTTTGTGAAAAGTAACATTGTTTTCAATAATAAATAAGTAGGACATAAGACATACGAGGCATGCACGCGTGATTATATTACGCAGGTACAATAGAAACATAAAAGTGGCGTAGAGGCGTAAATGTTGTTAACATTTTGATTTAGGTTACGTGTGTTTGTTTTGAGGCGAGCATCGCCATGTTTACGAGCAAAGCTTGTTGTCACCTGCGTGCCAGTGTGCCAGCGTGCTGCCAGTTCACTAAACATTCAGTTTTATGGACGCTCAGACAAGTCTCGTTCGTACATTATTCGATAATGGAACAGTTTCTATACCTAAAGTAATTATGCCCAAAGCTTTATAATCTTACATTTTTGGCATAGTAGACGTAGGAATAACATATGCATACAAGTACGTATAAAAAATACCAACAAGTAGACACATTATTATTATCACGAGCTGCACTGGAAATCATGTTTATTTATTACATCGTTTAAATTATAATTATTATAGTTATCGATTACATTATTATTATCAGTTTTACAATTGGGCAGTAAAAATGAGAAGTTGTAAGCGACAAGAGGCGTATGATGGAATGCCGTCTAAGGGACAGGTTGCAGCGCAGCATTGTATTGTATGCAAATATGCACAGCGCAATCGTGAAAAGTCGACATCATTTAGCGGACTGATGGTCGCTGCGTGTCACGGTGACTCGATGCCATCGATACGGTAACGTTTATTAATCAAATATTGTGACGATAAATTAAAAGAATAATCGAGGAGACAAAACGCACGGCGCGACCCGCGAGCAACGCCCGCACCCGCGCCCACGTCACATTTCTCACTTCAATTTGTCGGATTTGTTTTTCTGTTTCTATCGCCTCACTTCATTTCAATCGGAGGTCGTTTTTTAATATTACTCTTATATTATTTTCATTCCGAGGTGACGTTTATCGTTACTCCCCGGGAGAGGGCGCGACGCACGACGTGTGCCTCTCTATTTACCAGTTTTTCGTTTGACTCCCGATGTCAGTCCCTTTACGAGCGGATATTATATTTGGATATATTTTACTACCACTGATGCTATGATGAACGTTTACGCGTCTTAAAATTATTTTAATGTCTCATATGAGTTTGTGGTCCTTTATCGCTTCGGTCAATAAAAGACCGAATTAATTAAGGTATTAACTTTATTTTATTGCGCTTGTAAGCAACCTTTTATAAGTTACATGCATGTTGATTGTAATGGCTTATCGATATGGTCTTTTTAAAAGTCATGTTTACAGATAAACTGTATTCATTGACAATTTTGGATACTTTAGTTCATGGTTGTTTATCCTAGTTGCAAAAATATGCTGACTCATGTTCAGGTATACGAAGGGTTCATGGGTGTCTAATTTAATAAAAAATAAGTAAGGAATATAAATAAGTAACCGAAATCATTATGGCACAATCTAAATAAATATTGGTTTTTCAAAAAGGTATTCAGAAATCGACAAGCAAATTATATTCAAGTATTTATGAGTGGGATTTTAATACGAAATGAGTTGGTGGTTCGTACAAGGGTAAACTAATGCAAATGCGAAATCCGCTACTTTAGAGGATCATATCTCAACACTTACCGCCGCTATTGACAATACCTCCGACCAGCTCGCGAAAAAATGTTTTCAACTCAATATATTAAATTCAATACAAAATGATTTTATTAACTGACGCGCTAACAGATAACAACAATCCTTACTGAACTGAATTTGTGTAACGTCCTGCTGTAAATTAATAGGCCAATTAAATAAATCGTTATTAGAAACGTGAAGCTATGCAAAATAATTAATCGCCGGTAATATTGGTGCTTGGTACTTGCATTCACCAAATATCACAAGTTTTAAAGGTGAAATGAGAACATTTATAACATTGTGACTATTCAAAGTTCTTGTACGTAATACCTGAGTATCGATTAAAACTGTTAGTCCGTTAAAAGCGGTTTACATTTTCATAATAATCAAGTTAATAATTAATTACAGTTAATATCTAGTGGCACTACTGTGTGTCCATGTAAATAATAATTATTTTGGTTAAATTTTATGACGTCCATTAAATGACGTGAAATATACGCGCGGCGAGGGGTCCCTCGCAGCGCAGGAATGTGTTTAGTTTCATAGTTTATTGTTAATGGTTCTTAAATAAGATGTGAGTGTGTTTAGAGTTATCAATTGTCATTATTTTGTGTGGGCAGATATATACAATTATTATATTACGCTATTCTGATTTTCTGTTTTGGATATTCGGATATTCTGTTACGCTCAGGCTCTGTATTGCTGTTTAGTGATGTCAGGATGGTAATACTAGCAGTCCGATGGATTAAAGCCAAGGCGGTGGGGAACTTGAGTTTTCAAAAAATATGTAATGATGTCCAGGATATGATGCAAGTCATTCTAGGGCAGTTACGGTGAATTTTTATTATACTAATCGAACAATAAAAAAGTAATAGAAGTTTAACACTTTAGTGTGCGATTCTATTCTCCACCCACGCTCAAAAGCTATTTTTATTTTATTAATCTGTTGACATTTTATATTAGCAGATGAAGCGTACTGTTGCTTCAACATAAAACTGCTGCTTTTAGGCAAGATTTTGATAACAAGTAGGTACAAGTATTAATTTATTAACCTTTTGCACCAATATTTTCGTTCGTCTGTTGCAAGCTTGAAACTTAGGTACTTCTTAGTCAACAAAGTTTATTTTTATTTTATTTTATTTATGAAAGGAATAGTTACAGCTGTATATAATAAGTGCTTAAAAATACGCTATTACAATTTGTTAGCCAATTACAACTATTCACAAATATTATGGAGTTACAAAACGGATACATATTTAAAGTTAAAGTTGATGTAAGGTTAAAATAAATTTTGTACATATAAATGCAAAAAGAATACAAGAAATATACAAAAAATATAAAAATAAAGGTCGGCTGAGACACTCAATGCACACAGATTTACAAAGTTTTATATTATGTTGTAATGTGGTTAGTTTATATGAAGTACAAAAAAAAACAAAAAAACAGTTTGAAAATAATAAACAATTAAGAGATAGGTAATAATTAATAAACAATATATCGCACGCGTCAAGATAAATCCTCACTCGGGTCATATATAGAACATCTCACCTTACGCAAAAACATTTGTTTAGATCCTATAAATGGATCAACATTACTAAAATATTTGTTGTATGTATTTGGTAGTCTTGTAAGTATAGAATTTTTCCCGTAATTTGTAGTATGTCTCGGTACAAAAAATAGTGGTGTGTGTCTAGTACGGCGTTTAGGTGCCGCGAGATATATAAGTTCGACTAGTTCAGGGCAATCCAATTGACCGCAGATCACATCGTACAGGGAACCCATGTCGAGTACCTGTCGACGTTCTTCAAGCGTTAAAAGTCCGTAGGTATGACAGGTGTTTATATATCCTATAGACGGGTTGACTAATTTAAATTTAAAATTAAGATAGCGCACAAATTTCTTTTGGATGCCTTCAATTCGTGTGATATGAGTATTGTAACTAGGGGACCAAATTGGACTAGCATACTCCAACACACTGCGCACATATGCGTAATATACAATCTTGAAACTTATGGGGTCGGAGAAAGGCCGACATGTTCTTATTAAAAATCCTAAGTTGCGGTAGGCCTTGGCAATGATCGTGTCAATGTGTGTGGTCATTGACATCCTAGCATCCAGGAAAACCCCCAAGTCACGTATTGCATTAGTTCTCTCAATTGCAACACCATTAAACTGATAAGGAAATTGAATGGGTTTCTTTTTTCGAGTGAAGCTTATGCACTGACATTTGCCTATGCTGACTGTTATTCTATTTTGAGAGTAATAATTATATAGATTATCAAGATCATTTTGTAACCGCATACAGTCAGTAGACGAGCACACTTTCATATAAATTTTCTTGTCATCTGCGTACAAGATATACTTTGCATTTTTGAAAACATTATGTATGTCAAAGAGATAAGCGTTGTAAAACAGAGGGCCCAAGTGGGATCCCTGAGGAACACCAGAAGGGATTGGAATATAGTTAGA
Organism: Hyles vespertilio; assembly: GCA_009982885.2. Classification (NCBI taxonomy): domain Eukaryota; kingdom Metazoa; phylum Arthropoda; class Insecta; order Lepidoptera; family Sphingidae; genus Hyles; species Hyles vespertilio. The sequence continues at coordinate 16,840,707 of CM042807.1, read as the reverse complement.
TCTAAATCCACCTAGGACCACCGCCTGGGAGCGATTCTTTAGGTAGGAAGAAACCCATCGTAGCAGATCCCCGTGAATACCAAGATATTTATATTTATTGATTATTTTACATACGGCTCATCAGAAATACACATACAACAGATTACTGTTAATAATTAACATGAAAGGCGTTTTATCGTCATTAGTCTGCCGTGGCATATGAAAATACGTTTTGAAAAATGTATACTAAACCATGAATTCATTATTATAATAATGATTAATGTAGGGTACAAATACATAGTGGTACTAATATTGTATATTAAGAAACTTAAGAAATAAAATAACACAATTTAATATAATACAATCTTTTCCACGTACCTACGCACGCAAATATTTAAACACGGCAAATAAAATTGAGTATACATTTGCAAATTGATTAAGAGGTGGAAGATGGAGGCAAGCAACACGGTGGCAGTGTGGCACCAGGACCGGAATGTACAAATGGGCCAATTTGTCGGCCTGCCGGTGCCGACTGCCGACTGCCGGTGCGGAGGCGAAAATCCGCCGTAATCCGCCGACTCGCACGCTAATCGAAATATCGACGCACGCTTATTGACGGCCCGGCTGACGGCCGCCGAGCGCCGCTCTACACAATTATACACAGTTTCACCGATTTAATCTAATCATTGTACTTTCATTTATAATGTTCTTTATTTTTCAAATTATAGTTTTATTATAATATGTTATTTTGGCACTCACTATCAAACCATTCAATTTGACGGAAATGAAAATCTATAGAATTACATAAATCTATAGAATAAAATATATAATTGTGTATAGAATATATACTTACATTATTAATACAAAACTAGATTCACGTTGTATATTTGATTGATGGTTTGAATGAAGCAACTGATTCACGGTTTTTATTTGTTTTAATAAAAATAATTATATTGCATTGAATATGAAGCACCCAGCCAAGCGTATCATAAAAGTTAAATAAAAAGTACTAAATTGAATATGCACGGCGGGTAGTGAATACATGCGGCGCGGTCGAGCGGCCGCCGACATCTGGCCCCCACTGTCCGCCATGTTCCGCTCCTCCCCGTGTCCCTCCCAACGCCCTCACCGCAATTACACCTATCTGGCCTTTTCGGTGACAACGCACTTATTATCTTACTCTTCAGATAATAAAGATTAATATCACTTGGCCGAGTGGTGAGGGGAGCTCGGGCGGGTTGAGCCACATCCCTTCAGAGCGCTTCGTGTCGTCGCCTACGTGATATCGTGCTATAGAGTGTAGAGCCGCTACTCGCTAGTCGGTACTACGTGATAGGCGATAGCATCGTACTTGTAATTATTGTAATGCTTGGTATCGGCAGTTCAACTGAGAATTTTACACACAAGCTTTTACGACTTTTATAGATAATGTAGCGTTAGTTTTTGTGGGATAGTTTTTAACGATCCCTTGTAATACTTTGTGTGTGAATTTTTCCTTACACATGGCTCAATGATTGATGATTTTAAAATAATAATAAATGAATAATTCTAAGAATTAGTAATAAAACAAATATAATTTTATCAATTTTCCTCATGACTATTATTTAGTATATTTTATAAATACTAACGGCCTTATTCATAGACAGTTTATAAGCCTATTTTAGTTATCAAATGTTTTGTCTTCTTCACTCAAACTGAATTCGAAAGTCGTTTGAAAGGGACAAAACAATCGATGACTAAAATATGTTTATAAAGGGTCTATGAATAAGGCCGTAAATCTAAAAAAGTAAAGCCTGAATTTCTTTGGCATTTAGGTTCTCGCATGATAATTCCTTATTAAAGCGATAATTCAATCACACAATAAAACAATACTTGTTGATCTTACATATTTTCAATGTATTACAACTCTTTACTAATGTCTCTATAGGACTGTTAAAATATAAGTAGATATAAAATTCTACAATTGGTTACCGGCATTTATACTTCGGAAAGGGAAGCTTTTTAGCTCCTGGTAGGGTTCGCCGTGCAAGTTAATCCAAGTTTTCGGGTGTGCACGACCCCTCTACCAGATCAATTCACCGCCATCTTGTAAGGGGGGTCAAATCCTTTTACGCTTTGTAACCACGTTACTGCAGGTCTCACAGAAACTTTGATTCACACTTGAGAATTTAAAATGATTTGTTTTAGTTAATACCTCATTTTTTTATCCTTAATGGGAAAAAAAATCCGCTGTAGAACGCGTCCAAAACATAAACATATGTATATTAAATTAATAGTAAAAGGAACTTATTTATCACAGAAAATCTTCATAGTTATGTTAGTTTCATTTAAACTAATAAAACTTGGAGTAGCTTTTCGAAAAGTTTGGCAATTGTACAATGTGTTTAAAATATTAAGTCCCAGTAGCTAGGGCTCAAGTATTTGTTTTCCTATTAGGTTTTAAGGGTTTCTAGGCCTTTGATTTGGAGCAGGAACAATAATGCTGACATTGTAAAATGCTGATCAGTGATGTTTAAAAGGAGTATTTATTCCAAATCAATATCAAATCGATCACTCATGACTACAATTAAATAATCGGGCATTAATTTCCTGATATCTAATTTAAATGTCTAAATTAACCTAAATTTTGGCTCATCGCAAAACATAACTTTAAATATCAAATTCATAGCTCTGAAAATAGTAATATGTTATAATACAGGGTATATCAAGACTACTACCAAAAACGAAGCTGGGTGGTAGTTTTAGTGACTTCAGACACAATGCAACTAAATTTTGTGCAAAATTTTATGACGAAATTTCTTTGTTATTTTTTCTATCGTCGTATTAGGGTGGTGATACATAGTTTTTTTTTAAATAATAGTGTGTACACCCTTTTATTTTTAAGGACACTATGGAATGCAAGGCTTTAAATTATTATTTTAGCAAAATCTATGGATTTACCACCCAACACCGACGATATTTAAAAAATAATAAATAAGAAATTGTCGCCTTTCTTAACGAAATTTTTAAGTTGCATTGTGTTTGTAGTCACTAAAACACTACCACCCGGCTTCGTTTTCGGTAACACTCTTGATATACCCGGTATGGAACTGATCATACTATGGGTATACTAATAAGAAAATAAATATCAACGCATTTCTGTAATAGAAGTTCTATTTGCTGAAATTGTGATCGTGATACTTATCACATATAAAAATCAAATAAAATCTTAAAATATTTCATATAGATAAAATGAAAATATTATTTTGTTAAAAAAAAGGGTGTAAAAACTCTTCTGCAAAGTAATATTAACGAGTTTTATTTAGTTAGTAGTTTTATAGTTAATTATATTCAACCTTATTTTCGAGAAGAACGTGTCGATAATCGCATACAAAATGAAGTTGAAATATAGTATGAAATTAATCAGGATCTATAATTAATAATACTAGTAAACAATCAATCATTGTGATTTGGGCGGGGGCGACAACTCATTAAGGTGCGAAATTGGCTTTAGGAACGCTGTAATTGCACCTACGGCGATCTTATCGGTTATCTACACCTATATTAAGTAATAAGACAAACGAACGCCCATAAATGCCACTTTGATGACTCAAATTTATTAAATATGCAGATGTTATCGAGCATAGTGAAAGTTTTCACCGTCCTCATCATTATGTTATCATTTTAATATACATTTTATTACATCAATATGAGGTCGTAATCACACAGAAGTTGTTGTTTTGATAGGTTGATTAATTGCGAGTCCCCGTGTTGTAGGAGCTTAATAAATTTGTTTGAATATATTATGTTAATTTTTAGGTTTAAATAAAATAAGTACTCAATACATATACATATTTTCAATGTTTTAACAACGTGTATACGAGTGATTAGTGATTAAATAGTTGAACATTACGCTGACAAAAATATGATATTAAGACGAAGTGTCGGCAACAAGTACCTCATGTACGAAGAGTGGTTATGATACTATTATATTGTAATATTCAGCACATAAGCGAGTCGGCGCCTTTGGTAGCGCAATTAAGTTGATTTCGTAATAAAAATAACTAGATGTTCAAATTAATTAATTTACAGACGTTAATTATCTCATCGTGGCCGTAAAGTCATGAAGCATTTCTGTGGCGTTGGGCTTATCGGCTCGTCACATCGGGCACCCGGCCCGTTGGCCCGCCGCCGCCCAATTAATTATACCACAGTTCACTGTTACGTGATGAGAAATCACCGACATTGTGTTATTAAATGTATAAAACGCATATTAATTGTGCTAAATGTGCTTCAATTTTCCTAATGTAAATAAGCGATTATATACATGTTTGCGCCACTGGATTGCTAATTATCGCGCGTGTTGTGCAGATTTTTCTCTCACTGATTATTATTGATAACAACACGTGCCTTCGACTTCTCACGTTCCTGTACATAAATTGCTCTTTAACATGCTGCCGTATTAAAACATAATGAAGGAATTGTGAGAATCTTGTATTATCGTGGAGCGATTTTATTTCGATAATAGAACATATAGGATAATAGAAATACCGTTGGTCACTTAATGATAGTATTACCAGCATCTATGGTTACAAATATGGAAGCCAGTTAGTTCCCACGCTATGTGGTACCTCACCTGTCTATCCCGCTAACTGAATTCGGTTCGGTGGACTGTATTAGACAAGGATAATCGACAGATTGTCCTCGAATAGAAAACGATTTACAGTCTAGTAGAGTTTTTATAAGCGTATTTTCTACACGTTACACTATAATGAACTTTACAATGAATTCTGTGTGGCAACAGAAAATAAGAAAAAATATGTTTATCAACGTAAGTTATATGGAATTTCCAAGAAGAACTCGATGCCATTGGAAATACAAAAAAATTGAATCATTTTCATCATATTAGTAACTTATTAGATTTTTTTTAGTGATTTTTTTTGTCGAGGAAGGCATTATAATGCGGATATCCATTCAAAGCGTTCTCATGTACATTTTGATGGTCGTAAATAGTAATTAAACTTCCCAATGAGATGCAAGCTTTATTACTCACAATGAACTTACCTATGTTAAAACGCTTATCTAAGCTATCTATTTTCAGAATAATATTAACAAATTGTTCAGTAAATATATCTATGTCGTAATGTTAAGAATTTTTATGAATGAGGGTTTAACCAATGACGTAGTGGTGTTTCATTTTTATTTTTAAAATTACTGTTCTGTTGTGAAAACTATATGTTAACGATATAAAACGTTTCATAAATGCATTTTATAACTTAACATTCATTGTATCTTGCTAATTGATTTGGATTTATCACTACTGAAATAACTTTTGCTGTGCCATATTGTGTTGACATTATAATAAATAATAGGACGTAATAGCACTGTAATAGTAAGACGAAAGTCAGGAGTAATAGACATAATGTCAGATACATTACGAACGTTATTTATTCATATTCATAATAGTGCACCAGGAAAAAACACATGTAACTAAAAAAGTAAGTACAGTCTCTAGGCAACCTTTGGGTGGATGTTAGAGAAACGCGAGAGAAAGGGCAATCTATTCATTTTACATGTTAATTAATTTGCTTATTGACTTGACTAGCCAACAAATCAAAATATATGGGTAACATATTGAACGCGGTTCGCAAAGTACCAATGATGTAGAAATTTAATTAATTAATATAAGGTTTTTTTTAATTCCAATGAATGGCGAGACGAGCATGCCGTTCGCTTCGATGGTAAGCGATACGACAGCTCATAAATAGTAGCAGAACCAAACGACACCTCGAATCACAAAGCAATGTTTGGCATTCCACTGCGCTCGCCATCCTGAGACATAGGATGTTAAGTCTCAATATGTCCAGTAGTTACTCTGGCGACAATGTCCTTCAATCCGAAATACAACAGTGCATTTACCCTGCTGTTTGACGGGAGAAATAGACAAAGCGATGGTACCTACCCAGGCGGCCTCTCACATATGAGAGACCTACCACCAGTAAAGGCATAGATCCTATGCTATTGTAAACTACCAATAAAAGTCCATGTTCAATAAAATTGAGTTTTAATACAAAGTTTGTTTTTCTTTCTATACTATTTTTTGACAGGGTCCGTGAACTATTTTAAATTTAGTTAGGGGTCCGTAACTACAAAGAGTTTAAGGAACCCTGGTCTAATTTTATTTCCATTGGTTATTTCCATTGGTATTTATTGGTTAATGACGTTGTAATGGACTGAGGGTTACCTTTTGCTTTCGAACTTATAAGTGTATATTTTTTAAAGTGAAATTATAATACCTCGGAGGAGTAACTTATTATTTTCTACTGGAAAAGTTTCCGTTCATTACGTTCACGCATATGGGAATAATACATTTCGCCAGATATTCGTGGAAGAGTTGGCATCGTTCGAAACATCTGTTTTCTTGTGTGGATTGCTTGTTTTGCATAATTTCAGTCGTTCCTCAAGTTTATAAGTATTTAAATTAGGATTGGAGTAAAACTGCGTTACGACAAACCAAGCGTAATTATTAAATGTGTAATTTAAAGCATTTGGAAATTTTATGTGATTTTATGACGACGATTTTATTTCTTAATACGAATTGATAAGATGAGAGAAGTACCCACTTACCATTTGTTTCATGGTGCAGAACAATACCTGCTTATAAGCTGGGTTGCATTACCAAGAAGGACAAAACTTTGCATGTTTTTTTTAGATTTGTAGATACAATATTAATATGATAAATTGATACGTGTAGGAAGAGTATAATATTATAAGACGTTGTACGTATTGTTTTATTGCTATGAATAGCGAAAAAAACATGCTATTCGTCTGATGGTAAGCAATATGACCTCTCAAGGACAGTAGTGATGCTTGGCATTCCACTGCGCTCGTCATCCTGGGATATAAGAGGTTAAGTCTCAATATGTCCAGTAGTTACTCTGGCTACAATGTCTTTCAAAATCGAATAGTGCCTTAAGACTGCTGTTTGGTGGGAGAAATAGAGATTGCAGTGGTACATACCTAGGCGGTCTCTTACATATGAGAGACCTACTACCGTAAAAGATATGGTACGCAAAGTTTAAATAACTTTGATGTATAACTGAATACCATATTCACTAATATAATTTTCTGTCCCCAGATCGTGTTGAACTCGATGCATCGGTACCAGCCGCGGATCCACCTAGTGAAAGTGCGGGAGGGCGGCGGTCCTATCACGGACCTCTCCCGGGAACAGCACCGCACCTTCGTGTTTCCCGAGACGGTGTTTACGGCAGTCACCGCCTACCAGAACCAGCTCATTACCAAGCTCAAAATAGACTCCAACCCCTTCGCTAAAGGCTTCAGGGACTCCTCCAGGCTAACTGACTTTGATAGGTAAGTGTCATGTTTTAGTATCGGCAAGTTAATGTGTATGTGCGTCTGTTAACCGGCAGTGAGGTCGTGAATGTGTCATCAGCTACAAAAATGTACGCGTTAGTCTTCTCTTCGAAGCCAAAGGTACGAAAGCGAGTACTACATGTTTTTTAATACTTAGTGTTTTCCCTACTAAGTGTGGTTTCGAAAGACACAAACGCAATTGAAAAACAAGAATAATGACATTAATAACGCAAAGCTGAACTCTACATCAAAGCGCAATTTTACCATGTTCGAATAATCGCTCATTCTTATTAGGATAAGTATTATGTGAATATTAACACCTGCCCCAAAACGATAATGGCCTGCCAAAGTTTCCAAGGTCGCGCCAAATGTCGAATATCGTGATGGACAAGAGCGCAGTGTTCTCCGGCGTAGGGCTCGGTGTGAGGGTCGCGGCGCGGCGCGGCGCGGCGGCAGTGTTTCAAATCGCCGCGTTGCAGCGTTTAAGGCGAGTTTGATAAATTGGCAGGTTATTAGCAACAGTTGAAAAGCATTAGGACGGCCGCCCTGCAATTTGTGCGGTGCGGCTTTACATGAATAAAAGATTAAAAACGCGCCTCCTCCGCTGATTGCGACTGATACGAACCCGCGCGCCGATCGAACCTTCGATTTAGGGTTGGACCTGTTTTTATCCACCATATCCGTTTAATCGACGTATAAAACTTAAGTTATGAGTATTAAAATATCGCAGTCGGCTCCGACTTAACAATGGATGCGTTTTTGTAACATCATAAATAATCACACGTGAAGTTCTTATCTATGTTTAAAAAGAGCACTTTAATGTATCGTAAATACTGCAATCGATTTCCGTAGCTCGTTTTGTTTCTTTATTGGAGTTATTACACCGCTCATGTGTACATCGCAAGTGGGTGCCTTCATTAACTATTCTACTATCATTAACACGGTCATGTTGATATTGCAACTGATAAATAGAATGTCGCTCCGACAACGTTGTAAACTTAATACTTGCGTACATATTGTTAATAAACGTATTTCTATTTACAGTTACCAACATAACATATTATCGTGAAAATCGATATTTATCGAAATATCAATTTTCATTAAGATTTTCATGAAGATATTAAAAACATTAAGCATGTCTCATGTAACAAAAGACTTGATCTGGTTTCACTAGCTGGTAATTAATGGAGACTACGCTTTAGTATCGCGCATAAAAAGTGTACAATCTGGTTTAATGTGAACCTCAAGCAAAATTCCGATTTCCGCTCATTAAGCCGAAAGTATGGGTGGTTTGATGTGCGAGGCGAGAATTTGCCTAGAGGCTATCGCCGCTGAGCCCGCGCCGACCACTACTTTTGGCTCGCGATCATCGTGATTAACGGGTGCGAGAACAAAAAAATATTAAGACTTGTGAGCCATTAAGTCGGCGTACACGTACAATTCAGGATTACCGACGTATTGATTACATTATCAGAAACATGATGTTTCAAGTGAGAGCTCCGTCTATATGAATGTATATATCTAAAGGGCTTGCGGTTTCGTGTGATCAGTTTCGAGGATGCTTAGTTGCGTGAGAGGAGAAGGCGGGGAGTGGCGTGTGGAAACATCTCACGTCAGCGCCGAGCGGCGAGCGGCGAGCGGCGAGGGCCGGCGGCGGCGCGGGCTCGGCGGCAAGCGTAATCACAGGGCGCGCGCCTCATTATGCCCTAAACGACAAATTAAAACGCATTTCTATTATCTGCCCATCGGTGTGATGCATTTACTATAAAGATCGACGGCACGGTTTACTCGCCCCGGGCATCATATCACCCGAGCCATTTACTCGCCATAACATTTACGCGCTTTAGCAACCTGTTCAATTGATTATGCATAAAGCTTTGCTAATAAGAATCAATTACACGCATCGAAGGTCGTATGTGTAAAGTCAAAACATAGATAAAACTAAGAATGAATAAATATTGATTATTGAATATATCTTGTATTTTCTGTGTCGGTTTTTCAATAACTTTAGCTGTAATATGTTAGACTATATCCAATTTTTTTTATTAAATATAGATTTGGTGCGAGAAATTTTAGGCCTAGTTAAACAAATATGGACGTAATTTCTGCCTACTATTTTGTGTACCTGAGGCTTGTAACTTGTAAGATTTGTAAGATTTCGTTGGCTTAATCCGTGGGCTGGGTTCTATCCAGGGCAACGACATACCTTAGTACCTAAATGACATATGCAATAACAGCATTGTAGTTATATAATTATTATACAAAAATAAAGACAAAAACGCAAATCAAATAGCTTACATTTGCTTTAGAAACGTTATCAATAGTAAGCATCGCAAGTCATTACACAGTGGCCGCAACAAATAAGTAATATCCAAATACGGGCGCACTCCCACGGTTTTTTGCTACTGAATGCCTGCGATGATGGACAGAATTATCGGAGCTATTAATAATGTAATCGCGGTGCGCGTCACTATTCTGCTACCGATTTGGATTAATTGATAGTGTCGGTGGCTCGATGATAGTTCACCACTGCTCTGATTGACGGCTAATTCGAGATGTTATCGGAGCAATTACGCAGCCGCCCTAGCGCGGCTACCAGCTACTAGCTGCCGCAACAATGGAGTTTTTTGTTCCAAAGGCGGTATGTGATGTAGGTGTAAATAGTAAGTCGATAACATTTTAACAATTCCTATTAAATGGAATAAACTTTATAATAATAGTAATGGTCTACATTAGCTGAAATAACAAATGAATAATAGGGATACATTATTATGAGGTTAGTTGAAATATTTTTGCAATAGATACCTATTATTTTAAAATTAATATATTCTGAGTCTGCCTCGGTGGCGTAGTTGTACTCCGGTACGGTTACAAAGCTGAGGTCTCGGGTTCGAATCCCGGGTTGGGCAAAGTGATATTGGATTTTTCTATTCATTATCAGCCCAGAGTCAGGAATTTGTGCCCGATATGGCGATAGGCTCGTCACCTATCACATCATGGGACGGAACATTCAAGGCGAAATGTGGGTGACCTAGCACCTCTGCCTACCCCTTCTGGGAAAAAGGCGTGAGTTTATGTATGTATGAATATATTCTGATAGTTTCAAATAAATATGTATTTTGTATGCTACACATATGTGTATATACACGCTATGAAACTGCTGTGAATGGAGTGTTTTTGATGTTATTGAAGTTTATAAAACCAAGACTCAATGAACATAGCCAAATCAATTTATCTTTATTTTAAATTTAAATTTAAAGTGCGTGGTGGCCTGTTGGTAAACGGACTAGACGCGACTGCCAACATGTTCACGGTGGTCGCGGGTTCGAATCCCGGGGCACACCTCTGACTTTTCGAAGCCATGTGTGTATTGACAGTCAATCACCACGCACTATAACGGTGAAGGAAAACATCGTGAGGAAACCTGCATACCATAGCGATTTATAAAAAAAATTCTATGGTATGTAAGTCCGCCAACCCGCACTAGGCCAGCGTGGTGGACTATATGGCCTAACCACTCTCAATCGATTACGATTGTAGAGTAGGCCCGTGCCCTGCAGTGGGACGTATATGGGCTGATACAGATACAGATTAAATTTAATAATTCTTTGAATTGTACGATGCAATAAAAAACATACATGAAAGTCCGGCTAGAACTACTAAATATACAATGTATTATGTTTAATTTACTAATGTACAAAGCAATAAAGCCAATTTGAGTTTATTTTAACTTTACTCAAATACCATCATTTCGTATTATTGGTTTGGAATTCATTGATGTCGTTTATTTAAGTTCGCGTGTAAGGTAAATAAAGTTTACACTGCTAGTTGATATCAAGGTGGGTTTATTTAAATAGTTCACGATGAAGGCATTCTGCAAGTGCAGATGTGTCCAAGGGTCTCGCCCGGAGCCACATGGCACTTGTAACATTACGCGTGAAATATTTTTATTTCATTCATTATTAATCGCCTGCTAACTGGATCTTATAGCACGCGAACAAAATCATAAACATATTGTAACGACTGTATTACGATATATACGAGGCATGTTGGCTTGCAATTGTCCTTCTTTGTACTTACGGCAAGAGGTCTATACAATGATGGAATTTGCGACATATTTATAGGAATGAGAGCAAACAATAATTATAAAAGCTACATAAATAAGTACCGTTCTACATTATAGCGATGTCGTTTAACTGTTAAATTTTTATTAGCTTATTGAAGTGCCTGTAAGAGTTAAAAAAAATGTGGAGGTTTGATTAGAGGTGCGTATTACGCATTTGCATTAATGGGTGTCAGTGTCGGACAGTAGAGTGGACAGCGCGGCTACCGCGAGCGCACTGTACCATGCGCGCACTGCGGCCTGCGTAACGCTCGGTAGTCGGGTGTATTGCCGCCAGCTCCCTGCTGCCGAGCCGCGTCGGCTCACTTCAACGCGTAGGAGTATCGATAAGATCTCAATGTAAACTGCCACTCCACTGTCACTTGCCGTAAGGCGGTTTGACGACTGCAAGTTGATTTTTAAAAGTTGATTTAAGCACTTCCGCCTGCGACGTCTGTTTGTATTCACCACATCAAACTTTCTATTCTGATTGTCGAATTCACACTGCTATAAGTGGTTATAAACGTTTAAAATAAGCGCCTAACGGTGCCCAAGCTTAATGACTTCCTTCGCTGACGTTCAAAATCGTCGGACAATAAGTATGATGAATTGCCATTGTGTGAGAATCGGGCGGCGTTATTGGCGTGGTGGCCGAGGCGGCATTTCATCCATTAATTAATAAGATACGCCCCTCGCTCAATCACGGCGGATATTTAGCATGCGAGGAGTTATATTTATGCTCGGACGCACCTCTTCGTTAATTGCGCGCGATTCACTTACGGGCTAGAAATAACTTTAACGACAAGTGCGTGGTGGCCGCGGGCGGCGGCGCAGGGCCGCTCGGCTCGTGTTTTGCCACTATCTTGATTCATATTTAACACTGTACTTAAAAATCGCACAACGCTACCATTATGCTAATTTATACCATTAAATTATGTCCAACGCTGTATAAATGATATCTTTCTGATAGTTCAAATGCACACCACTGGGTGTGCATTTGAACTTTTAGATTTTTAATAAATGGGCGTTAGTTGTAAAATATACATAGTATAGGAAACACTATATCAGATTTATCAGATAGGATGTGCATTATGCATTGTCGAGCAAATATCGATAAGTGTACCACAGTGAGATATCGGGAACCGCGCTCAGAAACGCGGCCCGCGCCTCTCCGGCCGGCGCACCTTTAAGAAATGCCGCCCTGTAATTTGCCCACAGAGAGTGTTGGCTATTACTGCTGATACCCAGATCATAATAAATACGCCATTAACGCCCCCATAGCACCCGAAACGATATTATAAGTATCACGAGTGACACGTATGATTCATATAGCCGACAAGGTTCGGTTACGGAATTCGGAAATTGCAACGAGAAATCATTTTAATTTTGGAGATCTATTTGCAATTTTAAAGAAATGTAATATGAAAAAAAATGCGGTTTACTTCCTAGTTAGAAATTAATATTACACATATGTATTTATTTCACTAAAATCCCATGTTAAAGGAATCTAAAATTCTGCTCGACAGCATCTAAAAGAAAAAGGTAGAGTTAAAGTAGACATAACATCATAAATCAGAAATGATACAGATAATACTTAGTTATGATTCAATAATAACAGGGACGCTATTCGTCATTACAAAAATTAGGGTGTGTAATAAAAAATCTATGTTAGTAACGTGTGTGGGCACTACCTGTTTTAATTCTCGTGGAGAGAACCGAGCGCGGAATATCCAGCGCGGCGCCTTGGGCCGGTCGCGGTGATAGATTAAATTCGACACGGCATCTCGTGATGTCATGCCAATTTTGAGGCTCACCTCGAGAGAACCGTGTCGTCACGCTTATTTACCGCTTACAGATAAACGTTCGCGTTTGAGATGTAGCCTGTTATTAATAAACACCTGGATGAATCCTCCCACAGCGCCTAAATCGGGAAGGCCTCGAGGGTTCGTTCCGCCTCTATTGACTAGGCGTGAAAAACGTATTAATGTGCGTTTGTAAATGTCGGTTGATAGTTTCGTAGAGAGGCGAAAATAGCAAGTTAAAGCGAAGTGTGGTGGCGGTGGCGACAATCTCCGGGAACCGATAAAGGATCGCGCGGCGCACTCGGACGCGCGGCGCAATAAAGCCGCGACGAGAGCACTGCGCGCCTCGTTAACTGCCTTACCACTCGTAAAGCGCTTCGGCGAAATAATCCACGGCGATATGCTTATGCTTTCAATTGCTTTCATTAAAATTACCATGTTTAGATTAAATTAATTTTACCACCCTCGAATCTAGTTGTTAAACTAAATAAAAAATATTTTGGACTACGTACCATTGTAATCATCTGATCGAATGTACCTATTTTACACATAATATGGGTTCGCATGGCTCCACAGTATAAAGTTTCGACAATATTGATTTAGCTATATTATATTTAGCGTTCGCTTATTTATTTTATAGTTCAATACGGCGAAACGAGTGTTCGTTATAATAAAATGACGGCGTACAATTCCTACATAATAACCTTTATTATATTCAAAACTAGCACGTCATATGGCGGTGGTCGACGTTCGCCGAACTCGTGTTTTATAGACTACGGACCGATGAAAACCAACGAACAGGCCGGCTCGCGCAGCGCTCACATTCGCAGAATGTTATACGATCACTTTCTCTTGTGAACACTACTTGTATCAGATTAAGTTTTCTTGAAATACCTATTGAACTTCGAATTTTAAAATATGTATTAGGTGCACCAGTTATCCCCCATACAAACAATAGTACATATTTTACAATAAAACATACTCATCATTATAAGAATTATTAATTCCGTATTGACGAGTGCCCTTTCTGTTTCCCCAGAGACCCGATGGAACTGATGTTGATGGAGCAGCAGCTGTTGCGTTCGCCGCTGCGATTGTACGCGAGCGGGGCGGGCGGGGCGGGTACACCTGATGACGAGGCGGAGAAGCGCGCGGTGTGGGCTCGCACGCCGGCCGCGCTGCAGCTGCTGGCGCTGGGCGGGCGCGCGTGGCCGGCCGCGTGGCCGCAGCCGCTCGCCATCCCGCCGGACCTGTGGCTGCAGAAGCCGCCCGCGCCGCTGCGGTACTGCCCCTACCCGCCGCCCGCGCACCCACCAGCGCACCCCGCCGCACACGCGACGCCACAGCACAGGCAACAACACTCCGACTCGCCCACCCACCATCTGTGAACTGTGGGCACACGCGAGTGACACAATGTGGACAATCGACGACGAACATGTGAGATACCAGATATCGACCTGTACATACAGACTTTATCATAAAGCGAACTTTTTGATAGTACCTTAATAGAAAATGATATGTAACTGAATAGATTAAGAGGTTGTTTATAATTATATAAAAGGTAATTTAAATGGTTCCTAGCCCAAAATATAAATTTAATTATATAGTAGATCGAAGTTAATATTAATGAACAATAGTTACCTGCACAATGATCCATGTAGTTCGTTTACAATTAATATCTTGTAAATTACATTCTGTGAATTGTTTTTCTTGCGGCGAAATTGTTTTTGACAATTATCTTTAACAGAAACGGACGGCGATAGTTAAACTGCATTTTAATTAGTATTGTGAGTCATACCAAAGAATATTAATTCGCGACGCTGTGGTTTTATAAAGAAACTAGTTTTTGTTTTATCCCGTAGTTGTGAGAAAATATTGCAAAAACAATGTTTTTAAAATGCATGAGCATCGAAAGATGCTTAGTCTATTTTGATGAGCAAGGTTTTACCCCTAAGTTTGGTGTTTAAATAAGACGCCTGTAAAATGGATGAAAATAAAAATGTTTAAAATTTATCTTACATATTGTAAGAAAATTAATTTTAAGCCCCGTGCCCCAAAAATATTGAATTATGTCCCTAACCTTAAAACTGGTGTTCAGTTCATGTATTTAACGTCAACACATTCCATTACATAAATT
This sequence comes from Hyles vespertilio, assembly GCA_009982885.2. NCBI lineage: Eukaryota > Metazoa > Arthropoda > Insecta > Lepidoptera > Sphingidae > Hyles > Hyles vespertilio. The sequence continues at coordinate 16,825,331 of CM042807.1, read as the reverse complement.
ATTCCTTTGTTTGAACTAACTTCTGAATGTTGACACCAAATAGAAATTTAATAAAGATTAGAATAACTACATAATATATTAGATACGATGTACTTGACTTGTAAAATGTACGTCATATTCGCGAAGAGGGACGTGGCAGCGTGTCGCACGCTCGCAGTAGTCGGATGTCGGATCCGATCGAAGCGAGAGACAATCTTTGAAATAAAATTAATGAAATTTCTTTTTACTGTGTTATAAATGTAGATAGCGTCATTAAACTCGTAAGCGAATGACATATAGCACGACTTTTTATCGAACAGATTGCTAAAACACCCGACTATAGTCGTCGACAAAAAATATAGCCTCTGGTTTTATCGGACCCGAAAACCGACTAGTGTGAACGTAGCGTTAGACGTACGAGTTTCCTATATTCCTGTGGATTTCAAATCAGTGATAACAATAAATGATATTATATAAGTATTGTATGGTGTGTATATTACGGTTTAAGTTAATTTATATTCCAGTAAGGTATATGTATGTTTGTATAGCGGTGAAGTAAATTATTTTTGTAGGGTAAGCACTGTATATATCACACGTAGATGTTTATATGTAAGTTCGGGCGGCTATTGTCAATACTATGATGCGGTTTGCTCACATTGTCATCGATACTAGTTTCAGTATGTGTACATAATAAATATTTCCAATGATTAATTCCATAATAAACAAATTATCTCAATCAATTCAATCACACACCTCTCAATCTTTCTTTCGGTTGTAGAAGACGGCCGTGCCCTATAGTGGGACATTTATGAGCTGATACAGTACGGTACAGTAAATAAATTATAACTCGAAATACACTGTCCTGTTTTTGCAAATTATATACAACGTTGATGCGACCGATGGGCGTTTCTTTAAACTGCAAATACTAGGTACCATTTTGAAGCTCTGTACTAAAAATCAATTAAATAGGAGCAGTAGTTTAGTCATAAATGATTTTTTTAGTTTTTGCCCCATTTGAACACGATGTAGCTTTTCTAACAGCTGATTACGCTTAACGCATGGTCATTCACCTTAAAACGATAGATCGTACTAAAATCTGCGCGTTGTTGCCGCTCTTACACAAGTCACACAATAACAAGTACACGACAATATCACGCGCCGCGCGCGACGTTGCCAATTTGTTATCTATTCGTATCTACAGGTCAATGAAATTTATTTACACAGGATGGTTGCGTTTTACTCTTATTTGGAAGCTATTTAGTTTGTTTGAAACAAACAAAATCTCATTTTTGGTATAATTAATGTTTGTGCCGTGCCGAATTGATACCAAGGACGTATAGCATACATAGTGTAATTTAGTGCCCATAGGTCGCATCAACGTTGTATATGTTTATATTTTTAGAACCTCCAAAAATCTATTTTAATAGGCCTTAACTTTGTTATTCTGTTATGTGTTCCGATTTATTGAAAAATTTATAATAGAATACAAAGTAAGACGTCATTCAACCTAAAAATGTATGTAATTTCTACAAGTCCTACATGTTTAGAACCTGTAAAAATATATAATCAATAAATAGTTTTAATAAAATTTCTTACAACAATTCCGTATACCTGTCATGATTATATGGTATTCTAATTTCCATTATATTAATTACAATTTGTGAGCACAGCGCAGACTTAATGACATATCATCAGGGTTCATCCCAACATCATCACGGGCGGAGCGATACGGTGCGATAACTTACCATCAACGTCTACAAACTAATACGAAGGTCAAGGTTAATTACATTCAACTAAAGGACGCAAATAAAATAAGGATTACCCTTCAAAATTATGTGGCCAGTTAGGCCCCAGGCAATTTCGCACCGACTCGATCACGTCTCTTCGCAAATTTAATAAACCGAATCAAACGATGATGTTGTTTTATTTGAACCTTTACACTCATGTACTACCCTCACGTCTATACTCTAAACTCTAAAGTTATATTGTATCGGTATACAATGTAATCGTCAATTGGTCAATTGGTTTTTTTACACTTTCTCGGCATCATGACAACACTGCGTCTGATGGTAAACGCAAATTACGCAACGTTACTGGTGGTAGGTCTCTCATATGTGAGAGGCTGCCTGGGTGGGTACCACCGCAATGCATGCAAACGCAATGCAAATACAACCTATTTCTCCCGTCAAACAGCAGTTTAAATGCACTGTTGTGTTTCGGATTGAAGGACATTGTAGCCAGAGTAACTACTGGACATATTGAGACTTAACATCTTGTGTCTCAGGATGGCGAGCGCAGTGGAATGCCAAGCATTGCTTTGTAAATCAAGGTGTTTTTTGGTTTTGCTACTGTTCATGAGCGGTCGCATCGCTTACCATCAGGCGAACAGCATGCTCGTCTCGCCATTCAATGCAATAAAAAAAATGCCGTCCAGGCAGAGTATTGAATGGCATCAGACGACAGTCCCAAGACATTCGATACAATTATGCCGGCCTGCTGAGATGCCTCTTCACACTACGGCGGTAGGACCCGGGATCATAGGAAGGAGATATCATAGGTAGGTGACTAATTGACTATAATGGCCGTCACGGTACAGTACAGTCCAGATACATCACTCACCGAGGTAAAATGGATATCTCACAACTATGATTCGAATATACTCAGGTTGAACCGAATTCATTACACACGTGGATTCTTAACCACGATCTCCACAAGTTAACGTTCCACGATAGGATACGTAGAGGTACCATTATTTCCATCCATATCTTGTCAAGCTTATTTCCGTCTCAAATTTGATAGGGGGCGGGCCTATCGCAATCAAACAGCAAGTTCTAGAACCTTATCAAATTAATCTAAATATAGTTTCTTGTACATACATACATACACAACACTTTATTGAACACCACAAATTACAGAGAAAAGAAAAAATACATAGAGAGACCTTACAAATAAGTGAACAATAGGCAGTCTTATCGCTATGAGCGATCTCTTCCAGACAACCAAAAATCATAGAATGGATCGAAAATGAAAGTGGGCATTCATGTGAAATAGTAAAAATAATGATAAAGAAGTAGTAGACTTGTAGTGGATGCTTAAATAATAGACATACATAAATAAACTCGCGGTAAGGGGTAAGCAGAGATACTCCCAGAACACCCATCTTTGGAATAGTGTGTTCTGTTCCATAATGTGATAGAGGACAAGCCTATCACCATATCGGCCACTTTCTGACTCCAGCCTGGTAATGAAAAGAAAAATTAAAACAGCTTTCTTCGACCCGGGATTCGAACACGAGACCTCGTGTTGTAATCTTACTGTAGTACAACTGTGCCACCGAAGCAGTCGTAGTAGTTATGCATGAAAAATATTAATGAAAAACTTCGTCCGAAGTTCCCATCATAATTACAGTCGAAGGAAGCCAACAGTGAGAGTTAGTCCTCCACCTCAGATTTCAAAATGATGGATAATCACGATTTTATTTTATCCACTTCATACTGTAATATGGTATGATACGCATATGGATAAAAATATAAAGTCTTATGTGGCTGCATATGGATTTCAAAAAATATACCTCTTTTATTGCATTTTGATATTTTAATTTAATAACCAATACGAAAACATGCATGATACATATGTAGGTATGTGAATTTGTACTTAGTATGTATTAAGCGAACTAATATCCACTTAATTTGTCTTTGATACAGTAACGAATTGTAGCACCATTTATAAGACATAATAAATAATCGTCACACTTTTATTTTCTGTCTTTATTAAGTGTCATTAGGCATTATTAAGCGCGTATATCGATGATGATCGGCCTTCCGTCCGTCCGGTAATTGCCGTCGATGTAAGCGGCCTACAAATTGAAAGCGGCTGCGGCCCGAGGCGTGTATTGATGGATCTGCTGCCATCGGGAAATTATAGCTGGCCCTTGCGACAGCTTCGCAAATTGTGCGTATAATGCTAGTAAATAATACGGCATTTGCTATAAATTCATACGAGGCTAGGATATAAATGCACGTCTCACGTAGCGTGTGAGAAGTGCGGGCGGCGAGCGGCGAGGACACGTGGTGTCCCTACTCGAGTCGTATCGGTAACGTGTTCGCAAATCGCACGTACGCTCCAAATATTATTTTTCTACCTACACGCAATCGCTTCGACGTGCATTTACGTTGTTTCATCGCCCTTTGTCTGTACGAGACACATTAAAGAAGGGAGAATAACCGCGGTCCAGGCGAGCCGGCGCTCAGCGACGCATAAATTAGCGCGGGCGTATTCTGCAGACACCGACTGATTGACTCCTTTCATTACAGTCTCTCATTGTTCGCCTCTACAGAAAAATTGCATATCCTTTTGGAATCACAACACATTTCATAATTATGGACTATTGTGGCGTTGTCGAGGTTAATTCCTGCGGGACGATCGCTGCTCGTTCGAAGAGCGCTCGAAATATATTGACGTACGTAAAGACGGAGCCTGATCCCATAATGGTTGGCGCTGATTAGTTTTCAAGGAAAACACTAGTTCGAAGAAAGGTTGCTGTTTTAATGTCCTGTCAGAGAAGTGCACGAATGGGTATTGTTAACTTCAGGATGTTGAAGTTATTTACGAACCATCCGCGCTAAGGAAATGGATTTTGGAATATTGTACTGATTTTTGTATGCAGTGCAGTCTATAATAGGAGATATTTGATATAGAGATTTGTATTATATTGTTAGCGTGAAGTATTGCCGGCGGGAAGTACGTAAGAGATAATTTATCAATGATTAAGCACGATAAACATCCGTGGCCCACGTACAAGCGGCGCTGCGGCGGCGCGCCGGAGCGGCTCGGCGGTCGTGCCCTCTGCGAGATGTGATCAACCCACATTGTGCCTGTGGGAACACTAGGACATGTCTCAAAGTTCAAGCTAATGCAATAAACTTAATGCAGTTCAGTGACGTCGAACGTGACTCGTTCAATGCGGTCAGATAGACAAAGGGCAATCGAAAGACAAGTAGACATCAGGTGAGACAATTCACGGCCCATTACCGAGGTACCGCTCGATCAATCGAGGAAGTGTGCGTTGCTCAGATTAGCAGGGCTCGACCGGGGCGGTTGTCCGTGGCAAACGTTTTTCTAAGTCAATGTTGTAACGGTGTCCGTCTGTCGGACGCGTCCGGCGTCAGCTGCCAGCTCTGCTCGTCGGATAGACAACTAAATAGAGCCGAGCTAATCGTCGCGTCCAGCAAGGGAAACGGCGAATTACTCCGTCACGGGCTTCTAACAATTGCTCCGTTATTGCCGATAGATGTGTAAAGGATAGCGTTGCGCCGCGCGCCCGCCGCGTAAAATAACTCGCAAAATGTCTACTGATTTGTTCTCGCTTCTTTGTAACGCACGCATTTTAAAATCAATTGTGTTCGAGTACGGAGTGCGAGTCGTTTCGCATGGATACGAGTGAAATGTAATTATTTTCTCACGAACATTATTATTGTGGCATTTGATGAAGCGAAGTAATGCTGGGTTTAGAAGATTGATTGACGGGGTAGTTGGTGCAAAGTAGCATGATTATCGGCTCGATGCCGGTGGTTGTGCGAGTGGCACGACGCACAGGCGCGGAGAGGAGCCGTCGTTACATTGTCATGTGATAGACATTAGACAGCCTAACAACGGAGCGCGCATACCTCATCTCCCGGCGTCCTCCGTCTATACAATTGTTAATACTATAGTTTTGCAATAATTGGCCGTCTCATTACCTATACTCATGTACACAATAGTGAATGTTATATGTAGGCCAATGACATTAGTCAACACTGTTGTCAAATTACAACACAAATTACACTAATGTAATAATGGAGACTTTGTTAAACATTATGCATTTAGACCTTTTCAAACCAATTTTATGGCGGTTTATACGTAATATTAAGCATATTATGTAATTAATGTACAGTATTAATATTTTTCACCCAGAATCATGATCGTTTGACTGACACCCAATAATTATATCCGAAAAATATTTTTAGTAGCATAAATATCAGGCGATCATAGTGCGCTCCTTAAAGGATTTTATAATTAGGAATTTATCCTATTTATAATGTATGTAGTTTCAATTGATAAGTAACGCATGTGTACTGTAGGGGAAAGCAGTGAGTATAGTTTTCAGAGTGTTCGAACAGGGCCGTACGACTGTATCACTATCGCTTTGTATACGTTCATTAATCTTAACATGCATTTGATTGGTTCATAGTCTGACCTGTGAATAAAAATATCACATTATTATCAATTGCGGTCAATATTATTCAGATCAATTCCCTTTAGAATAAGTTTTTCCACATAATGTTACATTATTATGTATGTTCTCAGAGTCTACTTAATGTACAGTTACGACGCGTGCTGAAGACATAAATTGCGTTAAGTTTTCAATACGTTGATCATTAGTGGCGTGTTCCAGGGTGGTCAGTAATTATAGCGTTTTTTCTATTAACTTTCAGATAATTTTCAATCATTCTTGTCAATCGATCTACCTACTTTTATCAATGTGTTAGTGGCTGTTAGTACTGATATTACGGATTTCTTGCTACTAAGTTTTTACGAAATCAGATCTATATATTATTTGGATGCATGATAGAAAATTCTGAAATCGCCTAGCAGTCGTCGTCGTGATTTTGTTGTCATTTTATGACAACATTAGTTAGCGCCTCTCATGAATACCCACTGTATGCTCTACACAAGTGGTGTAGGAAATCGCTAGGACCGCTAGGTATTTGCGCCCAGGATGGCTCGCTTCATTTCACACACTGGGACGAATAATTCTCGGTGAAATATGAATGACCCCAGTAAGACCTGTTCCTACCTATTCGAGGCTACAAGCGTAAATCATTTATCTATGTATCATTGTTATTACGCTTCACAATAATTGCATTTAGAAATTCCTAAATATTTTTTTATTTACTAAGATGCATTTGATATTCCAAGCTGTTTACCTTACAATAGCAATTGGCAATAGGCATAACCGAACGCAATCGCTATCGTATAGTTATCGGGAGGACCGGAAACATTGTGCACAGGTCTCACGAGAGCGCAGCGAGATAGAGAGCGGCGCGGGCGCGGGCGCGAGCGATCCCTCAGGTGCGACCGCGGACCCCGCCCCCTTGTTTATTGCTTATTAGCGAGCGCTGCGGCGGCACGTTTGAACTGCCGCTCTTTGTTCTCGCCGACAACAACTACCCCGCCCGCCCCGCACCGCCGCGCCCCCGCGCCCCGCGCCGCCCGCACTCGGTCACGACGCCCGCGCACCGCAGACTCTGCTACGCGAATCATAAATTCCAGCTATTTGACGTTAGCTCGTATTGGTGATACGGATCTTAGTTCAATGATATCGGCTCGTAGGAAGGAAGTGCAACAGCATCATAAATCGTACACGTTTTCATACATTATATTCGAGTTTAGCTTGCGCAGTACGAGAATACATTCCATGTTCGATTATATCTCGTTTGTACTAAGACACGAACACGAGAAATGTTAGTTTATTGTCGTAGCTTATGTACTCTAGGGGTTCATTGGAGGCTGTTTTCATTTTGCGTGGGAGTTTTCACTATGTAAGCAAAAAGAAAAAAAAACACACACAGTAAACTCTATAAATTGTAGTCGTACAGAATAAAATTCAAGAGAACAAATCTTTAATGATGAATCGTTTTTTTACTCTGGGTCAGTTTAGCGGAAGAAATTTTCAAGCCAGCTATAAATCTCCACTATAGTTATAAGTATTTGGTCTTCGAAAGCTGAACCGCGGCTTAAGGTGACCTCTGTACCACAGATTTTGCATGTTATTCGAAAGTAGTGATTGCTTTTCGTTATATTGCAAGGGTAAAACCTGATTCTTGAATTTGTAGAAATATCTAGGAAAGTAGGACTTCCACTAGAGCATTAACAAGACAAGTAAAAGTATATCCAAGAGATTCGTTGCTCAAGAATGAAGGAGTACTTAGAAACTTCTGAGACCTACCTAAAGTGATTTATACATCCGAATACAAAAATGGTGCGTAAATCGACGCTAATAGCCCTATCAATCTGAATTTTATAAACTGGATTTCCCGCTATTTCCCACGCAATCGAAGCAATTCGAAATTGCGGGCACTTATTACTCAATTTGTCATAGATACGAAAACAATTAACATATTTTAACGACGACCTCGTAAAGTTTTCTCTCCGTGGTCGCACTCCACAGTATACAATAATATACGAGTACAATTAAACACGGCACACGGATAATTGTTTATAATCGCTTCGCGGTTGTTCATAACGCATTATACAATGTATTGAAAAAATCATTGCATGCGAAAAACGAAGCACGATGATTTTAATCGGACAGAGTGCAGATGTTTGGGCCTATGATAAGCGAATAATTATCGCTCCTGCTCGCATGCGCAGAACAACTATTCATTAAATAGTAAACATCAATTCACATGGATGTATCGAGTGGGGGTGAAGTTTTGTCTTGCCACCCTGACGGGATATTTACACCTGTACGGCTATGTAATAACAAAATATATATTCTGTATCAGCCCATATACGTCCCACTGCAGGGCACGGGCCTACTCTACAATCGAGAATACGATTGAGAGTGGTTAGGCCATATAGTCCACCACGCTGGCCTAGTGCGGGTTGGCGGACTTACATACCATAGAAATTCTTATGAATCGCTATGGTATGCAGGTTTCCTCACGATGTTTTCCTTCACCGTTTTAGTGCGTGGTGATTGACTATCAATACACACATGACTCCGAAAAGTCAGAGGTGTGCCCTGGGATTCGAACCCGCGACCACCGTGAACATGTTGGCAGCCGCGTCTAGTCCGTTTACCAACAGGCCACCATGCACTTTATAAAATATATATTACAGCGTATATAAAAAGTATGAATCATTTTTGTCCCGAAATTATTTTTATGTCTAAATGTTCACATTTAAGGTACATTATACATCTTAAATATAATCATAACACTCCATAACATCGTTTCATAAATTAAAATGAAAGGTTAAAGATTGTAGTCTACATTATAATACATATTAAGTACGTGCGTCCACATTATTAAGTGCGTGTGTTTTGAATGGAGCTTAGGTCTACTATAGTCACGAGTATTTAGCAATTGTTTTCTTAAATAAGTAATTCATATTTTATAATATACATATGTACAAACAACCGCATATTGTAAGTAAGTAATATTTTTAATGAAAAATATAGAGGAATCCTAAGCTTAAATTCATCCCTGCATACTCGCCATTATTAGAAAAAATACAATTAACTTCGCATTATACTTCTTTTTTTTTCGAACAAGACTTCTGTTTCCTACAATCACTATTCTGGGTACGTCCGTATAAACGCAATAAGCTCACCTATGCATACAAAGTGATTAAATGTCCATTATCTCGCAGAGTGCCAATTCTTTTGTAATGAAATATTGTTGAAGTTTCTATTAAATAATTATGCCACGGCATCCTGTACTTCAATATAGTCGTTTATTCCTGTTAACATGAATTACCGTAATTTTGTAAATAAGTAACCACAGATTCATTTTCTAAAAATCATCCACTGAAAACTGTGTAGATTACGTTCTTTAGTGTGATTCTATGATTTCATTAGTAGTATCCTTAAAATATAACTTAATTACGTATGTAATAGGTATAATATCACAGAAGGATTTATTTTAATATGATGTATGTTTTTTTGAATTTGTTGGTTTCAAAATTTTATAGTTATGTTTAGTATGTGTTGGATAAACCATCTGTTATTGTAGTCCGTAATCAATACTCAAAGAAAAATAAATTAATTTATATACCAACACCCGAGAGTCACTACTAGTATGATAAACGCTATAAATCAATCAATCAGACACGCCTCTGCTATTAGTCACTTCCTTTACTTTTCAAATAAGATATATTTTTTCCGTTACTTTTAATACCAATATTATGACATATTTGCATTGACCACAATGAAATGTTAAGTTCGTGCCGGTTCATATTTACGTAACATACAAGTACGCCGCGAGCCGCAACCTTTAAAAGCTTAAAGTGTTATTTATGATATTAATTTTTCTTGTAGCAGCGCCGTCGAAATTCTGGGAAGCAAGATCGATATCAGACGGCGCTCAATGGTAAACGCATTAGGCACAAAGATGCTGGGCCTTGACGGATACATTCTCTGAATATCCATCACATGACAACCTTTGACGAAGGATCGCCTCGTCGAGGGTGTATCGGGGTAGTTATCAACACGATGGGTGAGAAAAACTGTTAATAAACTGCGATAGGTTCACCAGATTATTTATGATAACTTGGCACAACTGCTTAAACTGCCTGATAACTAATGCTTTTCAATTTTTTACTGTTTAAGAAGAGAACTCTTAAAAAACAAGTCCTAACATCCTCTGTATTTTTTATTATAATTATTATATATTTATTGTGTTTACTTTCACAAATCTAAAATGTACAAGAAAGAAAGAAGAAAATGGACAAGACACGGCTGCCAACATGGTCACAGTGGTCGCGAGCTCAACTCCCAAGGCACATTTCTGACTTTTCAGAGTCGGGTGTGTATTGATATTCGATCACCACACACTTTAACGGTGAAAGAAATACATTGTGAGAAAACTTTGCATTCTATAGCGAATTTGTGAGAATTTTATGTATGTAAAGTCCGCCAACCCGCACTAGGCCAGCGTGGTGGACTATATGGCTTAATCACTCTCAATCGTACTCCCGATTTAACAGCAGTACCGTGCCACGCAGTGGGACGTATATGGGCTGATACAATACAGTATAAAATATCTATGGTGTAAGTGTTGAAAAATCGAGGATTTATCTCTATCAAATTGAGACAGGCCGCATATCATATCGTATACCTGTGCACCTTTAAAACCGTGTAAAAATTGACACATATTTAGAATTGAACATTTTTGACGTCTTTCAGCCAAACACTGAAAAGTAAGCATACAAAATGACTTTTGTGTACGTCTTTTTTGAGCCAATGTTGATACCAGCAAAGAGATAACACTGATTTTATCCGATCCGGGAGCGACATTGATTGAGCAAAATAATTCTTCTTGCTATTCAACACAAGTATTTACATACGCGTAATAATCATTATCATCGTCAGCCTATGTCCACTACTGGGCATAGGGCTCTGCCAAATTGCGCCAAATCAATTGCTAATGGCTGAAGTTTTAATTCATCTTCCTTTATATACGATAGAATGCAAACATAAGCATTTATCCATATTAATAAACAACTGTCTTCGATTATTAAAGTAATAATAGATTCAACTGACGATAACCCTTTCGCCCAATAATTGGTTACTAATTAAAGTTTTACTGCCGATAATATCATCTTTTTCTCATAAACCGTGGATACCTTTTTGCTGCAATTAAAATAAGCGTAATACGACATCATTGCGGTTACGCCATGCGCACAGAAAGCGATAACAGGTGCCCCTTTACACTATGACCTAAATACCGTTCACTCTTCTCTTTCTTCGCTTTGAGAATGTGGTTTATTCATGATTTTCCTTGTTGTACTTTGAAGCATAACAAGCATTTGAATAATTAAAATTTTTATTGCAATTATACCTATATATTGTTGTCAGTTTGGTTTACGAAATCGGAACCGAGATAGACAGTAGTTTAATTACTCCTTATTAACCCTCAATTGTGGCTATATATTCCTATTTAGTATTAATCCGGTTTCTAATATAATTACTCTTGTAGTTTTTCACGCAAAATATATAATCAAAAGTTCTAATGATTAAAACAAAGAATGCATGTAAATGTGTACGGTAGTCATACTGGTACATAGTAGTACTGGTGGTAGGTCTCTCATATGTGAGAGGCCATCTGGGTAGGTACCACCGCAATGTCTATTTCTCCCGTGAAACAACACTGCTTAAATGCACTGTTGTGTTTCGGATTGAAGGACATTGTAGCCAGAGCAACTACTGGACATATTGAGACTTAACATCTTATGTCTCAGGATGGCGAGCGCAGTGGAATATTGCTACTGTTCATGAGCGGTCGTATCGCTTACCATCAGGCGAACGGCTTGCTCGTCTCGCCAATCAATGCAATAAAAAAAAAAAAAAAAAGTCATGTAAATTGCAACTGTTCAAAGAATTTCATAAAATACAGTGAATGGAAAGGTGATCCGTCAGTATGATGGTGTAATTTTTAATTAAATAATTGCGGCGTTTTTTGGAAATTCACTCCTCAATTGGTGCGAAATATGAAAATTAACTGAATTGCACCAATTTGATGTTTTTATGCATCCTTGAATACAAAATAAGGAATTAACATGTTTAGAGATAGTAATTTGGAATCCTCTTTACTTCGAAAGGTGTGTTCACATGTTGATACCCATTATTGCCAATTACCAAATGCAGCATTTTTTGCACACACGATATTAGTACTCATTGGCAGGTACACTATAAACCCTATTATTAAGTCCTGATTATGAAATATAAATATACTGTCAACACATTTTCATTATGGAGTATTGTGGATATAAAAGTCATGCATATCTGGCGATAGCTGATCAGTTATCATGTTCTCGTAATAATTAGTTCATGATTACTCTTTCATAAAATCCAACAACAATGTTGATGATCGCATGAAGCGATTTACGAACCGTGAAAAGGAAAAATTAAAACGGCCATTATAAAAACTGCAAGTGTGTTTGGATTCAGTCTGTGGGTATCAAGTACACGGACTGTATTTTTTATTAGGACATCCTTACATTGTATAAATTATTGACTTAGAAACGGGTTTATTGATTTTTAAATTAGAGACTTTGCTTAGACATAGCAAGTCTTTACAAAGCTCTTCGTCGTCTGTCTGGACACGACGTTGTATTTTTTAGTCTGTTATTAGTCGCTGTTACACTGTAAATATGCATAAAGAAGTTATTCTTTACTAAGAATAATAGAGGATTTTGTTTATGATAGACGTAAATGTGTAGAGAATGAAAACTTATGTTAATCGGTGATCCAGTGCCCTGGCGTTTGAAATTTGCAACTGAACATAAAGTGTAGTCACAACTTCAACAAAAGTATTTTCGACATCTTACATACAGGATATATCAAGACTGCTACCGAAAACGAAGCCGGGTGGTAGTTAAAGTGACTTCAGACACAATGCAACAGAAAAAGTTGCAAAAAAAGCGACAATTTTTTTTTTCCTATGACCATATTTGGGTGGTAAATACATTTTTTACTAAAATAATAGTGTATACCCTTTTATTTATAAATAATCTAAGGTATAAAAGTGTTTAAATTATTATTTTAGCTAAAACTATGGATTTACCACACAAAAATGACGATATTTAAAAAATCATAAAAAATCATTTCATCATAAAAAAAATGCATTGTGTTTGTAGTCACTAAAACTGCCACCCAGCTTCGTTTTCGGTAGCAGTCTTGAGATACCCGGTATATTTCTTACACAAAAGTCTGTATAAAAATATTACACTCAACCGTCAACGTGCTGGTCGTGTTCTTTAAATCAATTAAAAATCCATTGCTACTACGAAGTAATTCAAATCATAAAAATAATTTAACATCTGTTCCGTAACTTGGATCTAATGAACACAGAAAGTTTGCCTCGTTATTGCACTTATAAGTCGATGTTTTGTTCTATATTTTGACTATAATTTACTTATGTTTTCAGTATATTTAATATGCACATCAATGTCCAAACAACATCAATACTAATAGATCCATTTAATATTGTAGCTCTGTTGCCATCAATCGTTCCATTTCATATACAATTTGCTTTACATTGAAATGAACGTGGAATATTGACAAAACGATACAGGTTTTTTAGCGGCACGATGACAACATTGCTACATTTTATTACATATGTCTGCGCCGATCGACCGTTGTTATAATCAGTGAAGCGTTCTGGTGTTTCTATGAGCACGCAATAGGCGAGGGGCCTTCGATAATAAACTAATGAATAATGTGATCGTTTAATTGCTGCATCCGGAGTAAAGTCCGTAAATTGTAGCCTTACATTAGGCACGTTTGATGTGGCGCGCTGCAATAACACCTTGAATTTGGACACCTTTGATGGCTTTCTATGAAGAGTGCAAGCGCATCTGGTTCGTCGTTACGGTAGATTAATATTCAGGACAATGAAAAATACGGACTTTTAATATGTTAAAATGATTCCATAGGACATAACAAGTTTGACAGATATCGTATGTTAATTAAAAATTCCAACGTATACGGTGATAAAATAACAGAATTTTTAAATTACTATCAATCAACCTTTGCAAAACTAAGTATCAGGTAATTATTTGTTGGAGATAAAAAATTCTAGCAATATTTTAGATTGTTTGTTTAAGAAGTTTTGAAATGAAATATCCCCGAATGCCAATTTGGTACAAGATTTCAATCCCACTATTAATGGATTCGTTAGATAAATTAAGGGTACTTAAGTCAAGCTTAGAACTTAAAAAATTTAATGGGAAATATGATGTTTCTGGCGTGGAGTGGAGTCAAAACATCTCGTCACAGAAATTATTTTACTTTTTTTTATAAACTGATGTTTTATCGATATTTTGTTCTTTTGATTAAGTAAATTAACGTAATTGATAATTATAATTGAAACTAAATCATTTTTGTTCATATATGGCAGCTCAGAATAATTGGTTATATGTAATGGGATACAGAGAAGAAAATACAATAACAGACAAAATATGACTGTATGAAATAATAAAGTACATCTCTATCACTCACCGGAATCTCGTTTCTAAAGCTGGTGGGGTGTAGCCGACAAAAGCGGCCATCGTTGTAGCACTCAACATCACTATGCACTTGCACATATCACTTGCACAAATATACAAAAAAAAAATTGCGTCAATAATTAGCGCAGCAACGGAGCACCCGTCTTGCTGTTGCAAGCGTTCACGAGAAACTAAACTATTAGTAAAACAAGATGACACAAGAAAACTAAGATAACTACCCTCCACCAGATAATATTTATTAACAAAAATATAAAATCGTAAATATGGCGGTTGAAAAGAAAATGACTGTTTTTTTAATAAACTGTTCAATATCTTAAATATTTCGTTTCTTATGGTCAGTGAGATAATAGTATTAAAATAATTACATTAATGTGACAAACCATATCGAAATCTGTTCGAAGCCGGCCTGGGCCGCTAGTCTCAAACATAACTAAATTATAATCAAAGAATATTCCTGTGTGGAGGCACACACACGCTATCATGCTTAAATATCATAAAGGCACAGATTATGATTTATCTTTAGCAGCGTTTATCAAAGATAAATCGGATGTTTAGTGCGAGCGGGGCGGCGCGGCGCAGGCGCAGGCGGCGCTCACTGCGCGGCGCAGTCCACATCGCGCCATCTTGCACGCCTCCGTCACGAGTCGGAGGCGCAGGAAAACTTGTTACATTTCTCGCATTAGCAACTAAACACCATGTATTTCCAAACGATTTTCTTAAATAACTCTCTTCCTCAACAGCGGCCTTTAAAATCATTTTTGTATTCCACTCTGGTTGAGTGAAACACGCCGCCCGCCGCCCGCTAACAGCTAATGGGGTTATTTCTGTCATTAGTACTGTAAGTATCATATTTACACTTGTGTTACAATGGTGCATTCTTATGATTACGTCTTTAAAAGTAATTTTGAAATAACTCCATGAGTATGTACAGTGCGTGTCCCTTACATTTTTCTTATTGAACGTTTTTCTTTCTAAAAGAGTTTCTTAGTATTACAAACAGCTTGTTGAACCATCACTACATAGGCATCTACATTAAATATTGTTGGACATTAAATTAACGAGTCTACTTAACTAAAGCACGATTAATTTAAGTAACGTTTAGTACTAGTCTTGGAATTCGAACCACTTCATATTATAAATTAGGTATTTTTTTTAATTTAAATTGGCACAGTAATAACTTCTTTAGTAACTAAAAAATTACAACTTAATTCATACTGCGCACATTAAAATAATAAGTAGGAATAACAGTAATCTATTCAGCATACTCAACTCAGGTATCTGTAATACCTGTTCTAGACAAATAATACATTTATATTCTGATTTGAATCAAAATCATCACCTACTTTAACATATGCAGGAATAACGCGAGTTCCAAAATTCCAGTTTAAATTTTTCTAAAAGCGAAGATCTCGTAATGACTGGCCACATTGTGTGGCCGACGTGTGCGATAGCATCTCGTGACGGCGCAACTTTGCTAATACCTATCAAACATATTTCACTTAATGCCTCCAAAACATTGTAAAGAGTTCCACAGCGGCTCGGATCCTCTCCGCCCATTGTGCTTGCGCTAAACCCAATAGAAGATGCCGCCGAGATTGATGCCATCGCAACCAAATGCTTCGTGACAACGCTCCTTATCATTCTGAGGTATGAGAATATCCTGATTTATATATAGCTAATGGAATTTTCATCATATTTAAAAACACTAACAATAGAAAGTTAAGTATACGTTGAAACATAAACAAAACGTTTTTCTAAATAATGATAATTACAGTAGCTAGTAATTTTGTGTAACTAAGATTGTACCATAAATATTAATTCTGTATGTATCAGCCCATATACGTCCCACTGCAGGGCACGGGCCTCCTCTACAATCGACAGTACGATTGAGAGTGGTTAGGCCATATAGTCCACCACGCTGGCCTAGTGCGGGTTGGCGGACTTACATACCATAGAATTTTTTATAAAATCGGCTATGGTATGCAGGTTTCCTCACGATGTTTTCCTTCACCGTTTTAGTGCGTGGTGATTGACTATCAATACACACATGACTCCGAAAAGTCAGAGGTGTGCCCTGGGATTCGAACCCGCGACCACCGTGAACATGTTGGCAGTCGCGTCTAGTCCGTTTACCAACAGGCCACCACGCACTTTTCAAATAATATGAATTAAATGTCAAAAATAATTTCATAGCACGCGAACAAATTAGCTCGCAATATTGAATTATCGTGTGTAATTAGTACAAGTCAAGTATACCAAGTTACTAACTCAAATTGATAACAAAAGTGTACAAAAATGACATATATAAATATGAAAATATAAAACAACAGTATAATTAAAAGCAGTTGAAACGAGTACGCAAATACCACTGCAGACTGCAGTTAAAAGAATACAAGTAATTAATAAGTGAACACACAAGCAGGCAGAGGGAAACGTTTAATAAGCACAATATTTGCATTGAATTTATCATCACGCCAGCACCCACTTTTTCCTTGCGAAACTCCAATTAAGACAATGACATTCAGTTAATTATAAAAGTAATTAGTTCTTTCTGCAAAGTTCGTTGGATAAGCTGTATTAATTCATTTCGGAGTACGCCTCTTGAGCCCTGCTCCGGGAAAAAATGAATGAAAGTGTACAATAAATTTACCGCAGTAACTTGTTGTTGTGTCTATGTAATTATGATTTGCTGCTGTTGGCTCGTAATATTACGCTTACGAGCACTCAGATAGCCACTACACCTGCGTTCATGTTTTTCATCGAGATCACTTTATTTGCCATTCATGTATGGATCTGTAGATATCTTTTCCTATAATGTAGTATCGATAATGATGTGTTACTAATTATGTGTTGCTTTTTTAATTGACACCAAAGGTAACTTAGAAATTAATTAGTAAATTTATAATCCGTAGTGAGCTGTAGCATTTTGAGTTGTTGGTAACAACAATTGCAAGAGATTATTAGGCTCAACCTACGTAACCTCAAAACCAATTAAGGATTTGTTGACCTTTACGCTATGACGAAAGGTGAGGGCAAGACTTGAGGGAGGTAAGATTTGTAGGACGCCGCGTAAAATTCTTGGTAGAGTCAAAATCTAACAATTCTCGAAAGTCTCTACCACTTTGTTAAACTTTATTATAGGTATGTAGTTGGATTTGATACAATCTACTAAGAATATACACTATATATGCATGTGTGAAATTGATGGCATACGTCGCCATACTTTCTACAATTTCACAAGGTACGTCGCTAGCGTTTAAATTTATGAACATTGTCCTTACGCCGACTGCTGCAAAGTGCCAAGTGAAACGTTTTACTATGAACGCTCCACAGAACGCTATAAAATAAAAGGTGTTATTATTCAAACTGGGCCCAGTATAGATTCCGGTCACATTCCTACGCGAGCTCGGATTTTACGAGCGTTGCATCGTCGATCACGGACCATTCCTTACATAGAGTAGCAAAAACTTTGTGCACTTGTCAAACAAACATAATCAACACTTATCTAACGGCCTTATGACAGCCTCCATGGCGCAGTCGGTTAGATGCCGCCTATGAACGAGAGGCCGCGGGATCCCTGCACTGAGAGAAATGTTTGTGCGGGCCACAAATAATTATTTCGGGTCTGGGTGTTTGTAAGACCGAAAAGTCTCTCGTAGTTCCTGATATCCACAACACAAGACTTCATCTTAGTGTGAGGTCAGGACTATGTAGGTATATGACTATTAGATGTTATTTTTTATGCATAGTTTTTAAACCTATGTCAGTTATCGAATGTTTTGTTTTCTTCGCTCAAACTAAATTCAAGAGTGACTAAACATACGATAGCCAAAATATGTTTAAAACTGTCTATGAATGGACCGATTGTGTATTATATATATTATTTGTGATCAACACTTTGCAATTAAAACAAATGAATTGCGTGTTACACAGCGATATGAAATAATGAATTGCAATCTATATAAGTCCGATCACGTCGTTAATATCAAAAAGAAGTATGAAACATATTTTATATCGACTATTTATTTGATATTCTGAAGTATTAATTCTGTATGCAAACAATTTAATTACTTAGAAATACTAACGTTTTACATGTGTTCAAACAAAATGCTAAAGGTTAGAATATGGTAAAGTGTGAAGTTTATCTATTTGAACATGAGAATCAATCACGTATCTCTTCTTCTTATGAATTATCTTCAATCAAATGTATACTCGAAGTGAATTATAATATTTTTCTTCTACTGGGTTAAATATAGGTACGCCTTAATTCGATATGTTCATTACGTCCGTAAATCGGAAGCCCGAAGGATTTCCGAATGAATAATTTTGTAATCATAAAGCGTTTATTTTTGTATATTCCTTAAGGACTGAAAAAAAATAATAATACTCACGACAACGAGAGAAATTATTTAGGATTATGCGTGAAACCTTCGAGTGAAACTTTTAAATATACTCTTTCTCTCTATAACTCTCAAATATTATTAATTTAAACTAAATTTCTTATTGCTTTAAAAAACAATTAAATAAACATCTAAAACCTCGCAATACACTGTGCGCGGCGAAATGCATCGAAATATGATATTTATTGATAGCGGCGATGCGACGGCAACAAAGTGTTGCACATGGCACTACGTCTCCTCGTTTATTACTAACAACACTCGCGTTCTAGGAATCATTCGCTCCACTTACAGTTTACACCACCATGCTCTATCATCTGTCTTAGTCACATCATTCCTGACTATGATGTACTTAACTTCACTGACTGAATTGTTATGATAATTATTGTTTGTCGTAATTTAAGACTTTTGTTCCAGCTGTAATCGGTAGCTTTTTTATGGAAAGATATAAAATTATACTGTATTGTATCTGCCATATAAGTCCCACTGCAGGACGCGAGTCTCCGTACAATTGGAAATATGTCCACCAAGCTGGCCTAGTGCGGGTTGGCGAATTAAAAGGTCAATCGTACTCTCGATTGTAGAGTAGGCCCGTGCCCTGCAGTGGGACGTATATGGGTTGATACAGACAGACTTAGACAATATGACTAAAAGGAAGATATGTTTTTTTAAGACGTAAGTATGATGTATTTATTCTACTATTATCTTGAATCCCACAAATATAATTGATTTTCATATGTTCATATTTGTCTACACAGTTTTACGACTTACATTGCTTTGACAAGTTGTATGTGAAATGATAATTTTCGCGGATGGAAAATCGAAAATACAAGGTATTATCTAATACAAGCTTAATAATTCCATCGTTTTGCAGATATTCATGGACGGCCATGATAACATGTCCAGAGGTTATTTAATGTTTTGACCTGACTAGTCGGTTCTTCCCTTTGCAATATTAAAAAAACATTATAACAAGTAAGTGTAATATTCATGAACATTTACGGTGGACTATAAACTAAACAGTTTACATTGCTGATCGTAATGATAGGACTTGAGTAATAATCGCAATCATATGTACCAGCTAAAACCAGCCAATAACTCCATAAATCTAAGTGCTATTTGAATTTATGATGTATTGAATATTTGCCTGTTGTCAGAATACCAACTAATTGCAACTTGAAAATGCTAAGTCATTAATGTTTTCTCATTAGCTTTGCAAGATTTTGCAAGATATTATTCGTCACGAGTACGAAAGATTACAAAGTGTAGCTTATCACAGAAACGTCGTAGGAATACTGTAATACCATCTATTACTATTCACAAGGAACATTTAGTATTCATTGTATTTATAAAAACAGTTTACCAAGCGCAGAATACAATCTTTGTTAAATCAGCAGCCAGACACCGACAAGTTAATTTTACGCTTCTACACTCATTCCTTTCACAATAATAAAAATGCTGCACACCAGAATCACTTGGTTTATTTGTGAAAACATCTTCTTCGTGTTCAATTTTAGCAAATCCGAACCTTGCGTAACATAACTCAAGGTTTACTATCGGTTGTATGTTTATATCAGGTCATGGGGTATCGCACGCTCAAATCATAGGGTTCCCCGATTGGGGTATCATAAGCCTGCGAGTGTAGTTTGAAACAGACAGCGACAGTGATACACTTATTAGGGAAGTAGTGAGGGGTCAGGCTGTGTGTGGGTGTTGGTGCTGGCGTCAGTGTGGGTGAAATCACCACGGAACAAGTTTACAAGTGTAATTGTCGCGGCGGGTGTCGGTAATTGATTTATTCCACGCTTGTACGCTGCCCCGATCCCGCACTATATTTCTATTGTAATCGTGTGATTGTTCATTATTTAGGGGAATTTGGCAAATTGCTGTGCGATGCTCGTTACGGCTCAATAATGTTTATTGTGGTTACATCATCGTTTTGTTCTTGGGCATGTTTAGTTGTTTTTTTTTCTTCATTTCTTTTTTTTAAGTGTCCGATATTTTTTATTTTAAGTCATCCAGTCACTGGACTATAAGTGCCTATTGCATCTTTAGTTAAAGGTTAAAAAGTAAATTTTTAATTCATTTTACTGCTTGATTGGTGTGATTTTAGTATTCACATTGACTCCAAGCAAGATGACGTCATATCACTATAGACATTAGCAAATAAAGTTCTCTGTGTATGGGCTATAAAAACTGCCGGTACATTACAGCACGCATTACATTTCGCCGATACAAGTAATATTCCAGTTGGATACACTGTTTATAAATATTTAATGGATATTTTCCCACAATGGGGTGGCTATTCACACCCGTTAACCCTCAAGAGCGTCGTAAAAACAGAACTGATCAGAACTACATAAATTTCATTTGGTCAATGTGACCCTTTTAGAATTTACCAATCTTGCTTAGTAAGCTAAGCTTGTTCAATTATTTGTGTCAGCGGTTTATTTTGACATTTATAACACTGCACTGCAATTGCAATATTTTGATTCCAGGACTAACAATCTTGAGCTAAATTGAATATTTTCGATGTGTCTAGGAGCGCCCTAGACTCTTGGCGCTGTTGGTTTGGTTATAACAAGAGTCTTAAGCTCCGTTTAAAATCTGCGGATTAGTTAAAATACAAAAACTCAGCTGGTCTAAACTGTTAAGGCCTCCAGAATTCCATCCATCCATCAGCCAAAGGAAGTCCACTGCTGAACATAGGCCTCCCCCAATGATCTCCACAGTGACCTGTTGTAGGCAGCCTGCATTAGTGAATCATTATCTAGCTTACCTATTCCCAAATTATTTAAAAAACTGGCAATTTTGAATTTACTTTCATTTCTATA
Organism: Hyles vespertilio; assembly: GCA_009982885.2. NCBI lineage: Eukaryota > Metazoa > Arthropoda > Insecta > Lepidoptera > Sphingidae > Hyles > Hyles vespertilio. The sequence goes on along the minus strand of CM042807.1, from coordinate 16,803,349 downwards.
TCGAATGTTGTACTTGGAACTAATATTGTAAGTCTATTTTCTTGAACTCTACATAAAAGAAAACAAGTGCTTAATCTTGACCGCAAATTATTTATTCTCTTATTTAATTTTTGATTCCGGATTCTGTGTAGGATGTGGTCCCAAGGCGCGATTTGAAACAATATCTAATAAATCATGTCATTTTGTTTATACAACAGATTAATACAACATTATTGAATACATTTTAACTGCGTGTAATTTATAACTCTTTAAACGAAAAATAAATGGATCATGTTAGAACGCATTTTTATATATTCGTAAACCATCTTAACAAAAGTAAAGTTTGGTACTAATTAATATCTTCTCACAAAACAATAAGCTACGCCACTGTGGCATTGACGCAACAAGGCCAATGACCCATTTAAAGACCCACCTCGAACAACCAAACTGTATAATTACATTCTGAATACTAGAAAAATGCATGTCCAAATATTCATGTACAGCGGCAGATAAATGGACCCGTCATAATTATGTAAGTGAGCCGTCTGTCACGCGGCGCGACTATTTCGAACCAACTCGATCGCCTTGTCGATAAGGCCAATGTTAAAATTTATTTTGTCGGGATTTCTTGCGGTGCGGCGTTCCACCTATAGCTTGTTAATTGCTGCCCACACGCGCTCTGGGTCAGTGCTGTCTTGTCATTTCTAGGACATATCTGGCTACCATGGGTGGGGTGACCACATTTTGGATGACAAAATTTTGGACACACGATCACCAATTGGAGGCAATTGCTTTTGTTCTGAAAGTAAGGTGTAAAAAACTAATAACAAAGAAATAGTTACAAATGATGTAAAATACGTCATTGCTACTGATATTGGACAAATTTAAATATTTTTTCTACTGATCTATCTGATATAATTTGTTCGATCGCTGCGTGGCAATCAAAATCGGGACAAAATTCTTAAGTCATTGAGTCTAATGCTGAAATCAGGACTGTCCCGACAAAATCGAGCTAAATGGTAACTCTAACTCCGGAATTATCGAGTATCGATGAACACCCACGCGGATATGTCGATATGTCGATGTGGAAGTGCCCTCGGCTAATATTAGGCGCTGTTTAGAAACGCGCGCGCCACCGATGCCATTAACGGGTTTACGTGGCGGATGTTTGACAAGCAATTAATTCTGAATACCGGACAGTTTTTTCTTCATATTGCAGGTATGTGTTAGGCGAAAGTGTTTTAAATGATATAGATCACAATTGTGTTTTTAAATGTGCGAAAAAAAATCTCAAGGAAACCTGTAAATTCTTAGGTCTGGGTCAGCATATAAAACTATTCTTAATGTTTCTAATTGAAGAATAAAAGTTCAGTAGACACTAAGTTGTCTTATGGCAGGCATCTTGTCTAAGAAACCATGATCCAAATAATAAAGCATCCAAACTAGTAATTAGTTATGTTGTGCATATCGGTACAAGATATTTGCAAGCTCAGGACAATTATTTTTTAATTTTACCTATTTATTTATACTTCATTATAAGCCACACATAAAAATAAAACTTAACTAGGAACTAAACATAAAAATTAGTGTAACAATCGGCGGTTTTATCGAAAAACTAAGATGGACTAGAGTGACTGTAATATGGAGGAAAATATTTAATCAATGATTCAAAAATAAATTTTATAGACAGAGTGTTAGGCAATGTAGATAAACATTAATCAAATGTAAAAGGTTTCGTCTTTCATGTTAGCAATGAGTGAACTCGTATCGATTCAAAACCATCAAGAGTGATTATGTACAGGTGGGCTGGCTACTGGCTCCAAGCAGCACGTGTAGCCTCACCATTAGACAACACTATTCACGCCTCTGACTACTATCAATACAATCCAATTACATACAGAAACATCCTAAACGACCACATAATTACACGCATTGTGAACCCTAACCCGCCGCAATAAAGCGGAAAGTTATCTGACTAAATATTTCTTTTCAATTTTCCTCCAATCGAATTTGGCTGTAACATCAATCGAGTTCCCACATTTTCCGAGCGCACTTACACAATATCAATCAGGTTTTATTGGTGTTGTCTGGGTGGTGTGCGGGGGGAGTGCGGGGGGCGCGGCGCGGGAGAAGTCTATTTGTATCAATAACCTGTCAATGGGCTCAAACTCCATGGGGAGCTTTGCCGTGAATATGATCCGAAGCTATATTTCTAACCGCTATAATTTAGTTAGAAATGCATTACGATATCCCTGTGAAATATTGAAACGCAATTGTAAAAACGTACGGTGATTATTTTGCAGACATAAATCACAATATTATCGTGAAAGGCGAAAACATTGCGCGCGTTACAATGTTCAGTGTTTCACTGAAGCATTCACTCGGCGGTGGATTTATATTGCCTATAATATTAGGAGACGGTAGTACGCATATATCAAGTTAGAATTAAAAAAAATTATTAATTTGTAATGACTATTTTTCCTATAATGCCAGCTTTACTTAAAAAGTATGTGGTCGATAAGTAACCTTCAGTATCACATAATGTTCATAGTTTTACATAATATGCAGACATACCACGACCTCAAATGTCCTTTGGCAAAATAATAACAAGTTTTATATGAAACAACGAAAAAGGTGCCATTTACAAAGTTCCCTCATAACACTACATTATCTGCTATCAGTGGCGGTTGACAAAGTAAAATTGGGGACACCTTATTTCCACGACTGGTTTGCAAAACACGTTCACGCTTCCCACCTATCCCCACATCTCAACGCTTATAGATACTATCTGTTACACCTATTAAGGGTCCCTACCATAAACAGTAACTTTTTCCTTATAGTTTACATTGCTGGCTTTGCTGTGCACCTTGTCGTTGATACGTGTACTGAGCCTTCAATGTATAAGTTGGAACTTGATGTTGTTGGGAGTTTCGCTGTCGTTTGTGTGTTTTAATGCGGGGTCAGGTGGGCGCCTTCTTCACACCGCCGCCGCCGATAACACGCTAATGCCCTCAACTTTGCACCACAAGGGGCGGTCAAGGGGAGGCGAGGGTTGGGTGGAAGGTGGAATCGCTCGTAGAGAAAAATGGCAAAAGTCAGATCATTGAGTTTATTGAAGGCAAATATCTTTATGGAGTTGCAATATGCACTATTGGCAACTATTGATTTGAACGTGGATATTTCGCATTGGTTGCTATTATTGTAGTAACTTAATTTTAAAAAACTATTATACATAGTAGTTACTATTTAGTATGAAGTCATTTTCATGTAATAAGACAGTAAATATTTTTGGGAGCTTCTGGTACTCGTTATGACGCCGTTTTCTCCGAAACAGACCAAAAGCATGTTGATGATCTTCGAGATATTTAATTGAATGTAGTTGTTAAATCAACTTAGAAAACATTCTTCTGTAGAAATACATTAATGGAAACTTAAAGTTGTGATCACGTATTTCGTACGGCATCAATTTTAAATGATTAGAAATATTGACGCCGTAATGGTTATCGCGTCGCGAAAGACCGAAATAAAAGTACCATAAATATAAACATGTGAATTATGTGTGGCCATTACGCGTTGTCAATATCGCAAGCGAGTGCGGCAATGAATACCTAAAGCGATAAATAATAACGTTGAATTCCATTAGCAAACCGTTGTGATAATGCGGCCACCTTAGCGTTAGGAGTGTGCGACGCTTCGGCCGGGCGTTACGGCGCGGCGCGGCGCGGCGTGGCGGTGGTGTGCATGCATTGTTTCACGGTAACGTGTACGTTTACGTTAATATTCCATAACTCACGTTCTGCGTATTCTGCGTAAACGTCGGACCCCCGATTTGTTCCGGTAGCGACTGCCAAGGTAAGAGGTACATATATTTGCGGTAATAAACGTGAATTTATTACCCTGTTACGTTTGCAGTTTTACTGATATGTGGAGATGTGTGGGCATGGAACGGCGACATCAGCGCCGCTCCCCGCGCTCCCCTCGCTTCGGCCTCCCCGCGCACACCCCGCTCTCCTCGCGCCTACCCATTCTCTTTTGCATTCGTAAGTGCTTCCGAGGACCCACTCCACTTTTATATCACTTGTGTATAATGTTCTTTTCAAATAACTTGGCTGAACTGTCTGCGTATATCAATGCATGCGAATTTTTTATGGGTTTTCCCTAATAATTGGTGCGGAACGGCGCAAAGATCACATTCAGATTTTTTGTATTACGGCATATAAAAGTGACTTAAATAGTCGAGATAGGGTATCTAAAGATTAGTTAGATAGTTATCTCGACACAATTATGTCAGATGGCTTGTAGTCGATTATAAAAAGGATCCACCATTGAGGATGGTGGCTCCCCGGGCTCAGGCTAATATACTACTCTGTCAAGAAAGTACCGGGAAAAGATCAATAATACACAAAATATTAGTTATTCATCCAAATTTATTTTACATACATACATACATAAACTCACGCCTTTATCCCAGAAGGGGTAGGCAGAGGTGCCAGGACACCCACATTTCGCCTTGTATGTTCCGTCCCACAATGTGATAGGTGGCGAGCCTATCGCCATATATCGGGCACAAATTCCTGATTCTGGGCTGATAATTAATAGAAAAATCCAATATCACTTTGCCCAGCCCGGGATTCGAACTTCGATTTTTTTTTCGGGATTCGGATTTCGATTTGTAATAAATTTATTTTATCACCTTTAAAGTATGTTCCCTTAGAAACGATATACTTACGCCAACGAATAATCCAATGATCAAAACATTTTTTAAAAGCTTCTTCTGGAACGGAGTTCAGTTCTCGCCGCGAATTCTCCATTATATCATCTATCGAATGAAAACGTGTGCCACGAAGTGGTAATTTGAGTTTAGGAAAGAGAAAGAAGTCGGCTGGAGCCATATCTGGTGAAAAAAGTGGTTGCTCGATGGTATTTGTTGAGTTTTTGGTCAAATATTCGTTCACAATGATGGCCTCTTGTGAAAGCGCATTATCGTGATGCAAAATCAAAGAGCTTTCTTTCCACAAATCTGACTTTTTTCGTCGAATTTCTCAATCTTAAACGCCGTATAAGGCTCAAATAGTTTTGTCTATCTCTCTCAAACTTAGATGAGGATTTTCAGTCACTATTTCCTTCACTTTTGCGATGTTAACTTCAGATGCATACGTTGATGGCCTACCAAAGCGAGGTAAATGTTCCATCACATCTCGACCATTTTTAAATGCTCTGTACCACTCATAAGCACGTATTTTTGATAAATTTGATTCACCATAAGCCTTCTGTAACATTTTCAGTGACCCCCAACACGAAATTCTATTGACAATGCAAAACTTAAGACAAATTCTTTGTTCGATGTTTTTGTCCATTATGAAATTCGCAATACACACTAGATTTGATATAACAAAAGATAGCACTATATTTAATGTAATCATCAGATGCAATAGAAACTTCGCGCCAAAATGGAAAACAGTTGTGCTAATGTAACAACAACGAAAAAAAAACAAAAAAATGAATTTGGAACCATAAAAAAACGCCTATTCCCGATACTTTCTTGACAGAATGTATACCATCCTCGATAATAATGTAATTATTTTTCTAAACCTATAGACACAACCTATAGAAACAATAATTCAGTATTTAAGTGCTTTGCTCATAATGCTTACAGATGTTCATAATTATCGTCTTTACCCATTAGAATCTACATAGGCCTCCCCCAAGAATCGCTGCAGGGACTTGTTGGAAGCAGCCTACATGCAGCAGTTTCTTACAATCTACATTAAAACTTATTGGGAATGTAATATTGAAAACAAATACTCGTAGTATATAAGAGTATAAACACAAGTGAATCGCAAAACGCGGCATGTCGACGGCTCCACATCAAAGCTAAGGAGTGCGAATGTTCACGAACAGAAGTAACCCGACATAAACATTCGGCGCACGTCCGCGCCGCTCGGGATCCGCAGTTAAAAGGGGATTATGAGCCGAGTGGCCAATAACACGGCATTACGTGCGATACGCTCCCCGCGATCCCCTCCAGCGCCAAGGAGCCTGTCGATAATCCACGCTCAATAAGCTTTTGTTTTCTCTTCACTACCTTTATATCTTCTCATTTGTGGCGTCATGTGGACATATATAACGATATAAACTACAAATAATTCAAGCTAGACGGAATTTTCGTTAGTAAAAAAATTGATACAGTCACCGCTTAGTACCTACTCAAATAAAAATAAGCATATCAGTAGTAAGAAATTACTGAAGCCACGAGACTTTAAGTACTTGTGGGAATCTTTAAGAAAACCTATGTTTACATACTGAATGGACTGCTGTGATATTGTGGTGCCTATATTCAGTGATGGACGTTCTGCGGACGTACGTGTAAGATCATGAAAAAGTTATGCTCATCAATTATCAAATTTTACAAAACGGTCTAAGACAAAAACACATCAATCATAAATCTTATCTTTTAACTATAAAGCAGCAAATGAGCAGTCCACAGATTATTGTGATAGACAAATGGCATTGCCTACCTAATAACAACGTATACACGGTGCTTACGTATACATGCTGACCACTGAATTTTTGTTGTTTACAGATGTGACACAATGATAAATTGCTAGTTCACGCAAAATAGTGTAAGTTATAATTATACGTAGTTACTAGTTAGGTATTTAGATGTGTTCCATTAAGTCTGCCCAAAACGCTGGATACATGCCGCTTCAAACAACTTGGTATGACAGTCCTTGGATTACTGATATCTAAGAAAATTCTATCTATTACATTTCCTTAAGTGAACAATGTTCGACAGATGTCCATTACCACAACGGATCAGCAATCACAACTCAATTCTAATTGAATTTGGATAACGAGTTTCTCGCTTCAAGTTAAACACCAAATGAATTATGCAGCGGAACGTTAAATTCAATCGGAGGTCAGCGAGTGTCGTCATCCCCGCAATATCCACGATTGGAAACAGTTTTACAAGCGATAAATTGTTGCAGGGCGAGACGGTTACAACATTTATTAGCTACAATCCCGATTAGATTAGCGTTGCATCCCTACAGGAGCGGCGGGACGCGGGCCCTTGGGATATGAAATTTGTCCCAGTAATGTGGCCACGCGCCGAACTAATTCGATGGAGTCCCTCCCTCGCTCTATGTGACCGGAATGTCGCCTCGACACTGTTTCATTTTAATTCAATAGTTGCGGAGGGTGGCTGTTGTTTTCCTAAAGATAACTTTATGGCCGCTTTGCATAATCGCAGGTCGTGTCGCTCTAATTTGTTGCAATATCGCAATCTGTCACGCTGCGCTGGGACGCCCGATGCAGGGTGCCTCGTGCCCCGATCTTGTTTTAATTGTGCTTTGTTAACATTTCTAATGTATTTTGATGTTACTCCTTTTAGTGGACTCAATATTTTAATAGATACACGATTTTTTTTTATTGCAATGAATGGCGAGACGAGCAAGCCGTTCGCCTGATGGTAAGCGCTATATACGACCGCTCATAAACAGTAGCAACATTCCACTGCGCTCGCCATCCTGAGACATAAGGTGTTAAGTCTCAATATGTCCAGTAGTTACTCTGGCTCCAATGTCAATATATAATATATATGTATATGTAGTATATATACTGGGTATCTCAAGACTGCTACCGAAAACGAAGCCGGGTTGTAGTTTCAGTGGCTACAAATACAATGCAATTAAAAATTTCGCATAGAAACGCGACAATTATTTTTTATGATTTTTTAAATATCGTAATTTTTGGTTGGTAAATCCATAGTTTTTGCTAAAATAATAATTTAAACTCCTTTACACCTTAGATTACTTATAAATAAAAGGGTATACACTATTATTTTAGGAAAAAATGTATTTACCACCCAAATATGGCCATAGGAAAAAAATAACAAAAAAAATTTGACGCTTTTTTTTGCAACTTTTTCTGTTGCATTGTGTCTGAAGTCGTTTAAACTACCACCCGGCTTCGTTTTCGGTAGCAGTCTTGATATACCCTGTATGTATATGTAGTATATCTATATATTTATTAGTAAAACTGTACCTACCTGTCTTTATCTCGCAGTGAAAAGTGGTCGATGCGAAAATATTTTTAAGAATTATTTATCTTATAAATTACTAACGGCTACTTACCAGCCTGTCTGTAGCTAATAAGCTACGATGTCTTTAACTACTTGGTTTAATTCGACCTCTCTCCCGATACGATTACCCATGGGCTGAAAGTTAATCCATTGAAAACACAAGTGATAGTTATCGGCAGCCCAAGAATGACTCTAAAACTAGATAGAGACAAACTACCACCTATCTCTTGTGATGGTACTACCGTCACATATAGTGATAAAGTCAGGAACCTTGGACTATATCTGGACAAGTCGTTCAGCTGGGGTCCGCAACTCCAAGAACTCAGTCGTAAGTTGTTCGCCTCAGCTAGGTCCTTGCGAAGATTGCACAATCTTTTACCTGTTGCTACGAAGATTTCACTAGCGCAAACCCTCCTTCTCCCTATCCTTGATTATGCCGATGTCAGCTATCCTGATCTCACCGAGGACCAACTAAATAAACTTGAGCGCCTTCAAAACTTTATTATTAGATTCATATTTGGATTACGCAAATATGACCATGTTTCTGAGTTTCGTACTAAGCTCAAGTGGTTGCCCATACGGCTTCGTCGGAATGCTCACATTCTTTCTCTTCTATATAATATATTGTTTAATCCTGTCACCCCATCTTATCTTAAAGATCGTTTTGTATTTCTCGATGACTCCCATACAAGATCCCTAAGGTCGTCAGAGAGACTGGAGTTGAGAATGCCTGTGCACTCCACAACTTTTATGGATGGGTCGTTCACCGTCAGAGCAGTCCAATTGTGGAACGCCCTACCGGTTGTGGTAAGACGGGCACAATCACTGCCGTCGTTCAAAAAAATGGTTAAGGATCACTACCTTTCTCATACATTTACAAATTGACGTAGATAACTTTCCTATGTGTATTATATGTACTGATGCTCTTATATGTTATATATATATATATATTTATGTATGTATATTTGTTATATAGATGTATTGATGTATGTATATTTTTATTATTAATTAGTAATTATTTGTATTTCTTATATTTTTGCTTCTTAACTCCTATTCTTTACACTTTAAGACTGCCCTCTATTTATCCGTTTATAAAATCCATCCCATGGTTGTCTGGAAGACATTGCCTTTGAGCGATAAGACCGCCAATTGTACTTTTATGATTGTGATTTTCGTTTTATTTGTATTTTTTTTTTGTGTGCAATAAAGTGTATAAATAAATAATAAATAAATAAATTACGGTAGAGTTCTGACATCCTCGAAATACGAAAACTAAGTATTAATGACACAAAATACATACCTACGTATCTATCGTAATATTCAAGCCAGGGTACACTAGACCCACACCAACCACAATCGGCTGACCAGCCCTTCCTGATGCCAATTACAGCATTCCTTGCATGAAATACAACACAAGTATAACATTGGACTATATGATTTTTTTCTATAATATGTCGCAAATTAACTATTTTTTTTTTAATTTGAAATTTAATTCGTTGCAATTTAAATAGTAGATATTTTATATACTTTAATATGAACCCGGTAAGGTTCGCTTTTGATTCACAAGCCTCGGATTTGTTTGTTTATGACGCTTACCGCCATCTAACGGAGATTTCAGGCACAACTTTCATGAACACACACTTTATAATTTTCCTAGTGTCTGTAAAACGCTTTCGTTTAAAAGTATAACATATTTGGTGAATTCATAATTACCGTAACGTGTCTCAAAATATAGTATTTAATAAAATGAAATATTCGATATCTATGTTGGAAGTGCGTGGTGGCCTGGGGCCCTACTATATTCAACGGAACGATGTTCGAAACTTCGGATGATCGAAGTTTATAAACGATACGAATGTACGTACATATACTTATGGTCGTTATTGCCTTATTGTCGTAACCATAAACTTATGGTTACGTTGTACGTTATACAAATTTGAACTTTTGCAGAGTAGATACATTCGTATCGTATATAAACTTCGACCGTCCGAAGTTTCGAACTTCGTTTCGGATGAATATAGTAGGGCCCCTGTTGGTAAACGGACTAGACGCGACTGCCAACATGTTCACGGTGGTCGCGGGTACGAATCCCAGGGCACACCTCTGACTTTTCGGAGTCATGTGTGTATTGATAGTCAATCACCACGCACTAAAACGGTGAAGGAAAACATCGTGAGGAAACCTGCATACCATAGCGATTTATAAGAATTTCTATGGTATGTAAGTCCGCCAACCCGCACTAGGCCAGCGTGGAGGACTATATGGCTTAACCACTCTCAATCGTACTGTCGATTGTAGAGGAGGCCCGTGCCCTGCAGTGGGACATATATGGGCTGATACAGATATCTATTATAATATTTGTGATTTGTTTTACGAACACGAAATACGTAAAACTTACTTACTTAACGAGTAACAATTATATAAGAAAATAGATACTAAATAAAAAAATGTGCTTTTTTAATTTAATCGCGTATTCAATTTATAATAATATATGATATGATATTGAAACGTATTTGTCTACAAAGTTGTAAATGTCTATTGTAACAACTTCATAAAAAGGAATTGTATTGAGAATTTTCTATTTTTTATTGGGAAAAGGGCTGATATGTGAGGAAAAATTAAACCAGTCGTTGATTTGTTGTCTTATTTATTTTATTGCACAACGGGGAAATAAAAAGCAATATGTTGCGTTAACAAACATTTAATTCTTATTCTTCATCAATATATTATTTATAATAAGTATAATTTAACTACAAAGTAAGTATGTGATACTACATACATCCGGCCGCTTGTGTCGGACGTGGAATCCTCGTAACATACACAGCGAATATATTTCTACCATTTAATTATCGACGCATCTAATCTTAATATAACATTTTAAGTATTTAAAATTTGTTTTCATTTGTATTGCACATTTTATCTAATAGAAGATGTATTCTGCCATGTTTAACATATAATACTTTCACGTGAAACAATAGGATAAGGCCATATCATATATTTAGTACCTAAAACAGTTCGACCAAACCTACCACGTATAATTCACTAACAATTTGGTCGATAGAATATAAAATGATAAACACCCATGAAACGATTCCAATGCAATTACGCTAACTCCCTAGACCTATGCACATTGTATCTCTAATAACACGAATTCAGCTGAGACCATCGCTACGAGATGAAACTATTAGGAACATATAACAATAATTACACATTTAAATTATAATTATAAATATCACTTTACAATATAATACAAGCGTTGCTCGAGCAACGCGCTCCGCGAGGCCCTGAGTCCACATCACACTGGCACTCGCCACGACGCGACCTGCGGGAGTCCTGTACGTCCGCACTGCCGGTCAGTTTCTCCATTTTAGTTTCACTTTACAATGCGTAAAATAATAGTTCACTATAAACGGAACGCCGACGCACTTCTCGGTCGCCTTTTACGAACTTTCCATATAGACACTCCCATACTGTATCACACTTTATTGCGGGTTGATCTCGGACAGGAACTTATCCATCGTGCGATTACTAAGTGGGGCTGTGCGGCGGGTGCGGGGTATGCGAGGTGTGCGGCGTGTGCGCGGGGTGAGGCGCCAGCGGCATCGGGTGCGGGCTGGAGTCACGCAGGGAGTCGGGCGAGGAGCCCGGCGACGTCCGGCGCGGAGGGTACGGAGAGAAGCGGTGCTGCGCCAGCGGGCCCGGCGCGGCGCCCAGCGCGCCCGGATACACGGGCCGCGGCAGCTGCAGCCCCGAGCCCGACGCCGCCAGGTGCTGCTGCGCCAGAAGCTGCGGCGCCAGGCACGCCCACTGCCCCCACAGCGCCGCCGCCGGCACGCCGTACAGCGGGTACGCTGCGCGAAGGAACAACTGCGAGCGCGCCGCCAGGATCGCCTTCTCCTCCAGCGTCAGATTGTTGTTGTGCTGGTCTAGATCGAAGGGCCGCAGGGGCGACCGCAGGTAATGTTGCTCGGCGAGCATCGATTCCATAGTCTCTCTGGAAAACGAAACAAACGGCATTGTACGTCTCGTTCCACGAAGTGCATATTATCCTTACGTAGTAAAATGGATGATCTACCTATGACTGGCGGCGCTGAATCGCGCCTCATCGGGGAAGACTGATGTTCTGTCGTGTTCTCCCGTGATATAGAATCTCAAACAAACAAAATTAAAATAACACATTTGTCCGGTACATTGCATCGCACGTCAAACAAAACGAAAGCAATTAATAACAGGTGAGTTTGTAAAGCGAGCGCGGTGAGGGAAGTGGGTTATAAATTGCACGGGCCGGGACGTATCGCTCTGTATACGTAGATAATTTAGGCTATTCGATTGACCAAGAAGCAATAAAGCGGGAGAGTGGAGTTATAATTGCGTGCACAGAAGCAACAATCAGCACCGGCGCGCCGCACGTTTATATTTGTTTCTGCGAGCGTAACCGATAGCCGCGCCGATACACAATTACAGATCAAAACCGACTCTATCGTATGCTAATGTCACGTAATGACTGTTCGTAAAACTAAACGCTATAAATATATACACATTTATATACTCTGCCGTGGCAGTCGCACGCGGCTTTATGTGCCGTTACTAATGCTCGCTACATGTACGAGATTCGTACAATTTTCTTATATCGTTTAGTAAACGTTTCAGTATACCACATCACTACAACCATAGATTTTATTTGACACAAAGAAGATAGTTACCTTTCAAATTCAGTGAGACGTGAAGAGTCGCGGAAACCCTTTGCGAATGGATTACTGTCGATTTTGAGTTTCGTGATCTGGAACAAATAAAAAAGAGTCACTCCAGGGTGAATAGAACACAATTTATTATTACGTAAGATAAATATTTACGTAAGCAGAGGCAGTACTTAATGTACGCAGAGGGTTTTAATGAATAGTATGTGGCGCTGGTCGGATTAGCATAAGAATCTGTTCAGAACAAGCGAGTTAGTTTCATTATGCAGCAATTTATATCTTATTGGATCATTACAGCGTTCCTCCGCGGCTCGCGGGGCCCGCGGGGACCCACCACCCGTGGAGTCCTGCACACACCAACTAACAAGGTTAACTTATTGACGACATTCCACATCGGTTTATCATTTTAGTTGACTACTAACGTATAAAATTCTTTATTCCTTTTATATTACGAATAGAAATTTAATGTCGCAATTAGATAGCAGCGAGTTTCCGTTGTTTACATATTTATTCACAAAACAGCGTATAAAGTACTGAGTGGATGCAAATATTAAATAAGTTACGATTACGACGCCTTGTACGCACTTCATTTGTATACTAATTATCTATTTATTTTCTGCATCGGTATTTTACGATTAATGTGTATGCGTTTTTAAAGGTGTATAATAAGTTGTAAAGTTAATAATCGGGCGCTGGCAAATTATTACGGGGAATACGTGGTTCGATGCACTCATAAAGCAAATATTTGATTTAAGATCGAAGCGAGGTGTTAAAAAATGTGTTTGGCAGAGTAAAGGCAGGATCGGTGAAAAATCGCCCCCTCGCTGAGTGGCGGCGCTCCCGCTGAGGCTCCGCACAATTTGTGAATAATATTTACGATAAAACTTTCTTCGAGACCGGTCGTGTCGCATAGTGTCCACCGCCCGGGCCGCTCTCAATGGATCTCACTAACCCAATATTTGAATTAATTTTAACGCGATCTCGCAGTTTATGAGGATCAGGTGCAAATATATTAAAATGGAGCGCAAAAACAAGTGCTGGCTAGTGCAGCGTGTGTCAATCTTTCAGTGCGTCCAGGCGGCGACGGTAATTACCTGGTGATTGAGTCGCTTCCCGGCGATCGCTCTACCTGTCGTACTCCTACGCGATACCTAATTGCACATTGTTCTCACAACTCCGCGCTGACCACGCATCTCAGGACAATGAACCCCGAGTAATGACTAATGACATCTACTTTTCAACCTAGATTTATTCTGTAGCAAAAGTAACTTTCGAAAACAACGATAATTTCTCACAAATACGAAAAAATATGCGTTTATTTATGCCACAATGTATAGTATTCGGAATAACTGATAGCCGTTAATCACGACAAATGTACTCTTTGTTGGTTCTATGCATTCCATTGTTGCGAAAATGAACTTTTTAATTTGTGTTAGGAGATATTTATGCGGCCGTTTGATGTGGTCCCATCAGTGGCGCGTTAATCCCCGAAGCGCCTCAATAAATATCCCACGTCACAATGTTGATGCGGATCAAAGAGAAATAATAAACACGACAAAATATTGACCGCTCCGTGTCATGTCTTCGGTTTTGCGCTGAGTAATTTCTCAAGCAACGCGTCACACGGAGACTAATGATTTTCAAAATAGCCACAAGAAAACTAGACAAAGTGAAAACTAAACATTTGTTACCACTCGTGGCCCATTTAGCATTTCTATTCTATTAATACGTCTGTTAAAAATACGCGGTATCACGGCTGACGATAGGTAATGAATGAGTCCATTGTTGGCTTCTTGGCGTGAATATCATTAGCGCGCCAGACGGAATGAGGTCTATGGTAATAACACGAGTGCTCCGTGCGTGATTCGAAGGACGAGTTGGTAAACATCCTGCGTAGCGGTGCTCCACTGAGCCGGGAGTCCTGTCGCTGGCGCGGGTCGGGGGTCAAGCGCGTGGTCGCGTGCGCTACACCCACCTGGCAGCCGCATTGACTACAATAGCCAGTTCCGCTCGCCAGTCGCGCCTTCGCCGCACCTAATGAGTGTGCCTACAATGCGAGTGGTAGCTGACAATATTGACGTATTATGCATTATGCATGACTCGCCGCCCGCCTCGCGCCCGACTCAATTGTTTCCAATGCTTCAAGTTTGTTTTCTACATTCCTTTTAGGTAAACGATACCGTATTAACAATCTTATGAATAGCCGCCCTAGCGCGCGACACGTGAAATTTCAATAATATAAAACTGTTTAAAATATATTATCACCGAGATAAAACGGCGGAATAATGAATGAGACGCTCTCTCGCCAGTGACGTTTATTAGATTTAGTACAAACATAAGAACGAGCCATGTCAAAACAACCTAATTTAAGTATCAACAAACGTTCGCCTTGGGCGGCGGTGGCGCGTTCCTGCTCACTGACAACATTAAAGGCGCCATAATGACATTATTCCCGGGCGGGAAACAAAAAATCTTACAAAAAGGCGTTAAGAAGAGAGATATAAGCGTCGCGCCGCCGCTCGCCGCCGCTCGCATACGAGTCCGCGCGCCCCGAGCTCCCCACGCTCCCCACGCTGCAAACGATACTCTAATTATTTCGGTGATGTATTGTTTATGGAAGTACCAACCCTGCTCTACCATTCCGGCCTACTACGATTTAGGATTAAAATGTTGACATATGTTTTACTCGTGCGCTCAGAAAACGCAGGAGGTGATGACAAGGAAATTTCGCTTATTAGAGTCTGATACATCTGCAGAAATGAGTGAGATTTATTATAGCAGTTAATGGAAAACCAATATAAACTTTGCAAAATAATAAGAGCGTCGTATAACGCATGTCACTACATACAATTATGCCGAAGACCGGTTTTAATACCGAGTTTTAAGAGACAGTCCGCTAAAAGCAGCTCACAGCACCGATTTCAGTGGAAAAATTAGTCATCTCATGAGAAACAGTGACAGTTCGGGACATACAATACGTATGTAAGTTAAAGGCACTTGTCACGTAAATAAAAAGTAAAAGAGTTGAACAAGTCGAACACGACGGGGACACAGTGAAGGATAAATAAATGTCAGTTTAGCGTGCGCCCGCGCTGCTCCTGCCTACATATCACGCTGATTGATGCCCTGCGACGAGCACCGCGCCTGCGCCCCTCGCTCCCCGACCTACCCTCATGCATGGACGCCAATCACCAACTCACTGCGATTGCTTATTACACGTCAAATACCTCACGCTAACACTAATTTATTTTTAACAATTCCCCAACTTAATATCGACGCGCTGTCAGAGCCGAGACTTGGCGACTTTACAATTCAAACTTATCTATACAAATGTAAATCCAATGGCCGCGATAAATATTCGTGAAACTTGTTTATAACAGACGACGAAAACCTTAAGCCGTTTACAAATTTAATGATGAGAAATTAATTATTTGTGTTTCATAACCTTTGACATTACTAAATAAGCGATAACCACAAAATCAAACTATATTTTGAGATGAGGCTCGTAAATGTGACATTATCTTTATCAATGAGTTGTGGTTTGGTATTTAAATCAATGATAAGTCCTAATGTGCAGTAAGTGATTCTACAAAGACAGTAATTACGCGAGATGATGGCGGGGTGCCGAGTGCCGAGACAGGTTCTCAGAGATTTAGTCTGAGCGACCTACAGCTGTGAGCAGTAACGTAGTTTTCCAGAAAGCCGATGCTTTATTGACAATAATTCGTAAACCGTCCGGAGTAATGAACACTGCATGTGGTATCGACGTGCACGACCAGCCGCGAGTGTGATAATATTCCCGGAAAATGGTTAGCTCCACTTGGAGTAAATCGCCGATTTGTAAAACTTGTTTAGTGTGTGCTGTGTGCCGTGGACAAGTACCACCACGCTACGTAAACACTCAGTGGGTTTTAATTTAAATACATTTTTATTGGAGAATCAACTACAGAAGTTTACGAGTTAATTTGCGAAATCCAGTTATGAGGAAAGATATGAGGAAGCGATTTCTCCTAATAGGTCTACCTTGTATTGAATTGGGTAAATAGTTTTTTTAAAAGCTGGTAATCAAAGTTGATACGATACAAAATAGAAATTACGAGGTAAATAATAAATGTAAGAAATAATATCTACAAAAATTTAGGTACTAAAAGGTACAATTTATTTACAGTCATACAAATATATTATCATATCAAATTGTATTTAAAGAAATATATTAGCGACACACTCATAATTTACAGGCTGTCTTCTTCATCCAGTAATTCTAGAAGTAGCAAACTGTCTCTTATTGTCCCCATTGATACTATTAACGATACCGTATGCAAATTATACAAGTCTTCCGCCAATTGTGTTATAATTTGGATCAGCATTCTGCACATCCACATTATCTTCTCACCGTTAGTATGCTGTGTATCATCTTAAAGGTTTCATTGAAGATATCTCCCGTTCGATTCTCTGTTGAGCTGGTCAAGAAGTTCCTTCAAAGGGCCTACCGTCAAAACGAGATCGACTTTGCACTCGTGCCCGTAGTTCCGACTGCACACTCGAAATATCAAAGAGTAGGCAATTTGCCACATTTCAGTAGACTTTTTGTTTACAACATCCAGCTTTTGGAATAGCGATATGGGTTTGACATCTGCCAAATTGACATGAATTATAGTTTTGTAGGTGCGATTATGAATACATTCTTTTTTAATTAAAATTGTTATCAATTATTAAAAGTAGCCGATAGTCAACATCAGTAGTGATTTAATTAAAAAGTTGGTGTCACTAATAAATGTTTAGTTTTTCTTTGGTGGTGGAGTGCGCAGACGCAATAAATTCAGTGGGGCCGCACACGACGGCTCTGCGTGACGTCACACCTCGCGTGATCGATGGTGCGTGCGACCGAGACCGCGCTACCGCGTACACCATCGAACTCAGTAGGAACGAAAGAGACAGACTCTCAATAAATAATTTCATCTTAAATTATTTTAAATCCACTCTTAAGCAAGTACATTGACTTCTTGTATTTTCGACTTATGTTGGTTTATAGTCACGTTGTTTATTCAATGATTCACCAATATGTCAATATTATTTATTGGAATAATTTATTTAACGCAATTGATGATTTGTTATTTTTGTCAAATCGTTAGTTAAAGTGTAGATAAATAGAAACATCACACGCGGAACCTCATTTGTTCATAGAAACCTTAATTTTTATGTATCATCTCAGTCCAATAAAATCCTGATTAAATTATAACGAATAAACAAACTGAAGGTGCCAAAAGACCTTAAGAGGTCGGAAAAAATAAACTCATTATAGAGGAATATAATGCGGGGGAGAGCGCGGGGGCGCGGGCACGGGCGGGGGGGACGCGCGTGACACCTGACCGCAGCCATTTTGGCCCGTGAAATATGTTTATTTGTCATAGCTGCCCTTTGTTATTGAAATTGTGTTTGCCTTTACTCCTTCATTATATTGTTCGATTATACTGTGCTGGAACTCGTTTGTGGATGCTCAATGTGAGAATAGCTCCGGAGATTTTAGAATATTGATTGTTGATACTGAGAAATGAGATATAAATTTCAATTAAGCGTGTATTGAGTGCGTTTGCGTCATGTGACTGAGAGAGTGTAGTTATTTTCGTGATTATCTCCTCAAGCCGCGTAACAGTCAGTATAATGCGACCAACATAACTGGTAACACGATTTCTCTAATCGTTTTATTTTACGTCTGTTTCGTGCTGTCGAAAATTGTGCTAACACGCAAGAACTAGCTCTACAAGATATATGAGTAATGGATATTTTCATTGAAGTAATAGCTCATTTAGACTGTGGCTCATTGGTACAGTCTTGCGACGCGTTTGAATACCTAGGTGGCACAAAGCTGGTTGCTATTTACCGAGTAAGTGATCTATAATAGCATAACGCTTTGAATTAATTTGTTTGTTTGTTTAGATTAAGCTCTTTTGAATTTGAACTCAAAACCCTTATGATTTATTTTTTGATATTGTTGTAGCTTTACGTGGAAATTATTATTTGTCTCACACATGTTAAAAACTGTCATGGCAGGTTGCAATCCACAGGTTGTTGAGACGCATCCTCGGCGGGGTAATCGATCACAACAAATTCACAAGTCATCGACTAATAAAAAAACTCATTGTATGCGTTGAGCGTCCGCAAAGCTAACAAACATTGTCACCTCGGTGCGAGTCGAATTCCAGACAAAGGTTTTATAGAAACTGAGCAGTGGGACAATGGAGTAGTGGGTGTACGACGTTAAACATTGAAACGGGTCGAATTGGCCCGCGGCGCTTTCTCGGGAAACCGCCCCGCGGCGCGCGCGCGGCGACCAACAGTCTCACACCGCGATATACACAAAAAACAACACTATTCATTTTTTTGTACGATCCTTTATCTCGTCTTATATCAAAGTTCTCCCGTGATAAAGCACCAATAATGATGTTTCATTCTGAATCGATTTAACAAACGTCGCATGAGCATAAAAATTCGGTGACACTTTTTTATGACACGTAGATATCGATCGGGTGCGTTTTCCCTCGTAGCTGGCATTAGTGGCTCGTTCGAATTATGGATTACTTTTTTTGCCCACGTATTCAAATGTTTATATTTTTTGTCGGGTGTAAGTTATGCGGGCATAAGTCATATCGATCTGTGCTGGCGCGCAGGTGCAAACATGCTAAGTGTATTCTTATTGTTGTAAGGGATTGGGTTATCAGTGACACTATCTCCGCCGTTCGACGAATGTTTTAGCTGTCAGAGGTGTGACGTCAGCCAAATCGGGCCAGCCGATGCCCTTGCGCAGCCGTCTGCCCGTCGCTTAGCGTTGCCGTGATCGAAGCTTTGATATCACAATCCTACAGTGGTATTTTGAAATTAATTGAAAATAAATGTTACATTAAATTTTTAGTACCACTTTGGTGTAAACAACCTTACCAAACGGGGCCTGAAGTTCCGTATTTGAACGATAATTAATTTCTTACATTAACGCTTAAACTAAATAGAATATGTCCAGAAAACTATATCGTATAATAGGGCTGTACTTACAAGAACTTTGCTCTAAACATTATTTTAATGACAAAATGGCGCCTAGACATTTATCATTAAACGACGAAATATAAACACAACAAGAAGCGTCATATTAAATCACGCCTTCAAAGGTATGATATAGTGGGATATAAGTATATAGCATTAGTAATGGATGGCAGCGTCGCTAGGTGATAGTAGTAAATCTAGGGCCGCGTTAGAATCAATGGGAATCAATAACCGCAGCCCTGGGGAGTCGTTCGGAGCCGGCTGCGAAGGCGGAACCTGTACGTGCTGTCAATACATGCTGTTCATTACCATACACTTCATTAATATTGAACGCGCGTAAATTGCCTTTTGGAGAACAGCGCTGATATGAAATATCAAAATTCAATTTTTACAACGGAATTTGCAATGCTTTTAGAAATAACGCAAGAGAAATTGTTTAATGAAATGAAATTATTGCAACAGAATATGCCATCACATCAAACCACAAAACTATTAAAGAAACAATCACTTTCAGAATAAAAACAACTAATTAACAAACAAATTAAGATTTATGTGCCGCGTTGTCGATATAAAGTAACGCTTCCTTTACGAACCTCAAAACGTCCTAATTATTTTACAACGCGGGAAGAAACAAAACGAGTAAGTTGGAGACGCCCAAACGCTCTTGTGACAGAGAATTAATTGCGCGTGGCGACACATGCGGCGGCGCGGACTCGCAACACGCGGGCGCACACACGGAGCGGATAGCGGGGAATATTACTTATATTATAGATCGCTCATCTGATGATGAAACCTGATCATAAACAGCTATAACTATCTGAAAGGAACTTGTGGCACTTCTTGCAATGTTACAATTGAAACGCGACATCCTGCTCAAGCTTGCCCATTCTTGCAGTAGTCCAATGTAACTAGTGGGTAGCTCTATCATGACTGAAGTAGTGAAGCAAAACAATTTAAGCTATCAATACATTAATTGACCATGAACTACAAAGCTATACTCAGGTCATGGTCGTGCCTATCAGACCTCCGTAGGTATTGATGATTATTTTCATAACTGCACTGACTCGCGACTGGTACGCCTATGACGATACAAATTGGCACGTTACATACAGCGATGGATATGACACAAATTAGCGGGCTGCGTTCCGAGAATGTATCGGCGCGGAAATAATAGGCACTAAATGGAAAAAGCATTGGCAAATGTGTTGCCGGTCGGGATGGACTGAGGTATGGCTGGTTATATTTAGGTCGGGTGAAAACTTTAATCGTCACCGTAATGCACGCGTCAGCCGCGCTGTCCGTCCGTCAGCGGCGGCGACCGCGTGTGGCCGCCTCATGCACAAAAAATTATGTGCCACCTCCCTTTGTTCAGAGTGGACATACCTTTCAGCGAGATGCAATTAGTGTGACAGAAATAGCACTCGTCGATAGTCGACAGACACTGCTATGCGATTTCAAACAGTTCGCTCTGTGATCTATTTTAGAAATCAAATGATAGAAACAAGAACACGTGATGCCAAATAAACTACCGTTTTGCATATTAATAGCCGCGGTCAAGTCAGCCGATGTACTCACGAGCTGGTTCTGATACGCCGTCACCGCCGTGAACACGCACTCCGGGAATATGAACGTCTTGAACTCCTCCTGCTCCAGGTCCGTGATGGGCGCGTTCACGGCGCCCTCCCGCCGCAGCACCAGGTGGATCCGTGGCTGGTACTTGTGCATCGAGTTCAGCACCAACTGGAACAAGCGTTCAATCAAATTAACTCACTATTAACGCGACACATAAGTAGTTCAGCTTATTGTGATTTAGAAGTAAACCAACCTGTCCGTTTTTGTCCATTTCGTTGTTGGTGAGCTTGACCTTCTCGAAGGAGACGACCTGCTTGCGCAGCTGGTCGCCGGAGAAGGGCGAGTCGGGGTGCGGGTAGAGGCGCGCGGGCGCGGGAGGGTCCGCCTTGCCGGCCACGAGCCACGAGGAGCGGTGGTACGCGTACCGGTAGCGCTTGCCGTCCACCGGCACCACGTCCAGCAGCACGGCGTAGCGCGCCTCGGCGCGGCAGCCGGCGAACGACACGCGCACCGTCGGGAACATGCGCCTAGTGACAACAACAAACTGATTATTGCCGGGTTCAATTATGTTCTTTTAATCATTTTTCTTAATAAAAAACTAACCAATCCATTTTTGTAAGACACCATAAACCAGTTGGTTTATAAACAGCATAGCATTGCTTTGTATTTCATGGTGTTGCTTGATTTTGCTATTTTCCATGAGCGGTTATATCATTATATTCATTGCTATACAAGAAATGTCGGAAGTCCTGTGTTTGCCATGTAAATAATCTATTTATGCGAACATCTAACTTTATCGGTAAAAGCTAGCCATAGCTTAACTTTAGCGCTAATCAGTCGTCACAAAACAAAGTGTTACTTATTTATGTGGAAGTTTTGCGCGCATATCGCTGGTGTTTGCATAAGAAAGTGTATATTTACATTAACATTTGTATATTATCAACTTGCACGTTCTATTGTTGTATTAAAGCGTGCACTTTCACATTAACGCAATTATTCGACAATTACTCGGCTGAACTGAAAAGTTATCGTTCACTGAAAGCGGCACAAATCGGGTTTTGCTCATTAAGTTCCGAGTTATCGCATCGCAAATTATCGCAAGTAATTAGTAACACCGACCCGACAGTTCGTATATTGTGCACTCATAATGCGTGCAAAATATTTTTAAATCGCTTTATTAGTTTCGCGTCTAAAGAGAGTCCCTAGAGTCGTTTTCTGGATCGAGATTTGGCAGTTCAACCATAATAAGAAATCATTTAACTGGCATCGGAACTTTTCTATTAAGTGCTGGCATATTATCGCCAAAGTACCTACATAATAAAGATATTTCATAGCAATACAATGTCCATATCACATTAAGGACAAGAAGTATGAAAAAGTGTCTCAAATTATTTATTTTAATAATACTAATTCCAGACAGTTTTAATTCACTATTATTGTCATTCATATCATCAATAAACGCTTTCACGTGGTGAAAGGTTACAATCAACAACACCAGTAACTCTAAATAAATAGTTTCCACAAAATCATTAATTTAAAATGTGATCAGTAAATATACAAATATTATTCACAGTCGAAACTGTTTATAATATAGTATTAGCATTCATGCATAATATTGTACAAGAAAGTCTCAATATTTTACTTATGCTAATACAGTTTGGAAAACGAAGTTTGTTATCATAAATAAATGTGTATAAAGTGTTTTTTCTATGAGAATAAAGCGGAGGTACGTACAAGTACGCACATTTATTCCACGTCTATAGTCCATACCTCCATATATGACAGAAATGATATATTCTCAGAATAAAAAATAAAATCTCCAAGCTGTGCCGCCATAAAGCTGAAACTCCAGTACGTTATACCATGTGCGTAAGGGTATAAGAACTTTACTTTGAATTGTTTCATGCGACTTTGAGTTTTAGCCGTGTCGGGCCCCTTCCCTTCCTTAACGGAGATATTCTTTAATGTCTCCCGTTAGAGAAAGATGAATGGCTACGCATTTTTGGAGAGGTGTATGTTTTTGTTCACCGATTAAAATTGCTTGTGGTTGGTCGTAACAACTCCTGTTACGGTTTACCGTCACGACTGTTTCCTCTTGTCATTCTTAATTTAAACATTGGGGTTGTTTATGTAACTTTTGGGGCCGAACCCCAAAAACAAAGAGTTCAAATAAAACTCAAAGAAAAAATGAACAACGAATCACTGATGTAGAAACTAGCAATACAACCGACAGAAACTGATCGACGATAATAAACTCGTTGTAAGCAGAAAAGAGTGTCACAAAAACTGGTGTCGGTAGCGGGCGCGTGAAACACTATCTTCTAATCGACATAAAATGGTAGTCATTGAGGCGGCGAGAACGGAAACAACAAATCTTTAGCTGTAAGATGAGACGTGGCTTCATCTATCGACCTCTCACTTTTTGTCCGCGGGGCCCGAGGCGGCAGGCGATCCACTGTGCTGTTGTAGAACTTCGGCTGACACTTCGCCATCCGAGTTTGCGTAACACGCAAACGGAATGCGCCTCCTGACCCGCGAACCATCACAAGAACGCTCATAACAGATGACAGAGGACCACCCAAATCGTGAGCCGAGATTGCGTAAAGTCATTATGATTTACAATGCGTTGTGATTACGCTGATCACTACTAGAAAATTTAATGCCCGCACATTCAATAAATGAGACCCGAGTGGAGCACAAAGGCGGAGTGTAAAATATCCTGACGCTCTTTCTAAAGATTTTACAAGACCGTGAGAAGACGAAAATAAGAATAGCATTAATAAGATTTACGCTTAGCCGCGGTCGCGAATGTCGATTTGTGCGACGCTTCTTATAGCATGTGCGGCGATGGCAGCAGTGCGCGCGCGCTGCCGGCCGCGCATCGCCTAGTGCGCGCGCGTTAATGGCGACACTCGGCGCACCGCGCGATATATTACCGCAATGATATATGGCCACCGACGTCGTCCATCATTCTACCACCCAAAAGTTAGCGGAAAACCGAGCGCGAGCAAAAGGACACCGAGACGCGCCTGTGCCGCCTGCGCGCCGTTTTAATGAGCAGATACCGAAGACAGAAATAAGGGCCAACCGTTTACAACGACATTTTATTGTTATGACATTGTTAAAACGCAATCGACGGCTCAAATGTAAAAGTGCCTCGTAAATTAATGATGATAGAGGAATTGACTTTGCACTTGCCATAGAACTTGGCTTTTGATCTTCCAAATCATGCGTGGGTGTTTTTATTAATAATTTGCTCGATTTATTGTGATGAAACATTTTTTATTATTTAATTGGTGTTATTCAAATTGAATTTGTTTCATGTGGAGCAGGAGTAAGATGTGCTAGGAGCGAGTTAGGCAAGCGCGAAGAGTTGCAGCGGTGCGCTGACGCATGTCGTCTTAATTAGAGAGGCATCATTCGAGGTGCGAACTCGTCAATCATTGTTTCCTTGGAAGACGCGTTTGATATATTTGTCGTACGCGCTATTGGCGCTCTATCGACCGTACATCCTTTGAATACTATTAATATAGACAATAGCCGATGAAATCGCACACAAATACCATCCGTGTAATATAAATATATTATTCTGAGTATAGCGGGGCGGTAGTTAGTTTATGACTCCGTGAAATCTGCATTTAGATTTAGTAATAAAACGTGGATATCGAGTAAATTAGAAGCAGACAAATTATGAACTAGTTAAATATCGGGTTTCTTTAACTCTCGTCTTTGAAGTTGGCAAATAGCGTCGCTCGTATACATGCCAGTTGTGATAAGTGAGGGAATTTATGCGTCCATTATTATATTATAAAACAGTAAATATAACGAATGGTGAAAATTTGAGTCGGCAATTAATCTCTGGCCAGCAATAGACATGTGATTATGCAATAGAAATGTATGCACGCCATTAGCGCAGTGTTATCACGTCGTGATTAGGGCTCTCCGCGCGGCCAATCGGCGCGCACCGTCGTCTAATTATACAGGAAAGCGCTTTATTAATAGCAATTACACCCCGCCGCCATATTGCCAACGCGATTTAATTAACTTGATCCGTTGATTAGAGACAGATGGCGCGAGATTGCGAATACCGGCCGGGCCGCTCATTAGCGCAGTTTTGACGTTACACATCCCAGTGGCAACTGGCAACTGGCAACGTGTAACTCGATATCATTCGTGATTAATTGATTTTGAATTGTTCACCGACGTGTGAGTGGTTTTAGTGCTCTTTTTAGTGATCTATTATTAGGTGGAGTGTGAAAAGAAATTATGAAAGATGAAAATTACTTTCACAACTCTGATTATTTTGCGACGTCTAAAATTACGTTCAAAATATTTTTATTATTCATATTCAAAGCAAATATTGTCAAATTAAAAGTTGCCTACGAAATAATCTATAGGAATTGCAAAGTCAGTATTAACGCACCCATAAAATCGCTAGCACCAATATTACAAAATGCAAAAACAGTGTTCTAAATACCAGGTTACAAGTCACAATTGGTGTCCACATGCCGTTATATTTCATTGTTGGTTTCAAAGCATCGTCTGCCATTGAGATCACGATGATGCGTCCGTACCGCATAGACGCCGTGTCTCACATAACCCGGTGCTCTCGGCAAACATTACCGTAAATTATGGCTAATAGTAGGCACGGTTCGGCCTTAAGTGATTCCTGCATCATTCCAATGACAAACACTGCGAGCACTGAATATTTCATGGCGGAATAGAAGCAGGTTTAGAATATTCTGTAATTTTTCTAGAATAATTGTTAGGAACCGTCGCTATTGTATTAGATATTGGTAAAAAGCATCAAACTAAACGCTTTGATATTCAACAAGCCATTTCCGTTTGTTGAAATTTAAGTTACAAGAAAAAACAATTGTGAATTCTTGAATTAACTGAAACGAGATTCACATGAGTTGAATCGTATGAGAAAAATACCACTTTCATGCTCATACCATTACTATCATCACCATTATTACCCTAAGATGTAAAGTATTTATCGGATGCTGCCTAATCTAGCAAACCACCTACCATGTTTATTTCATCTAGCAATTTTAATGTCAGAAAATGTGCTGTTCACAACAAATTAATACACAACATTGTAACAATTGTTTTAAACAAACGTGACCATGTCAACTTGACAACGATTGCGCAGTTGAATCATTGAAATGTGTTTTAAAATACCGCGGTTTCTGGTTCGTCACGGTCGTCAACTTGTGAGGGATTGCCTGATGCGTGGTGTCGTGTGGAGATGTCACTCCACGACGCGACGATCTCCTCCCGGTCACGACTCATCGCTCCCGTGCCACTGACTACTGACGACCATTTGAAACCAAACACCAGCGCTACGGAGGCGTCGGGTTCGCCACAAAGCCCGCTGTCGAATGCATCATTTGTGTTAATTAAATTACGGGGAATAACTTCGTCATTAGTTATTTTTTGAATACTCAAAAGTGTACGTTTAACAAATAGACTATCTTAAGAATCTGTTGTAAGAAGCGTTTATTTACATTTCACATACTACTTTGCCATGATTGATAAATATAGCCTTGCATGATGAACATATTATAACACCATTTTAAATGCTTTCTTGTGCGTTGTTGGCAATATAATCATGAGAACTCCAGCGGGAATGTAATAAGAAGAAGGCAAACAAGAAATTAGATATAAACCGATGTAGATAGAAATACGCGTGTAGTGGAAATATCACATGTGTTCTCTTGTGCTTTTACGACGGAACAGGGCGTATCAACGGCGCTGACGCGACACTGACGTGATGACAAATGACTTTATGTCACTTTGCGTGATTATTACTGATTCAGTAATACTGAACACTGATACTAAATAACGACAGCCTCTGGATATCAACCGAGATGGATTTTTTCATAACACTGATCAATCATTTTGCTCAACAAAAAGATCGCTCGCGTCAACAGTATAACCTGTGACTGTTCGCAAAGATAGTTGTTTATTATTAGTAAATATTATCGACCAATATACACGGAACGAAATGTAAACACATCAAAATAAAATTATAATGACACTTATAGAAAAAATATACCGCCGTTCCCCAAACATGGAAAGAATGTTCGAATACGGGAGAAAGTGTAAAAGATTAATGTGAATTAGAGGCACTTAATGAGCTGGAGGGCGTGGCTGGGCGGCTACGCGCAGCGGGTGAAATATCGTTCGTCCTGGGAGGTCCGGGTTCCAAACCCCGTCAGATTTTCGGCACTCGCACGATTTTGTCAATCTCATTGATTAATATCTCTGTCGGGCAGGGCTAGACGCCGCGAGATCTCAGATAAACTTGTAGTGCGGTGCGGTGCCGTCACTGCCGCGGAGTGTCGGGTTACTGCCAGTTACCACTCAACAATAAGAGCAGTGAAAAACATTCCACAAGTTTACACTATCCACAAATCACAGGAAATTATTAATTAAAATATTTTGACAGCCTCCGTGGCGCAGGCGGTTAGACGCTGCCCGTGAAACGAGAGGCCGCGGGTTCGATCCCCGCACCGAGAGAAATGTTTGTGCGGCCCACAAATATTTCTTCCGGGTCTGGGTGTTTGTGAGACCGAGAAGTCTCTAGTGGTTCCCGATACCCACGACACAAGACTTAATTGATCTTAATGTGGGGTCAGGACTATGTGTGTGACTGTTGGGTGTATTTATTTATTTATTATTTATTTAATTAATGAGTTATATTTATAAGAGCAGGCCGGGCGAGGGTAACAATAAATTCAGGAATGCGATCATGTGAAAGCAATGCGCACACCAAAGATAATTACGAGGTTTGATGAGGAAGGCGCGCGTACGTAATAAAACATTTCTACAATTCCGTACGGTGGCCATTAGTGCACAGCAGATGTTGCGTGTAAGTATTTATTAGCGGCAACATAATTAGTGAATTTAAACAAATATTACTTATGCGTACAATTTTAATTGCGTCGCGTTGAGGTAATGACACAGTGCGGCCACCTAGCCATTGTGCTGCGCGGGCGCACGCCGCGCTCTCACCGGAAACATTTGCTTTACCCTTTAATATTATATTCACAAATTATGTTATAAAAACAATTAACGAGCGCAGTATTGGCAAAATAAGTCGGGAAGTCATTAACATTCCCGGAGTTTGTGTGCGGAGAGATGTCGGTACGGCAACTCCGTGTGTAGAATTCAGCGTGGAATGTGTCACTAGTTGGCGACAACCGACTTCGTGATGCACCTACGCACATATTTACACCGTCTAATGAACAAAATACCTCAAATCAGTACTTTCCTTACACACTGTTTACCCCAAATCAATTTCAAACGGTATTTACGAGCGTCAAGAGTTTTAATAATATATTACAAAGAGAAATCTGCTAATATATAACAGTAAAAATGAAATAATTTAAAACTCGTGTTATACAGGAAATTTACAATGAAATACAAAGCGTTAGTGTCTAATAACTTATCACCAGAGAAAAATATTACTTTGAAATGTTTTAAATGTTGACTAGAATTATCTTTAGAACTCTTTAGTGGTCATTTTGTTTGATGTACTGTTATGCAATTTTAGACTATTTGATACTAGACCATTCTACGCTCTTTAATTTATCTTTTGTTTTGAGTTTATTTATCGCCCTAGTTAGCGAAACGAGCCTTCCGTTCGCCTGATGGTAAGCGATACGGCCGCTCATGGACGGTAGCAAAACCACACAACACCATGAATTACGAAGCAATACTTGGCATTCCACTTCCTTTGACTACAATGTCCTTCAAACCTTAACACAACAGTGCATTTACACTGCTGTTTTATGGGAGAAATATATAGAAGAGACTATCCACCAGCTGAGTTTTGTTCATTTACATCAGGGGCCTATTAAGATTGTGTCTATGTCTCTTTCACATAACGGTAGAGTCGCAGCCCCGAGCCCTACCAATCTTCAAATCCTATATATCTTTACATTCTTAATTGTTAATCTCGCTTTTCGATACCGCCCCTTTAACTTTGCGAAGTTATTCGTGTATTGCCAATGAATCACTACGCTCTATAACTGAGAAGGAGAACAGTGTGAGGAAACCTACATACCATAGCGATTTGTAAATAATTTCATTTAAAGCCGATCAACACGTACATACTAGGCAAGCGTGATGGATAAAATGACATACAGTAGATGCTTGTGTTTTGCAGAGGGACGTATTATGGACTGATAAAGAGCAGTACAACCCATAATCATTTCAAAATAATTATAAATATCTAAGTGTATATTTGCATCTTCGTCCAACCGTATATCTAAACTAATATTACAAAGAGAAACAATTTGATGGTTTTCACTGAATATTCTTTGAAACTACTGAACCGATTTGATACTATATTGCCTCCATGAACATAGACGAAAGAAAAAATTCAACAAAAGTTCTTCTATATCTGACCCTATACCCCAACCGTTTCCGATTTGATTCTAAGCACTGGAGATAAATCTATACTTCGTTAATGAGTGTTAATAATATTTTAAAATACATTTTTCGAGAGCATTAAAAAAAAATGACAACAAAATTGCTCTCCGCATAAATGACGATCTTATTTCAGATAAATCTATTATTGCCAATTATCTTGATAATTTTTTCACTAACATACCATTAGACTTAACTAAACATTTAGATTCATCAGTAGATTTAGCGGAATCTTTTCTAAAGGAAAATGTTCCTGGAAATATGCCTCAGTTTAACTTTCAAAAGGTAACCATTTGCCAAATAATAAAGGCTTTCAAGCAAATTAAAATAAAAACTACGGAAGATTTATGGGGACTATCTGTTAAAGCTATAGAAGCTATTATTGTTAACATTGCACCGTTATTAGCTACTATTTTTAATTCCTGCCTAAGTGACGGTATCTTTCCCGACTTAATGAAAATTAGTAAAGTTGTACCCATTTTTAAGTCAGGATGTTCGAACAATCCGTCGAATTATAGACCCATTTCTATACTACCGGCTCTTAGCAAAATCTTCGAAAAGCTTTTGCTTAATCAAATGCTAGCACATTTTGATGAAAATAAGTTAATACATAGGAATCAATTTGGTTTCACAAAGGGTCGCTCAACTCAAGATGCCGGGATATCACTAATCACGTCGGTTTTAGAAGCCTGGGAGGCATCTCAAGATGCTCTAGGAGTTTTTTGTGATCTCTCCAAGGCTTTCGACTGTGTTGACCACCAAACACTTATTATGAAGCTAAGGTACTACGGAATCAGTGATACGTCACTGGATCTCGTAATGTCTTACTTGTCGGGTCGTGAACAAAAGGTTTCTTTGGACGGGCTCACTTCGGTAGGATCAAAAGTTAAAATTGGGGTTCCGCAGGGTTCCATTCTGGGCCCCTTTTTATTCCTAGTCTACATAAATGATCTTCCTTGCATGGTTCAGAAGTGGTCAGACATAGTTTTATTCGCTGACGACACCTCTATAATATTTAAAGTTAATCGGAAAGACGATAATCTTGATACACATACTTGGTTTTCTGCTAATAATTTACTATTAAATGCTAGTAAGACTAAATGCGTCCGTTTTGCTTTACCGAATGTGGCAAGCGTAAACACGCGTATCGAATTAAATGCGGAAATTCTAAATTTAGCTAATTTCACAATTTTTTTAGGTATCACTCTAGATAAAAAATTACAATGGGGTCCACAAATTGAGAGATTATCAGCTAAACTTAGCAGCGCAGCGTTCGCGGTCCGAAAAATAAGACAACTAACTGACGTTGCAACGGCTAGATTGGTATATTTTGCTTACTTTCATAGTATAATGTCATACGGCATTATTTTATGGGGATCAGCGGCTGATATCGAATCCATATTCATCTTACAAAAAAGAGCAGTCCGTGCTATTTATAATCTAGGGAGCCGCGATTCTTTGCGATCTGTTTTTAAGGAAAGCAATATACTAACCGTGTCATCTGAATATATCTTTCAGAATATAATGCACGTTCATAAAAATATTAACAAGTTTTATAAGGTCAGTGACACCCACACTATTAATACGCGGAATAAAAATAAACTTGCAATACCCTCGTTTAGACTAGAAAAGTCAAAAAAATCTTTCTTTGGTCGTTGTATTAAATTTTATAATAAACTTCCCAATAGGATAACGCAGCTACCGGATAAACTATTTAGGGCACATATTAAAAACAAACTTATGACTAGGGGTTATTATAATATTAAGGAATATATTGAGGATAAAAAAGCCTGGGATTAGGTGTTCTCTTGCACATTGCGACCTCCTGGGGCCCTGCACTATTCACTCATTACATCCCCTAATTTAAATAATAAAATATTTTAAACTTAAAAATTGATCAATATACAATTAAATTAATCAATTAAATTATAACTAAATATATAATGATTAATTAATGCCAATTAAAATCATATGACGACCGATCGAGAAAACAAATAAAACTAATAATATGGCAAATCTTTGTAAGACAAGTCACAAATATTTATTTTAGTAAATTGACCAAAACCAAGCCCACTGAGTTTGACTCGCTGGATCTACTCAGAAATGGGTCGCGCCGCGTAGTATCCAGTAGTAAAGTAAAGCCCGCTGAGTTTGTTCGCCGGGTCTTCTCAGTCAGGGCCGCGTTGGATCCGGCAGTAAGCCTAAACATACGGGACGTTTCGGAAATACTTATGGTCGTTGTCTTAAATTGGACCCAAAACAAGCCCACTGAGTCTTATTCGCTGGATATACTAAGGATTGGGTCGCGTCGCGTAGTTCCAGTGGTAGTGTAAGCCCACTGAGTTTGTTTCGCCGGGTCTTCTCAGGAAGGGCCGCGTTGGATCCGGTGGTAACAATAAACCGCTACGCACCGTTGTAATAATATTCATGGTCCATTAATTAATTAATTTAATTTAATTTGACCAACGTACATATTGTATTTCTTTGAAAAATAAATTACCATAAAGTCATAACTAATACTTTAAATAAAATAAGAATAAAAAGGAAACAAATAAATAAAACAAATGCTAAATAAAAATAAAATTAATTTAAAATAAATAAATTACATAAATTAATTAATTAAACCAAGAAATTAAAATAAGTAATACTAAGTATAGGAAATATATTGTTTATAGAGATTAAGTTCTATGTGTATTGACTTGTCATAAGAGCTTTTAAATTGCCTACGTGACCAATAAATACATTTCATTTCATTTCATTTCATTTCATTTCATTTCATTTCATTTCATTTCATTCGTTTTGGTACGAGTGGAGGCGGTGCGGAGCGTCGCGGCTCGGGATTCCATCTCGTTTTGTGCCTGTTGTGCGAACTTGCGCTAATGGTGTCACATTGCACACCAAACGTTGTTAGAACACGGCGGACGTTTCTTTTTCTTGCTTTTTTATTACTTTATTTCGGTTTTTTAATATAGGAGGTATGGAGGTGTGATTTTATAGTTTTCGGTGTTTTCAATATTCGATTCGTCGCGTCTTTGACGTTGTCGAAGGCTGTTAACTGTAAAATCTTAGGTTCAATTTCCGAATCGGGAATTCCACCTTGTGAGAGTTATTCGGTAGAGAGATTTCACATGAATTGTATGAGTCTAGTCTAAAAATCTACTGTAGTTGGCCAT
The DNA here is from genome assembly GCA_009982885.2 of Hyles vespertilio. Taxonomy (NCBI): domain Eukaryota; kingdom Metazoa; phylum Arthropoda; class Insecta; order Lepidoptera; family Sphingidae; genus Hyles; species Hyles vespertilio. The sequence goes on along the minus strand of CM042807.1, from coordinate 16,770,371 downwards.
CTATTACATATTGCGGCAGAAGTTCACCAAAATGTGGCATTCCTCTTACCACTGCCGACTCCCTCAAGTATTTTTTCAAAATGAACAACATCTGAGTTTATCAATTAAACACTGAAGAACACTTTAATATTTCAAACATTTTTAAACCGTCTGGTGGCGCGGATGAAAAGCATGCCGTGCAACTTAACGTAGATTTGATAGCTTTATTGTAGAAAAATGACAGCGGAAGTTGATATATAAAAAACTACTTGTTTTGCGAATATAATAATAAAACGGCGCAACCACCATCTATTCTAACTCATAACCTAAATTAGGGCAAAAATAAATTGTCACGCGTACGGAGCAGTGGCAGCGCATGGAATTATTCCTTGCAAATCCCTCGCTAATTCCCGCAAATCCCACAATTTGGAATCACGTTCATACCGTGTCTGTCGGTACTACACTCGCTAAATGTGGCTCACACACACACACACACACACACACATACACACACACACACACCTGTGTGTCCCAGGGCTAAATGCGCCGAGGACTTGGAGTTTCGCAAGTCGACACCGAAATTGGGATGTTTCGCGACAATATTGCGAAAACTGTCGCCTGTGCCTGGCCTTATTCTGCCTAATTTCATTATCGTGTGTAGTACCAGTATGTAGTATGTTACAGATCACTTCCAATAGATACCGCATTACGATAGTTTTGTTTTGAACCGAAAACGCCAACGAAGGGAACTGCGCGGGGGGTGGGCGGGTTGCAGCGCGGTCACGTGGACTTCACTGGAGAGATGAGGCATAAGTCGATAAATAAAAAAATTATCGATAGTTCGATTTGCCAGTAAGTTCATGTGTTATGATCGCTTCTATAACTTAATTACCAACTTGTTAAATGTTTGATAATATTTTTTCACCGGTCTGATCTGATAAATTATACCAACCGGCAACCGCTAACTACGAATAAAATAGGATTAAGATTTATACTTTAGTATGTAACGGTTTTATTTCTATTATTCACCGTGTATTATTGTATACCATAATGGTGAAATACCCAAATTAAGTGTTGATATAAAAGATCAGATAAAAATATGAAATAGTAAATAACTAAACCTCACGCCCTAAAGGGCTACAATAACTTATTCTGTTTGTTGAATTCTGACGGCGGCTGTAGTAAATGTAATATCGACAAGTGACGATGAAACCCACTTGACGAACTATGAATGTTTTTGAGACGATATATACAACGTATGTTAACATTAGTGCAATAGCTTGTGCTACTGATTCTCAATAAACTTAGTATACTAAAACTTATGATAAATACCCTCCCATTACATTTGAAAACGTATACAACTAGAGGGAAAAAAGGAAATTTAATTACGCCAAAGATAAAAATAAATAAAAAAATATTGTAAAAGTACCTTGTTAACAAATTTAACTATTTCAAATTACATAAAATAACGTAATTATGGTAATTTGCAATTTTTATTTAAATCAATATATATTTTGTGACATTGTCATTTAATAAAATTAATTTACATTATTGTATTACAATATCGATATTTCTGTGAATTATATTATAAACATGCGTCAAACACTAGAAGAACGCGTGATTTCGCCAAAAAAAGATGGCTTATTACGGTTATTGCTATGCGAAAAAGAGACGGCTGATTCTCCATCGGATCTCGACTGTTTAACATTGATTCTTTAACCAGTATAAATTGAGCTCGCTCGTAACCAAATTAATTTAAAGAATATTAGTTATCGATGAAAACTTATTGCGTTTTTTTAGATACTTTATTTTTTTGAGTTTTTTGCATACTATTTTATTGAACAAATAATTTTTAACTGTAATATTATGTTCCCTAAATGTAATTTTTGCTAACGTTCGGAGACATGTGCGGGTCCACTACTTGGACGTCACTGATGACACGACATTTGGCATCGGTTTATATCTATCTGATAGCTTATATGTGTTGGGCGCAACCGCTGCCTTGCATTAGGTATCTATTGGGAGTGATCTGTGTAGTATGTAGAAGGTAGCGATGCTGTAATCGCGATATAGGTTTTGTGCGGTTTTGGGTTCGAATTGTATTTTCACATGTCGTGTTTAGTCTACAAATTATGTGTTAAACACTTATTAGATTGAAGTTACCAGTATAATTAACAAATAAATATTAAATAAATTAATCTAATTAAACAACAATTTAATTAAAACAACCCGTAGGCTAAATCCCACATCAATCAGCAATTCGCGTAGAGACTATAAAACTAAACATTTAAATCGAACACATTATTTTGTTTCGGATATTTTAAGGTTAAAAGCTCTTCATTTTGACAAATCGAGTACCAAAAAACATCGCAAAAATGAGGATTAATCTTTAGATAAAGGTACCTTGAACTCAAACTTCATTAAATAATATATAAACTCACGCTTTTTTCTCAAAAGGGGAGACAGAGGTGCCAGGACACTCACATTTTACGCCTTATTTGTTTCATCCCACGATGTGACAGGGGGCGAGCCTATCAACCTTAATTAACTATTAGTTTCTTCAAAACTTCATAGATAAGAATTGCCATACTCAAAATCAAAAAGCAATCATTACTGCTAGATATAACGAAAAAATATTTCATTATTTATTTTAGGCACAAGAATATCTCGTGAAATTCCTTTTAAACCCCTTTCTCGTATAACTAGTGAATAAAATGAGCTAATAAAGACATCATAGTTGTAGTTTAATGACTATTTGTCTGCATTAAGTCGTAAAACCAAATCAAACACGGATGCGTATACATGATATTCTATGAAGCTATTTGCATGCAATTAATGACTCGATGCAAGGCACAATATAACCTTGAGCAGATCATGATATAACAGGAGTTATAATAATATATCGAAAAAATTACGTATTAGCAATGTATGATTTTCGTTGTGTATAATATTACTAACATTATCCGTTCTTAGTAACTAAACGTTACGTTATTTCAATTGCTACAGCAGAAGGTAGTATTAAAACCCTTTAATTATATAATGACTACACTGATAACAGCGAATATGAAATAAAGGAGTTAACTTAACAAGACGAAAAGACTTAAGATGGCGCAGATGATTTCAAAAGTTTCTTTGTTTAGGTTAAGTCTGCAAACATCTATTAATTAATCATTTGTGATACTAATTATCACTATTTGTTATATTTCAATCGCATCTCTATTATTAAATAAAGTAAACCAAGTAATAATTGTTCTGTCGATAAACGTCTTAGCTGAAACTAGCAGCAGAGCAAATTTAACTTTAGCTACCTATGTCAACGTCTGGCCGGGACGTGCCCTATGTCTGCGGCTGCTAATGTCGTCAGTTGTGGGGGGTCACGGGAGGAGCTGGGGGGTGGGGGTCGTGGGGGCCGTGGGGGGTCACGTACTGACTGTTAAAACGCTACATGTCAACGGGGAGCGGGCGGAGCGCCTCTTGTAATCGCTCCGACAGAGGTACTTTGATAATGTCGTGACCTATATGATGGGTTGTTAGGGTCAAACTAGTTAGCTGAAAGCTGTGCTGAGATTGTGGGCCCCGTTTCATATCTTACGTCGTTACTGGGATAAGGTTTTAATTTGCTTTCGGTTTGTTTTATTGCTACGTTTCTGTTGTTTTGTGTTTATTATTTTTATTGAATAACTATTAAATTACTATACAAGACTCGATCTTAGTGTGGAGGACTATGAATGTGATCTGATTATTATTTACTAAATTAAATTTACAATTATGATTCTATTTTTATGACCGTGTTTGACCGAGTGTCTTGAACATATTTTATCTAATAGGACACATTCTCAAATGATCTTCCTTGCTTCGTAATTATCACTGACTGCGTGACCGTATATTATTACATAATTTAAATATAAAATGAAAAATAATTACTAATTCGACAACCATTACTGTCGTATAATTATACGATATCCATGAAAAATTTATACGCACACAAAATACCTCAATTATAACGTAATAGCAGAAGTGATCGCATGGACCCAATTATTACAAATAAAAAGTCTTTAACGACTTTGTAATAAAATATTAATTATCAGAAGAAATCGCTTAGGTTACTTTAAAAATATTAACTCGAGCTATTAGACCATAAGTTTTAAAATGCCGTTGACTTATAGGACATACATTAACACTACAGTAAAATACTGAAACAAAGTAAAAATTACGTCGAGACCTTCGAAAAATTACTTTATTTCATACTTTTTTAATTATGCACCTTTGTTTAAATGATACTCGTCGTTTAAATAATCCAGATGATACTAACATATTTACATTATAAGAACGACACAATGACTGCGATGATTTAATAAAATTTACAAAACCGAATTTCATTTTTTGTTATTCATTAAGTTTTTATGCTATAACAGACAGATACTGACAGAATATTGCGTTTTTGTATCATACATTAGTGAATGCAAACTATTAGTAACCTTTAAATGATTAGCTTTACATTCTGCTCGAATGTCGCAAGAACTTCAAATGACATACACTTACGAGTCATTACACCAACAGTGATTTAAACCAACAAACGCAGCAGTGAAATATAAAGTTCGATAATTTGTTTATATGTAGTGTGTGGTGCAAGTCCGCGGGCTATGTTTACGAGTATCTAATACATAGGCATCACGAGCTCATTATAATTCCACATGCACGGCGACGCTCGGTGTTCATACGAGTAGCCGCCGGATGTCAACGCAGGAGGGCGGACGACCGCCGTACATAAATATTTTCCGCGTACTTACTCCCATAAATTAGTTTTCGCAAAGACGTTTTATGAATACAAGCGAAACAAGCCACCGACTACGCGTCCATATACCTATACCTATGTGAAACAACAAAACGCACACGAATTGTCAATAGTATTTACTATTGTTAACCTAATCGATATCTACCCCTTTGGTACCCCTTTGGTACCCGCAGAGTATCGTCAAACAATGTAGCATAGACAAAACACTCATAAAAATAATAACCGGCTTCAACAAGCAACACGTTTGAGTGAAAATTCCAAATTACAGCTTACAGAGTTAAGTTTCTCAGACGTTTATCCGAACAAAAAAGTCGTTCGACAATCACCTATCATTACGGCGAGTGGCAACCTAACGTGCACACTGAGGGTGGCACCGGAAGAAAACGACGAAAATTAAAAGTTTCCACCAAACAAAACAACAGCTGTCATATTAAACCGTCAAAGTAAAGATTACAAATGAAATATTCACGGTGAAAGCGGGGTTCAGCCCGTGGTTATGTAAATAAGTGGCTACGAAAATGTACATAATTAGTTTACACGTTTTCTCGAGCGCCCGCCACCCCCCACCCTGCCGAGCCCGCGGCATATTGCCCCCGCTAGAGGGCGGCGCGAGCGAGGCGCGAGGGCGAGATTAGCCCGCGATACACTCGCTAAGGGTACATTTACATGAATCATACATCTATTACACGCGGCACTCAAATAGCCTGCATGTGTTCACTTCACATAGCCTAGATAACAACAGATAGGGCTGAGCACAGCAATTATTTAACGCAATTAGAACAACTACCCCTACTACTTATATATATACTTTCAGCACTTTAAGCTATTACCACAACAATAACTACAATAACTTAATTAGATCCACTGCCATGCACGTTTCAACTTCCAATCTATAATGGAACTATGGTCTAAATCGACCAAGTTAGTAGAACGAATTGTATGAGAGTAGTGAAAATTCTAATGTCAGAACTTTCAAGCTACCCACGCATAGAGCTTGTAACGCAACTTAATTGTGTGCACTTACGAAGTGGAAACGATCGGAACTGTCTGCAATTTTGGTTACTAAACGCGATTGTTCCGGATTCTGGATTTGAACCTAAGTTCACTAATGTAGCAGTAGCACGAAAATACTATCTACTGTCTGAGCAACAACCACCTATTTCATCTACTAATAAATATATTTCAATGCAGATTTTTTCTAACAAATTACACGCTTCATCAAACGACGTGTTGAGAAAGTTATTACACGAGCAGGTATCCTTTTGATAAAGTGATTCACCTCAACAGACGACACATGCCGCCGCGTCAATGTCTTCGCCGACGAGTCTCAATTCCTTATGCAGATGGGTGTCGGCTAATTTTTTTGCCGTTTTCAGTTCCATCAAATATGGTTTATTTGGTTTGCATACATTTGGGGCGCGCGAGTCCCCGCCCGCGGCACCGCGCTGCCGCGAGTCGCGACGCCGTCTTTCACGAATAAAATTAGTGTCGGCAACGTGACACCAACTCAATTTAAGCATAATAAGATATTTATAAAGAAATTTCCGATTCAGTGGCAAAGTTCACAATTTGACTTGGACTCCGCAAAGAGTTCGGTGGCATTTTCAATTTAAACTTGGTACAAGTTAAATAATGTGCGAGACCGGGATAACTCGATTCATTTAAGGTTTTAGCAAAATTAGCTTTTGAATTCCAATGATACTGAAATATCCACGGCATCGCTCGGATTCAAGTTTAAGCTGTATTAAATTTTCATTAGTCCAACTTCTCCAATAAAACATTTTACAATGTGTATATCTACTTAGCTACTTTGTCGAAGTACTTCTTCGAGTCATTACACAAATTAATTAACTGGTCGACTTAGCCGCTAAATCTACTTATTATGTATTGTACCAACTAATTATTAATTTCTAATGCCTGCTAATTAGATAGGTAAGCACGCGTTCACTGTAAACCACTTCGCGTCTTACGAAGACACATGTTTCAATTACAGCTAATAGCTTCGATCATATTTTCATTAAATAATTTAAATTAATCCTATCGTGCGTTAAACTCTTTAAAATGCCACGAAACAGATCATAATTGTGTCGATAAAGACGCGGAATGTCCGATAGAAATAAAGAGTGAGTGGTAATGGCGGTTGCGGCGCGTGAGCATTTCTCGAGTTGTGCCCACCTCGCATCTAATGTGCCATATAAATCAGAGGTAACGCGCCCTCACTGGCCGGCAGCACCTCGCAGCACCTCGCAGCGCCTCACAGCGACTCACGGCGACTCACAGCGACTCACGGCGCCTCGCACCCACCTAGCCGCCGATAAAATTCCAAATTGTTTTCTCGTCCCCGGTGGGCGCCGCCCTCGGTTCGCTCTTAAACGCCGCTTCAAGTTGCACTTGTGAATCGCACTTTTTACTGTTCTTGAAATTGGCGTTGCGAATTGCTTTTCGACTTTGCTCATTCAGTTCCCCGCTTTTATGGCTCCATCGGGCTATACTTCGGCAGTGTCACCAAAAACTGTGATCATTTTTTTTGCACATACGAACTATCAGAGCGAATAGGCGGAGGCGACACGCTGGCATTGGTAAATGCGAGCCAATTAGAAGATTAAGCGTTGACAATTACGGTGTCGGATCGCGATCGTATATGAACAATTATCGCGCGAGTGCGACAAATGGCAAACTGGCCTCGTGCACGTGTAAGCGCGGTGTGCGCCCACTGCGCCGCGCCCCGCCCGCGACCCGACATATTGCCATACACCACACTGCACGCTGCACACCACCACGACACACATATACTACATATTCTTATGTATTTTTTACCTAACATTGGCATAGAAACTTTAATAACCTTCACAAAGGTCCTTGAACCTCGTCGAAAAATGCTTGAACAAGCATATCCATCGGTGCACATTTGTTTTCGCAGTTCGTTTGTACAATAGATGTGTATGTATGCACAGGAGACATCACTACAGAGTATAAATTACAGCGAATATAGTTGTTCCAATTCGCTAAGATAGCAGTTTCAACATCGCAGGGCGATTGGATGATTGCTTTATAACAACTGTCATTACATGGAAACTACATCTGAATGAAACAACTTGGAACATATGTCTTTATTTGCTATTGTATAAAAATAAGTAGCAGTCAAACGCACTTATAAGATGTTGTAAATATTATCAAAATTTGCGTAACAATTCAGAGTATTTTTAAATAATTTAATGTAACGAAATAAATTCAATAAAACTTTACACAAGAATATCTACAAATGAAGAAAAATGTTGAGAATGTATGTGGTTCATGATAAATGTTTTATTTTTATAAGTCACAACGTGTTCAAAGATTTGTTTTGCTTCGTAGTGTAGTTTGAAATCAAAGCTGGCTGCGAAAAACTCGCAATGTATCGTGGAGTTGATTTACGATAGGTGGGATGTTGGTGAGATGTAAATCAAAGAGGCTGCGGTGTGCCAAGTCTGCGCTCCAACGATTAAAGTGTTGGCAACGAGATCCGCCGAAAACATCTTCACCACGCCTAGCGCAGATCGACGATAGATCCTATTATGAAAACATGTTAATTTAAATCTGTTCGCGGAGTTTGCGTTTGTGAATTGTAGGTCAATGTTGCATTACAGCGTTTCAGTTTGTGTGATGTAGTGCCCGCTATTAACCTTTGTGCGCAATAATAAATATTTTATTGAAAAGAATATTCCGTAAAATGTTTTGCATCTTTGATAAATATCGTGGCTTGTCACTGCGTTTGTCATTATTTTACGCTGAATTTCCTACTTCATTTTTATTTGTTTGAAGAAAATTATTTGAATCATACGGTTACAATAAAACATTTTGTTGACTAAATTATACATTATTAATTGATACTATACATTCGTTTTGTATAATATGTTTGTGTAAGTTTTCCTATCTATTTGAAGTTATCATTTACCATTAATTGACTTAGTTCTTCATATATTTGGCATGAGCCAAGTCGCTAATTGTAAAATCATTAGCAGAGCTGATGCATAAAACCAAATTTCATCAAGCGTACGTAAATATTTGATAAAGTAATTAATTTTAATTCAATTCAATTGCAATGTCTAACACCTTCATAGCATTGAGATTTATCTATACATTTTATGTCGAAAATATCAAATACATTTAGTCAAATCGTCGCGCTTACATTTCATAATTAGGGTGATATGTAAACACCGCGTGGTAGTCGGCAAATATCAAAATATTTGCACAACGGATGAAAAATGTGCCCCCGCTGAATAAACGCGACGCTGCACCGAGCACGCCGCACAACAAAGAGACAAGTTTTAAAATGGAGCTTACCGCGTTAGCTTCGCGCGCGATTAGCATCGCAACTAGCGGAGGACAGGCAGACATATTTACATTATTCTATTACGGCTGTCATGATAATCTGTCGGGGGTGAGTGCAGCTAATGTGCTCGGCTTTTAAATCATTCTATATCCCCGCACCATATTTTAAAAACATCAATTTTGTTGGGATAGCATTTTATAAATCCACAAAGCTTTTTGGATGGATAAATACAATCCACAGTATAACAGGCCAAAATTATTATTAAAAATGTTAGCTGATGCAATGTAATTTCAGGAGCCATCTTCCTCGGGCAGCGCCAACAGCGTGCGCACCTGAGCGTCCTAATCGGCATCACATCCTGGGACGATATTACCAGACAATTCGCTCAATCTCTGCGGGGCAATTCAATTACAGTGAAAGATCCCTCATAAGCGAATCGTTTTTCCGAGTCATTAATTTTTTCGAACGACACGGGCCCCGCGTGATATGGCGGGGTGGGTCCTCGGTCCAGGCGCGGCTATCTCGCGAGATAATGCTGATTTATGCGGGCGGGCGACGGTCGCCATTCGTCGCGCATCGTCGCTGCGACACGCGAATGTCGCGCGGTCGCATCGTCGCTCACGTCAGTTTGTTTAGTCGTCAGCTCCGGCCGCTCTCCCCTCTACATTTGTGACGGTTAGTTGGCGAGATTTATGCTAATCGACAGGGCCGACTTGGATAAGCCCGCGTGACGGTGTGTGGCAAATTGTCTCCCATTGCGACTTCCCAAAGCTCTTTGTGACATTCGCTATCGTATTTAATCTTTTATTACCTCGACATGACCGTACCGAATGCGGCTATGACATGCCGTGAGAGATAGCGAAAGCTAATTGTGCGACAATACATTAGTACATTCGGAACCTTGTCACTGGCGTATGAAACAAAATGATTAGACTGTTCGTTATTTTTCGAAGTGGTTTCATTAAGGTGGCATTGTCGGTAGGCGGAGTTGAACTTATCGTGCTTGTTAATCGTAGTTTAGTAGTTTTACTATTGCCAACGTTTCTTTGTGCATGCCTACTTTCTTTATTACCGACGACATTATGTCCTTAACCTGTAACTGTTTGCAAAATTTAAGAATGTTATGTAAGTGTATAAATTTTCTGTATTTTATGGAGCGGATTGTATGAGGAACTGTAAGGGCCGACCGTCGTTAACTCGAGAACATTATAAAGAATAAATAAGTATTAATACAGCTTTATAGTCCGTGAAAGCGGCTTCATTGTTTTGTACATTTATACTCGGCCTTTGTTCGCATTCTTTATTCAAAATCCAAGTACTTAGCATTAAATAAATTTAATGGCGGAACTGTGAAATACACTTTTAGCGCGCTATTTAGGTTCTCTTATACCTCCTACATTGCTTTAAATTGGAGAACTCGGCGCAATGTAAAATAGAAAATTGCTTATAGCTCAATGATTTATATTATTGAGTGATATCGTTGCTACTGAAATGGATTAATGCGAGTTCAAAAGATCTAAATACCAACTAGAGCAACTAGAGTCATTCCTATTGGTCATTATTTGGCAATGGCGATTCAGCCTTTAAGCCTCGCCTTAATAATATTTCAGAAGGTTAAAAAAGTCTAATTCAATTTAAATGTTATAGAATTTATCCGATTACAAGTTTTAAATGGTCCAGCACAGTAGTCTGAGCGCTATTATATTTTTCAAAACAAACAAGGTGTAGTGACTATTGAATCTTAGATGTTATCTACTACGGCAGATGTAAGTCCTATTTTTTTCATACACATGGCAAAGTGACTAGACTGAATAATAAATAAATTGATATGATGTATAGTATACACAATTATGCTTATATGATCAATTGATTCTGATATGCTTAAGAGAAACGTCTCTGGACATTCACCATAGCTGGATAGTGAACAGAAATCAATTCTGCACAAATTCCTGACGCATGACAAACTCCAACGCTGCCGTTTGAATGCAATCGCACAAAAATTCTAAAGTTAAAATCTTACAAATCCATCGCAGTATCTGAGCAAGCGAACGTTATCGAAATATTAGGTTTGCGAATTTGTTACGATCGGTCGGGTGTCGTATCGTTTGATTTACGTCGCTGTCGATAAGCGCTGACGTTTGTGTGACGCCCGGCCACTTGATAGTTGCTATTGTTTTGATAACGCTTGTATAGTTAACCTTGTACACCTTCTTTTTAATACAGAAAAAGGCGAGAATTAAGATGTTTTAATGTGATGCTTATTTGTTAATATATCGCTGTCGAGATCTTTGAAAAGGTTATTTTTTGCTTAGATCTGGCAAACGAGCGAACAGGTGACCTGATGGTAAGTGATCATGAACATTTACAGCTCTTGTCCTTGATCATTGAAACTCATATGTTGCCTGCCAATCAAATTACGAAGGGAGGGGGAACGAAAAAGGATAAAAATCTCCCTATCCTTTCTTCTGAAAGGGGTATTGGGCATGCGGCAATCTCACTCTCCGAAATAAACGCGACAGCAAAGCTGTTTTTTCACGTCGATTTCCTGTGAGACAGTGGTACCGACCCGGACCAGGCTGTGCTTTAATGCTAATTCATGACTGACAACAGTGTGGCTCTACCGCTCATATTTAAGGAGGACATATTTCTGCCAGAATATACAAATCGCGGTGGAGGATAACCTCTCATTGTATAGGCAAATATATCGCGTGTGTAGTACAGTCTGTGTATGTGTATAACCTAATTTATGACCGATTTCGAGGAAGCCGTCTTAATGATGTCGATTACCTACTCTATTTGGAATGCACTGTATTTATAATAAGGCATTGTAAAAACAGTTTTATTGTATCGGTTAAATTAGTGATTAATTGGGAGATCTACGTAGAAGGCCTGTATTTAGCATTCGACGTATAGTTATACAATAATAATTATTCAATACGTCCAATATTATACTTTCAGACTTGAACGACACCACGTAGCATCTACGCCTTAATAGAAAATTCACTTATGCCATTATAATATTTGTTTCAAGATTTCAATTGGCTGGTGGCAGAATATTCGTATCTTATTAGTGATTAGCTGTAACAAAATGTAAATCTCGTCATGGACCCCAACGCATAAATATCGCGTTCCTCGACAAGCCATTATAACACATACGATCTCAAAAAGACATAGCATTGTATCCTAGTATCATAAGTGCAACTAACACCAGTGTATAAAAGCCTAAAAACTCCTTAAAATTTCAAACAATTCCATTTTCAAATTTCAATTTAACGATGATGTATAATCGATAAAATATTTCGACAATCGTTTAAATTGGCTGGTATTGTAAACACAGCGACACGGCGAGCGGCGAGGGTCGCCACTAGCTGTACAGCGACGGTGGTCAATTGCCCATTGTTCGACATCGCGGCGAGACGGACACGCCTCGCGCCGCCGCACTGTGCCACCTACCTTATCGCCTCTGAACGCGCCGTCGATATTGCCTTGATCTCGTTAACCATATTACCTACACGGCTTTTAATTTCTTTTTAAGGTTGGGGACGCTTTTTTTGTAGGTATGTACGTGCTCTTTATACGTTTAGGAAGAATCGGAAATTCGGAAGCAAAACTATTGGGATGGAAAAGTTTGAGATTTGGTGTCCTTTCGCGCAAGTGCCTAAAGTATGTGTTTGCAGAATACGCATTAATCTAGCATACGTACCAAACCGTCGTTTTCGGATATTAATTCTTGCCTAATTTAGTAAGTACCGTAAGTGTAATTTAAAATACGAAGTGACTTAACTATCCCGTTACTGGTTGTTTAACTTCATGAAGGACGGTGACCATTACCATTACATCAAAATCTATAGTAAACCAATATTCACGTGATTACATCAAAATTTAATATCTAATAACCAAATCCTACCTTCCAGTCTTAGTAATGATCATTTCTGTGCCGAGCTCGTTGAACTTGTCCCACAGCTCCTTGGTTTCTAGGTGGCACTGGATATGCCTCATCTCCTCGCTGGACCAGCGCTCCGCCAGCTGCGGGTTGCGGGGCGGGGGGGACAGCGCCCTAGACCCGCCCGCTGTGCCGCTGGCCGATCCAGCCTCTGACGTAGATGATACATCTACTGGCGAATCTCGCTCGAATTCAGGTAGTGGGGGCGACGGGGATCCCGATGCTGATGCCGTCGCATCCACGAATTTCTCTGCAAGAAGGGTCAATTGATAATGGAAGGTGCTAAGACGTGAATTTAATATACAAAGATTAGATGTGGTGTGTGAGGAATAAAGTAATAATGACGTAAATGGACTTGGACTCAGTGTATGGAATGGGCTGTGCGTATGTAGAAGAGAGTAAGTAACCATTTGGAAACAAAGATATTTTGGAAACTGTCTCGCTGTCACCCACCATTACATCTACTGTAAGCCAGGATCAACAGTGGCACGCATTGTAATGACACCGAACTTTGAACTTGTCTTTAACCCGCAACGAAATCCATCAGAAAGTTGAAATAATAGGAGGAGTTGGAAATAAGTTATTGTCCACTTCCCTCCGTGCAAAGGCAAAAGATTCTTGGTGAATAATATAATATCTTATATAACAGCGTTCACGGTGCAGGCGGTTAGACGCCGCCTGTGAAACGAGAGGACGCGGGTTCGTTTCCCGCACTGAGATAAATGTTTGTGCGACCCACAAATATTTATTTCGGGTCTGGGTGTTTGGGAGACCAAAAAGTTCCTCATGGCATCTACGATCTCAGTGTGGGGTCAGAACTATGTATGTGACTGTTGAGTGTTATTTAATATTTATTTATATATCTAGAATGTATCTAAGATACAAAGATAAAAAGATAAGATATAAAGTGCGTGGTGGCCTGTTGGTAAACGGACTAGACGCGACTGCCAACATGTTCACGGTGGTCGCGGGTTCGAATCCCAGGGACCACCTCTGACTTTTCGGAGTCATGTGTGTATTGATAGTCAATCACCACGCACTAAAACGGTGAAGGAAAACATCGTGAGGAAACCTGCATACCATAGCAATTCATAAGAATTTCTTTGGTATGTAAGTCCGCCAACCCGCACTAGGCCAGCGTGGTGGACTATATGGCCTAACCACTCTCAATCGTATTCTCGATTGTAGAGTAGGCCCGTGCCCTGCAGTGGGACGTATATGGGCTGATACAGATCTAAGATACATGTTCAAGAATTTAGTTTATTATTCATTTGTGTTAGATGTGCAGAGACTGCATTGTTCTATCTTAACATACAAAATAATGAAACGATTTGATATCAGAATAAGTACCTATGCCTATCAAGGTATTTTTGTATTAAACATTTTTATTGATATTTTCTTTCGTCGTGGCAATGCGTTTATAATTACATGACTCCGAAAAGTCAGCTATGTGCTTTGGGATTAGAACCCGCGACAACCGATAACAATATGTTGGCAGGCGCGTCTCGTCCATTTAACAACATGCAATCCCGCACTTTTAAACCAGTGTGCTACTAAATAATTATATTATGATTGTAAATATATCTATCTATATATTCAAAGGCAAAATGTGACAATATTATTTATTAATAATTACAATCAAACATGAGTACATCATACAGATTTTTAAACGAAATAAATTGATCATTGTTTTTAAGACTTTATTCCATAATGGCTTATTTAAATTGTAAAGTCTATTTATTTATTTAAATTCTACGAGACATGTAGCGTGTTAAAATGTGTATAAACAAAAATGTTTTAAAATTTCCTTCTTATAGTGGCGGTGGTGGTACACACAATTATACTTATTATAAATGTTACCACTAAAACTATTATTGCTGCAACCGCAAAATATTCAAGGTATTGTTAATTATTTTATTGTAAAGCGTCGGTTTGGTGCCCAAAAAACTATTACCCAGTTGCACTACTATAGATTATAATATTATAATTGTTTATTTATTTAAGGTAAAATGCAAGTTTACAGTACATAGAGCAAACCATTTACATTCTAATTAATATAATATATCATATTAATATTTTAATAAATTTTATTTTCAAATCTATCTAAACACATTCACATATTTATAAGTACCATGAAAAGTTCGAAGCATGTAGCTGATTTCTTGACTCCGTAGAGCAGTTGGTTAAGAAGTTGGCTGCGAAACGTGAGGCGACGGGTTCGATTCGCATCCCTCGTTCATATCAGGTATTTTAATACCAAAAAGTTTTTCGTAGTATCTAATATTTTCGGAATTTTATTATTATACCAGTGCTATTTACATATCTTTTGGGTGCATGGATTAATTTAGCCAAGGAATATTCAAATCGCGTCTGAATCTTTAAAATATTATGCCTTTGATTTCTAAAAATTCAGCGTCCTATTTCATCCCTGCGTTTATTGTTTTTTGTTCATTGGTATTTGGAAAATTAAAAACATAGGTAGGTACTACCCCAAATCCACATTTTACTCCTGACCACAGATTAAGATTTAAGTCAAAAACTATGGGTATTAAAAATTACGAGGGCCTTTTTGGTCCCACCAACATCCAGACCCAAAATAAATACTTTCGGTCCACACAAATATTTGATTCTGTGCGGGGATCGAAACGGCGGCCTATCACGTCACAGTCGGCTTTTAACCAATGCCACCACAGAAGCGGTCAAATCTACAAAAAGTTGAATTGATTGACAGATTCGCAAGACAAGACTAGCGAACAGTGAATTCACTAACTTTTTTTTACATTGTATTACATTTCTTTGCCGATTTATTTATTGTCTAATTTATACACGAATGTAGTTTGGTGCAATAAAAACTTACATAATCTTTTCAAACGAATAATGTGTATTTATTTTGCTTAATCCTTTGTCTGGTAAAGAAACAATTATTTGTCAAATATTAATGTGAAATAAAGGAGGACTAAAGAGAAAAATAACTGGAAATTAATGGTTCTGTCTTCTTGCGTATTAATTTATTACTTACACAAACCTATTTTAAAAGTTTGTTGTGAAAACCGTGACAGGCAATAATATACCAACATTTAATAAAAATATATATGTATAATAGGTAGGGATACTCTGTGTGTTGATGGAGAAAATGACTTTATAAATGAATATAACTATGTATATTTAGACTGTTAACACGTAGTTTCCCTTAGTTTATCGCCGTAAAATAAATTCAATTAACTTTAATGATGATAAATATTATTTACCAACTGCCCAGTAGCATATTTATGTTAACTGAAAACTTTTGATAGGATCAGATATAAAATGATTCGTAATATTTTTATTTGATAAGGCATTCATAATCTTTGATATGGTAATAAGTTTGTTTGTAGACTTGCTTCCTAAAGTTTTATAACAATGGGCACAATTGTGAAGTAAAATACTAATTTAAAATGTGGAGCCACATTTTGAGCTCACGTTTATAATGTGGGAATTAACAAAAAACCCAATTCAGTTTTTCACGACTACCATATAAGTTACCGCCTTGTTATAATTATTTTTCTAATGTTTAACGATTCATATCGATGTGAAACAGATGTGTTGCTTAAAAAAACTTTCAATTAGAATGAATACTTAAAACTTTATACGAAGTTTACACGTTATAAGTATTGACTCTTTTGATAAATGCAAATTTTAATGCACATTTCATGAACTCATAACTTACCTATATGTATTTATTTATTTATTTATTTATTCATTCTTTACTGCACACAAAAAGTGAAAAAGTATACAATATTTTACATATAAGATTAAAGAGTACAGTTGGCGGTCTTATCGCCCTAGGCGATTTCTTACAGACAACCTTTGGATGGATATAAGAAAAGGATAAGAAGAGAGGGCAGTATAGAATTTAAAGAAAACTAAAAACATGCTCTTATAAGGAATAGGTAAACAAATTATTTATAGCGAATATATACATGATATATAATACATAATTATATAATACACTTAATATACATACATGTATAAATATTTCTATAGATAAACATAGACATAAATATACATACTAAATATAAATTATAAATTACCTATTGAGACAAAAAGAGGAAATAAAAACTTCTTAATGCAGCTACTTAGAGAGAAAGATAATAGTCTTTAAGCATTTTTTTGAAAGATGTCAATGTTTGAGCTTGCCTTATGACAACTGGTAATGCATTCCACAGTCGAACGGCTTGCACTGTATAGGACCTATCCATGAACGTTGTGGTATGCATAGGCATTCTCAGTTTCAGATTCTCCGACGACCTCAAGGACCTTGAATGAGACTCATGGAGAAATAGAAATCGTTCTTTGAGATATGATGGAGTGAGAGGATTGAACAAAATATTGTAAAGAAGATTAAGAATATGAGCATTCCGACGAAGTCGTATGGGTAACCACTTGAGCTTAGTACGAAACTCAGAGACATGATCATATTTGCGCAGACCAAATATAAATCTAATACAGAAATTTTGAAGACGCTCAAGTTTATTAAGTTGGTCCTCGGTGAGATCGAGATAGCTGACGTCGGCATAATCAAGGATGGGGAGTAGGAGAGTTTGTGCAAGAGAAATTTTCGTGGCAATGGGGAGAAAATTGCGTAACCTACACAAAGACCTAGCTGAGGCAAAAACCTTTCGGCTAACTTCCCGAAGCTGAGGACCCCAGGTGAAACATTTGTCTATATATAAACCAAGATTTTTGACTGTATCGCTGTATGGAACAATGATACCATCACAGAAAACGGATGGAAGTTGGTCCTGGTCTATTTTCGATATCATCCTAGGGCTGCCGACAACAATGACCTGAGTTTTTGATGGATTGACCTTCAGTCCGTAATCTTTACTCCATGAACATATATATTGGATGTCAGAATTGATGGCTCCAATCGCATCAGTTATCTTGTCCAAGGATGCCCGAGTATAAATTTGCAGATCGTCTGCATAAAGGTGGTAGGAGGAGCGAAGATTATTGATAATAGAATTAATAAATACAGCGAAGAGTAAAGGAGATAAAACGCCGCCCTGAGGTACACCAGCAGATACAGAGCACCAAGAGGAAAAGCATTCCTCAAAGCAGATGCGTTGCTGGCGACCATACAGGTAACTACGAAACCAATCAACTGCTGTTGGAGATATGTTAAGAGAACGCATTATGCCAAGTAAGACATCAAAATCGACGGTGTTGAAGGCATTACTGAAGTCTAGCAATGCTAAGACTGTCAGCTTGCCTTCCTCCATGCCCAACCTAATGCCATCCGCAATATGAGTTAGAGTGGTAGTTGTGCTATGCCCAGGACGAAACCCTGATTGGAGAGGATTAAGGAGATTGTGTTTCGAGAGGAATTCATTCAGCTGGGTATGGATTAGACGTTCAAGGACTTTGGATAGAAAAGGAAGAATGGATATAGGACGTAATATGTATACGTATGTAATTATATGATAAAGGATGTTTTCTACACATATAATTTTTAATGGATAGGTAGTTAAGATTAAATTCACTGTGATCGAAGTCAATTTATTTGTAAAACTTAAAGTTTGCGTAATTTGTTATGGTACCAAAGTGTTCAGTTACTTTGTGTTGTTTGAGTAATAAAAAATCCTAAGTAACGTTCAGGATAAAATGAAATGAAATGGATAATATGAAATTTGGGTATGAGATCTTTGGGAAATTTATTAAGTACTTACCACACAGACAAGAGTATTTCAAACTTCATCACGGGGTAATACTTAGGAATCATTGTTGATAATGTTTAAAAATAAGTCATAAGTGACTCACCTAATGGCGTTAAAGTGTCTTCCCTAGGATCCCGGTGCCTCCGTCTCTCGCGCCTCTCCTGGCGGTCTCTGGCCATGATGGCGGCGATGGAGAAGTCGGTGGCGCAGGGCCGCGCCGAGCAGTCTTCGTCCATGGCGGGCCCCGTGCGCGCCTCCACCAGCATCGAGCGCACCTCCGAGCCCAGCGCGCCGCCCGCAGCCCACGCGCCGTCACCGCCGGCGCATCCCATCACCACACATTACCCTCCACGAGAGAAACCCAACTCTTTGACCCGAGGCGACCGCCACTACTACTACCAGGGTCGGCTAATCTTCAGCGGACAGTCGTGTCAACAAACTTTATCTCGAGTGATAATTGACAAGAGTTTTCTTATATTGAAAAACTAAAGATATCACAGTCAGATCAGAACAACGGCGGCACAAACATGAGAATACGAGTGTGTCGGAGTATTCTGCATGGGTTCGGAACGCTGTCACCGTTCGCAAGTTTCGGCGTGTGAGTGAAAACTTTTTACGCGCGTTGTGAGTGCGGTGGAACGGCCCGGTGCGGCGCTGCGAGGCGCGCGATGTCGGCTCGACTGAGGCGCGAGGCGGCCGGCGCGGCGCGGCAGGCGGCGTCGTGGGGAGGGGCCTGCATCGCCGCCCTGCCTCCACACTCGGGCCGGGCGCGGGCGACGGCCACGCACACACCACCGCTTTTTTATAACTTGTTTCTTGTGAAGTCCGTCCCGCTCGCGCCGCGCTCGCCGCACGCCCGTCCCTCTCCGCGAGCGAGTTTTTCTCCGCGCGATAACTATTGAAATTCGCTAAACGGCTCACCGCGGCGCGGAAAAGGCCCTCTCGTTAAACGGTGAGGTGATCGTATCGAGGTATTTATTCGCATTACTCGCTGCGCCGATGTTCGCCGAAGCTGTTTATGCACTCGGGAGCGGAGCGCCGGCGACGCACCACCGACCAATTACTGTGGGAGGGTTCGCGGTTACCCTATTATGTATAAACAAATAAGTTGCCTTTCTTACTTAACTTCGTAGTTAATAGTCTCATTTTCATAGGATAATACTGTTCTATTTTGAAACAAACCATTGTCATTAAAGAAGGAACGTTAATTCAGCATTTGCATTTGCAGTAGCAACATACTCGGCGATACAATGCAAACAAAACAATTATGCAGGGGCTAATCAGCGCGGCGAGATTGCGGTACGTTTATGGCGTTAGATCAAATTTGCGGAAAATTAAACAGAGGCAGAGTTTCCTTGGCTTGTATTTATAATAATTTATTAAGTGCGAGGGGCTCAAACTAACCATGTCCTTATGCAGTAAACCTTATCGACGCTGGGCCGGTAATGGCGGCACAAATGACTGCTTTAATGCTTATTGTGACGAATTGTTGTATTAATGATTTCGAACGTTTCTATTGAGCGAAGTCGTACATTATACAAATGGAAAGCAATATGAAATACTTCCTGATTGTCTTGATTGATTCAAACGAACTTGCACTGATCCTCAATTTTATTTACGGTTTAATTAATATGCAGGTAGAACTATAATTGTAAATAACATTTTAAAGTAAAGAACTTTAAAAGAGGTTTTCGTTAGCTCTTATTTTGTGTTCGCTAATGACTTAATTTCGAATTTATTAATCAGAAATATTCTACACATTGAAAACTACATAAAACAATTGCAAGAAACTTAGAACTATTATAAAATGATCCTAATTTAAAGAATTCCGTCCACCGTTTTATTGATATAATTGTAATACAAAATCCTGTAAAAAAATCCAAGTCTCGCAGCTCAGGTTTTCTACCGCAAAAAGTTGTGAGATGCATGTAATACCAAGTCGATTAATTTATTTAGTCCTTAAGGGACCTTCTATAGAAAGTTATTACGTTAGTTATTACCATATCAATATTAAAAATTCTTTACGTTTTAAATAAATGGATCGACTTGGCCATCGCATGAAAACATAATGTA
Source organism: Hyles vespertilio (assembly GCA_009982885.2). Lineage (NCBI taxonomy): Eukaryota > Metazoa > Arthropoda > Insecta > Lepidoptera > Sphingidae > Hyles > Hyles vespertilio. The sequence goes on along the minus strand of CM042807.1, from coordinate 16,749,573 downwards.
TCGTACAATTTATACATAATGCTACTGGCCAAGTCGATCTATTTATTTAAAACGTAAAGAATTTTTAATATTGATATGGTAATAACTAACGTAATAACTTTCTATAGAAGGTCCCTTAAGGACTAAATAAATTAATCGACTTGGTATTACATGCATCTCACAACTTTTTGCGGTAGAAAACCTGAGCTGCGAGACTTGGATTTTTTTACAGGATGTTTTTGATGGGATCTCACGTCTTTTTGTAGAATCCTACTTTTTTTCTTTTTCGGTACTTCTTACTTCTAGAATATCACTAACGATTTTTCTTAAAGCCTCTGTCTTATAGATTTTTCTTATTTTTGTAGGTATCAATTTATCACAAATGTAGCGGATTTGATTATTAATGTTCTTTCTTTCATTGTAATTAATATTTTCGAGTTATTTAATCTATTTATTTGCAAGTTTTTCTTCGTCATGTTTTTCTAGAGGAATGTTTACAGTTTCATGGGCTGAATACACCATTTCCCTCTCTATATCCCCTCCTGTTATGCCTCATGTATATAGATATCTATCTACAACTATTATTCCATTATATACGGGTACAATGATTCATTAACTGCAAATGTAACTTTGTAATCCTATACATTTATATGGGATTACAAAGTTATTCACGCAGTTGGTCTATCTAGAAAACTAGACACAAATTATGAAATGTTTGAATTTTCCCTTACTTAAGACACTAAACACTAATTATATTCTAAATTTGAAGGTTCTATGTCTGCTAGAAGTGCCTTAGACTTTTGATGATCGGTCAGTCAGTCAGTGAGTGACAAAATTACGAAAGTTTGACACATTATAATTCTTAAACTACTGGTTCAAATTGAATGAAATTTTAAATATACCGTGTTTACACAATGCCTAATTAGTAACTGAAAATTCAGGCTTCATGCTTTAGCCACAACGAAGTTATAGGGGGTTGAAAATGGTCTGAATTGCTTCGAGAAAAGGATGTTACGGCCTATAGCTCGACTTGGAGGGGGCTCGGCCGCGCCCCCAGATATTTAATCTGTACCCAAAAATAATTTCACCAAAATATTTTCCACGAAGACACAACTAAGAAAAAATTAATCCCATACTTGTATTACATTGTTAATTGTCATAAACATTGGCATTTCAGCCAAAAAGTCCATTGGTCAAGACAGGCCTTCCCAAAGATTTCAAAAACGACGTGCTAAAACAAAAATCAAGCATCCATCTAAATAAATTCAAATTCAAAATATTAACTCTCCATCTCGCATTTGTCACTTGCACCACACATTTAATTAGAGCATGCTTTATCATTGTCATATTTAGTTATTGCTCCAAATGGACACTTTCACGGGCCGATATTAAAATTGCAACCTTTTAACTTGTCACGGGACCCGTCCATTGCTTTTTTTTTGTGCAAATCAACGGCCAAGTTGTGTTTAAAATTTAAAAGTAGCAACTCGTGTGAACGCACTTACTGCGTCCAACTACGGAGGGGGGATAACGCCCCTTGTAGGCGGGACGGCGCGGGCACTCACCATTTTATACTTTATTGCCCAGAAAATAGGGTTTAAAATCGAAGTGGTGTTTGAGTGCATCGAATGCAAGTGTGGGAGTGAGGTAATTCTTGCTTAGCCTCATCAATGTACGCAAACATTCAATTTTTTCGATGAGTTTCGTTATCATTATTGAACGTTGTCCCTAAATTGTGCTTTTTATTGTGATTACTTGTGATATATGAAACAATTTTATATCAGGAATTTTAAAATAAAATACTTTGCTGTGTTCGATTTAAGATAACTTTATTTCCATAAAGAGTAAATAAAGTTGTTATACAAACTTTCTTATTATGAAAAAACCTTAGTTCTTAAGAAGTAAAAAGCATTCAGCAAAAGAGCTAAATTTGTACAACATTAAAAATCGTGTATAATTTTTAACACAAATTTCACTTCAATTCGGTTTATTTTTTAAACAACAATATTGATAGTTAAATGTCAGGCAAGCGAAATGTCGGAGCCCGCCTACAAGGTGCACGGACGATCTGGCTAAGGTTGCAGGAAGTCGCTGGATGCAGGCCGCTTCCAACAGGTCATTGTGGAGATCCTTGGGGGAGGCCTATGTTCAGCAGTGGACTTCCTGTGGCTGATATGATGATGATGATGATTGATAGTTAAAAAATAACAGCTTCCTCTATACTTATTCAACTATTTTAAAACAACAACAAACACAAACAATTTTCTATTATTTTTACCGCAACTCATACAAAACTGGCGATATAAATAAAATTTGAATAGAGTTGTCTAATCCATTAGATAGGTGGGCGACTGTGACGCAGCTGCCGCTTTCACAGGCACCATAAAATTTTAGCACTAGTGCGTTATTGAAACAGCTAAATCACTACATACGTAACAAGATGCGATATCCATACCACGGATGCGTGTGATTGCATTCATACTTGGAGCAAGTCTCTTTCTGTATTACATTTCAAAATTATATTTTTTTATTGCGCTGAATGGCGAGACGACCATTCCGTTCGTCTGATGTTAAGCACTACGACTGCACACGAACAGTAGCAAAACCAAACACCTTGAATTACAAAGCAATGCTTGGCATTCCACTGCGCTCACCATCCTGAGACATAAGATGTCTAGTCTTAATATGTCCAGTAGTTACTCTGGCTACAATTTCCTTCAAATCTAAACACACAAGTGCATTTAGACTGCTGTTTGGCGGGAGAAATAGACATGTTCCTAGCCAGGCGGTTTATCAATTATGAGGGATTCCGTAATTGATTCGAAATATGTCCATGATTTTCGTGATGTGATGAATCTTAAACGGGACGTTATAACATTATCAACATCTTCAGACTTAAATTAATTTCGTGCACGGTCTTTAATTCAAATCTTATATGAAAATGGTGCCTTTCCATCTGCTCCATCTCTCATCATTATCCATGTTCCTAGATGAACGACAACACGCGCCGTCAATATATAGGTATAATAGCAACGAATACAACAAATAATAGTTATATCTGAGAAAATTACCCAGATCGCACAATTATCCCACTTAAATTAATTCATAATAGTTTACCATCATATATAAATATAAATTTTAACTTTTGTGATTCTAAAACTAACACCCTGTTCTTAAGTGTAAAACTATGCAAAAAATCTCATGGTTCCCATAACATTTTTGCTCTCTTTATTAAGGCAAACAAACAACGACATAATATAAAAGATATGAGTAGGTAACTGTTAAAGTACTTATATGCTAAACATGCAGTTAGCACTTTTTACCACTTATTGATTAAATTACAAAATAGTTAGAGATCTAAGTTAATTTAAAAGAAATAAAACATGGATAATTGAATGTTACATGAAATAACAACAATCTAATACATTTTTACACCTAAATTATGTATATCGAGATTACTTCAAAAATATGAACAATAATCGCATTTATATTACAGGAAGTCGCTAAATGCAGACCGTTTTCGAAAGTCGCTGTGGAAAGCTTTGAGTTAGGACTAAGCCTAACAGTAAATTGTCTATTACTATGAGTGGATGAAGTAGAAACCTTGTAGAAATATAAACTTATATCTGTATCAGCCCATATACGTCCCACTGCAGGGCACGGGCCTCCTCTACAATCGACTACCGATTGAGAGTGGTTAGGCCATATAGTCCACCACGCTGGCCTAGTGCGGGTTGGCATAAACTTATATACAACCGCAAAATTATTACACCCAATTCATTTATACGTACTAGAATTGTTGGCAATTTTGCACTTGTTAATAGTTCTAGAAAAAAATCTTCTACATTATGTAGACTGAAATAAAATATTTCCTGTAACACTCATAATACTTTTCAATACTCTGCATAGTAAAGTGTAGTCAGAGTATCGATAGGCAACAAAAAGATCTCCTGTAGGTCTAGATGATAGATTTACCTTTTAAGTTCATTGTGGATCACAATAGTACCTATAATAGTGTACACGAAAAATAATACATAAGTAAATTAAAATTTACTAGAACCACTGACATGACTTAAATACCCTCTGTTCACGTGATTAATCGTAAACTTAAAACATTAATTTAAAGAACATTGGTAAAATCATTGTTATGCAATTCTTAAGCGTCTATAAATTTAATTTATAAAAGTATTAATAATTATTTTTCTCAGTAATTTTGGTGCCTAGTTTACGGCAAAACTAAGCCTGAATTACAAAAACACAGTTTTCGTACAACTCTATTGATATTTGCTTTATTTTTATTGGAGAGGCGTTATGTCATTCCAATGTTGCCATTTTTAAAATATAAGCTTGACTGGCTTTCTTTATTTATTATTTATTATTTTAATCTTTATTGTACACATACAAAAGAACATAACAATATAAAGAAATAACATCTATAAAAAGTACAAAAGGCGGTCTTATCGCTAATAAGCGATCTCTACCAGACAACCTTTGGATGGATATAAAAGAAGGAAAAAGAAAGGGCAGTGTAAAACAAAGATAAGTTAAGCTCCAATAGATATAAATTATAAAATAGATAATCATAAAAAATACATACATACATACATACATATAAATGACATAATAAATACACATACGTCATATAATATATACATACATACAGTTTTAAATAATTACATAAACATCTATAATAATTTATAATTATACTACAAATTAAAAATATATCCGAAAAGAGCAAATAATACCATGCTTTATCTGTTTAGTGAGAAAGGTAGTGTGCTTTCACCAGCTTTTTGAAAGATGACAAGGTTTGTGCCCGTCGAACCACAACAGGAAGCGCGTTCCATAATCGGACAGCTTCAACAGCAAACGATTTATCAGTAAATGTCGTTGTGTGTACGGGCATTCTCAGCTTAAGGTTCTCTGACGAGCTCAGGGACCTCGAATGTGAGTCACTTTCATTATCTTTCTCAGATAATTAATATAAAAAAATAGCGCAGAGAACTAAGAACAGCAAAATAATCACTGATTAATGAATTAAGTAATAACAATTTACTTCTGTCGCCCAAAAGCGCTATTGTGCAACTAATAATACCTATATATAGTTGTCCTTTCTTTACCGTTTACTTCATTGGACATTATATTACTATTACATTTGTAAAATAAATAAGTAACCGATGTTTAAATTGCGTGAAAAATATATTTTTTCATTTTTATTTGCCTTACGCCAATATAAATGGAACAAAATAAAATTAACTGCCTACAGAGTTTGACAAGATAAAGAAAATCTGTAAACCTTTAAAGTGGAATATCTTTGTTCCCAGGCTTGCTACAATAGTAAACCTTAAGAAATAATTATTAAGAAATTCAAAATCTATATTTTAAAATATTTTCACTTCAAAAAAATTACAACAAAAAAATGTATGGAGGATTATCATTGTTCTTTGCCTAAAATGTATTATTCTTAATTAGTATTGCACTTGTGTGGACGATTCGCCAAACATCAATCTTCCATTTACGTACTTATTGGCATCCTAAATGCCTTATTAAGTGCGTGGTGGCCTGTTGGTAAACAGACTAGACACGGCTGCCAACATGTTCACGGTGGTCGCGGGTTCGAATTCCAGGGCACACCTCTGACTTTCCGGAATCATGTGTGTATTGATGGTCAATCACCACTCACTAAAACGGTGAAGGAAAATCGTGAGAAAACCTGCATACCATAGCGATTTATAAGAATTTCTATGGTATGTACGTTCGCCAACCCGCACTAGGCCAGGGTGGTGGACTATATGACCTAACCACTCTCAATCGTACTCTCGATTGTAGAGGAGGCCCGTGCCTTGCAGTGGGATATATATGGAGTAATACAAAATGCCTTATTTGTACACAATTTAAGAAATATTCTAGCTATTGAATGTTTTGTCTTCTTCGCTCAAACTCAATTCAAAAATCGTTCGGAAGGGACAAAACATTCGATAGCTAACGTAGTTTCTAAAACTGTCGTTAAAAAACTGTTATATGTAGCATATTCGGCTGTTATTTACCCAGCAAATATTTAACAATATTCGTCAATTTATCACTTCACCATATCCCTCATAGCATATCATCATAAAATAACATGACTTCCTAAATAGCCTATAACGTAATAAATAAAGGTGTTGACATAACCATCTCCAAGAACTATCTGCATTTAAGAGAATTTTATTCAGATTTCAAAAGGACCATACACACTCGACCATATTAAGCCTATGATAACTTCTACCGTCCATTCATATTTAATCTAGATTTGAAAAGCCCACAGTCGATTCTAAGTGCTAATACGTGGAAAAAGCAAGGTGTCTGCCGTGAAATGGTCCCGTGGGCGCCATATTTGTTAGTACCGGTAACGTAAAAGGAAAAAATGGCGTGGGACGTGTGACCACTGGCTCGGCGGTGAAATAGACCCGATCCATCTTCTTCGTAGCGTTCTTTTTGGGATGTAGCACCCGGGGCATGCGGCTGCTGTGTGCGGGAATCTGACCAATGATCGGTAATTAACCTGTTAGGAAGATAATTTAGAGGGCTGAAAGGGAAAATGGTTTTAAAATATTCGGGGTTGGGCATTGTTTTGGTACTGTTTCGAAGTTAAGAATTTAGGTGCACTTTGTGCTGGGTCTGAACAGTGCAAATAATTTTTATTTGGTCACCAACAATTGTCAATATTTACTTATCACTAACATATTTAACCATATTATATAATAACTAAGTGTAACAATTACTTATAGGTAGACACAACATACACCTTGTCTGTTTCTATAAATTCTGTGGCTTGGTTGTATTTTTCAGTACACATACGTAAACTACTATCGTGGGCTACTATGACCTGTTCTTTACCACCATGTGGACGATATCCGAGAGGATTTCGTCCACATGGTGCACGAAACAAACATTTTTACCCACTCCTTTCTGGACATCTTTACACACATTTCTGCCGATTATATCTGCTACTTCTTATCCCGACTGCCTAGGTGGCACAATTATACTAAGGTATAATTGCAAGGATGAGGTTTCGGGTTCGAATCCCGGATCGCGCAAAGTGTTGTGAGATTTTTCTATTTATTACCAGCGTTACATCGTGAGATAGAACACACAAGGCGAAAATGGGTTATTGGTAGCATCTCTGCTTATCCTTTTTGGGAAAAAGGCGTAAGTTTATGTATGTATGTATATACTTCCTGGCCGTTTTCTGTGGGATATCAATTACCCCGTTTTCGTATTATAGCTTTAACGAACTATATCTAAGCTCTATCAATTACAAATTAAGGGACTGATCTGTAATGTTATGCCCCGTTATAGTTACTTGAATCGTCCAAACGATTTTATAAATTAAACTGTTTTATTCACGCAATACTGTCTCTGACTGGGGAATGTTGAGAATCTACTCAAAAAAAACTATTCAATGTCTACAACTTTTCCGCTTGAGTAAAGTAAAAATCGATGTCGCCTTCACCTAGCATACCCCTATTATTCTCAACAACTACCAGTGGTCCTGACCCTACATTAAGATAACAATCTTGTGGTTTGGGCATAAGTACATGCACTACAAGAGACTTTTCAGTCTCAGAAAAACTAAACCAGGAACAAATGCTTGCGACTTGCACAAGCAATTGCCTCGGCGTCTGGATCGAACCTACGACCTCTTGTTTTATACCCAATGTCTTAAGTAACTGCGCTGCGGACACTGTCGCTTCCATGCTCCCTCAAGCTTTATCGAATAGTCTTTTTCATAGTATTCAGAAAAAAAAACACAGTATAGGAAGACACCTTTCAAACCAAATATTTTTTCGTCTGACTTGATTTGACATTTGTACGCAACCGCTGAAAGAGTAATATTTAATAATAGTAACAGTAGAATACGAAGCATTGCTTTGTAGTTCAAGTTGTTGTTTGGTTTTGCTTCGTAATATTTGTTGACCTGCTGATTATTCACACAAGGCGACATACCGCGTTGTCTCCACTGGCATTGTGTAGCACCGCGACCCAACGTGGCAAGCAGCACTGATGTTGCGCCGGCGACAAAACGTCGTGCGGCGGTGTCTCCGTGTCACATGAATAAATTAGGACGGTCCGAGGCTAATTAATGTGCGACATATAAGGTTACTACTTTTATCGTGATTAACAGCTTTCGGGTGGGTATTTAAGTAGGTGCAGCCCGCCAATTGCGTGTTTATTGTGCCAACGGAATTTGATTATTTCTATTGTTCTATTTCTACTCCATTACTCTCATTAAGAATAATGAGAGTAATGGAGTGATTGAGCAAGGGATGATGGAAAACTAATCGAGATATTAATGTTATAGTTACCAACTCATGGAAATAATGTATACTAGCAAGGTGTTTCAAGGCAGGCCGAAATATTCTGTTTGTAATCCACTGAAGACGTTTAAAAAATGTAATAACTTATATATTCCACGCAAAATTACTGAACGGATTTTGATGATACTTCACAGTATTACAGAATATTCATCAATATCATATACAAACTAAGACTTACCAGGCGATAACCTGGAAATAGCAGGGGCGTGCACTCCTTGTAGGCAGAAATGCAGTGCTTTACTTGCCATTCACAGATATTTTATTATAACGTTCGTACGTTTTAGATGACTTTAATTTATAGTAAATAAATGAATAAACAAAATATAATAACTTAAAAACGCCTAATATTTTATAAATAGCACCTATTTGCAATCACGCAAACATTATGGTTGCCACGCGAAAAGCAAGAGGCGCTGCAAAGCAAATTAATGTACCCAATCAACCAAGTCATGCCGCCGTGTCCCGCATTACATTTTTTTGCATGTGTGTAGTAATTTTGGTGTCCGTGCACAGTCGCAAACGCACACACCCATGAATATTGAAAGCCGCGACTCCTGCGGCAGGCCTCGGGAGTTCGGCAGTTGTCGGGAGTAATCGTAAATGTGCGTTGCCTATAATCCGAGTAAAATTAATAGGCTGGAATCTAATAAATCACCTATGCACATTATGCATTTTTGGTTAGGTTTTATTTGTTTAAATAGAAATGTTTTGTGTTTCGCGGGGGCCATTTTGCTTTTTTTATGAGTTTTTGCATTGTTTACTATATTATACTATTATGTTTGTAAAAAAAAAATAGATTTCTTAACGGATTTTTCATTTTAACATTTGAAAGTGTGTACATTTAACAGTTTATTACTAAGTTTCGATATTAATTGTAGTCATTTGCTTTTACTAGTGTGTTTGTTTCTTTTTTTAAATGTTATTTGATTGCGAGGTTTGTGTTAAAAATGTATGTTTATCAAATGAATGAATGAGGTGGCCCAAATCTTGCGTTTATTTACATCGGGATAGGTATAGTAATCTCAACTAACCGGAACCTTGAATATGTGAAAATTGAAAGCTGACTAGGTGAGTTTTTTTATTTTACTTATTAGAATTTCTTCCGCCGCGACGATCGATCGCTGTTTTGTCTGCGTTGCCGTAGAAGATGGACATGAATAGTAGTACATCTAAGACTTGTTATGTTGGCATGGTTACCGTCTTAGAGATCCGTCGCGTGGCTGTGGCTATGCTAAAAAACTATAAAAGAAAAAGTTTTTGTGACCGAGTACTCCGCCGCATACCCAGTGTCATAATCCTGTGCACGCCGCTGGGAAATAGTATACATTATTTTATTAAATTTCCATACTAAAAATATCAAAACTACCTAATGATATGAGCAAGACTTCTTTACAGAGTTACCTGTTATCGCAAGGAGTCGGTCAATACAAAGTCCCGGGGAGCGACAATACGCTCCCGACTTGGCCGGACGTCCCGACTCCGATGCCTCTCCCGCGGGACGCGCTAAATCGTATTGGTTCCTCTACCGCTCTGTTTATTTATTCCCTTTCTTTTTAAATCCAACCAAAGCTCCACGGTAGCTGACTTGTATAATCCGTTTGTGAAAATGCGAATTTAAAATGCCAATGGAAGGTTTATTTGCAAGGTAATTTATTTTCGGATGTCTTTTTCTTTTCTCGTCAGTGATGCGAGTTTGTTAACAAGGAATATGTTGCAATTCTTAAGAAATAATATTTTTTGTTACATTATGAAGGCATTACATATTCTTTCAGCTGTGATGTGGAATGGGTAGGCATGTCTTTTAAAGATCAACTATTTGCCCGTCTTTATGGTAATACGCTTTTTAGTCTACTACTACCAATGAGTTTTGAGACTTATTTTTCTGGCTTGGAAATTGACATTTATGACCTCAGCCAATGTTACTATAAATTAAAGAATAAAGAAAAAATATATATATTTCAAAACTACTTTTATTCAAAAGTCGTTCTGTAGATATAGTTTTTAAATCAATTTTCTTAAATAAAACTTATTTTTAGTCAAAAATTCAAGTTCTTTCGCTCTTTTATTCTTCTGCCACAGGAAGACCATTGCCTAACTTAAGCCTCCATCATGGATCACCACATCGACCTGTTGAAAACAGCTTGCAAAATTGCTATTTCAGTATATTATCCATTCTTCCGGACTTGAAGTGTTTTACTGAAAGAAAAATCATAAGCAGGCTTAAAAAAGTTGAGTCCAATGAAAGAACCAGAAGATAATTCTGGAATCAATTCAAACCGTTTAATTAGGACATCATAAATAAAACTGGAAAATGATTAGTTTGTCTCAATATTTTTCGAACAACCCTTTCTCAAAGGTACAATTAGTCGTAAAGCCATGTCTAGCTAAATATTTCTTACAAAACAATATATTGAAAACTAATACTACCAAGTTAATAACACAGGTTTATAAGTAGGCAAAGTTAATGTAAAATTAAAAATGTAATTGCGGAGTAAGGCAGTAGTGTCAGCAGCTTACGTATGTATTCGAAATTAATCAACCACAAACTAACATTTAACCTTCGTATTTGAAGAGTAACCTATCATATAGAAAGTAATGAAAGGGGTATACGAAATATTCTTGGAATTGAAAAGTAATTGGTGTATCATTTTTCAGGCATGACTTTTTAATTAGCTTCTACCTTCCCAGCCCATTATGGTATGAGTCCTTCATATTATTGATCTTTACACTGATTTTTTTTATGAATAGACTTTGTAAAATAGGTAGGTGCAATACGGTCCAAGTATCAACTGGTCATTTATTATAATCTTAACATAAAGCAGTTTTATTTAATTTACTCATTATCTAAACACTAACAGTCTCTCATCACTCACTCATTATCTTCTATCTCTCTCATCTATCACTCATTATCTAAACACTAATGCAGACATTTGGACTTTATACGCTATATACTTTATTTTAGAAATTCTCCAAAGCGCAGTTGGTGAGATGCCGGTTGTAAAAAGAGAAAATGAGGGTTCGATTCGCGCATCGAGACCACACAAGCATTTGTTTCGGGTCTTGGTGTTTGTAAGTTCGAAAAGTCTCTACTAGTTTCTGATACCCACGACACAAGACTCAGTCTCAGTCCCACAGTAATCAGCCAGGACTGTTGACCGTTGTGTGTATTTCATATTAATATTGTTTTCTTACAAAATGATGACATAATGAAAACAAATACGAACACTGTAGAGTTTTGGAAAAAGCACTAAGTGTGCATTGAAAACGAACTCCACCTAGAAGTACTGGCTAATGAAATATTCAGATAATAAAATAAGGATGATATAACACAGTCTCATACAGTCATAATGTGCAAACGCCAAGCTCTCCGCGTTTGGCTGACAGTGTTCCAAGCGCAAAGCTTCGTGGCGGCCCCACTTACAGCGATAATTGTATAAAAATTCAAAATAAAATTGTATTAAACTCCTTGTCACCTAATTCTTACTTATACCACAGCTTATACATAATAATATACCTACTACAAAAAAGTTATCATGAATTCGGTTTTTTCTTTGTAAGTAGGTACTCTTTATACGCACTTTTGGAACTACTTAGAGCTATTGAGATAATAATCATGTTAGTGTACAGAGTAATTAGAAATTAAGGAATTAATTTTTGATTATTATGGCAATATTTTATAATCATTGCAACAACCCGAATGCTTTCGTCGGTGTTATATGCTAGAACTAGAAAATATAAGGTTTTTTTTTTTCGGGGATTAAAAAAACTGTTGCCCAACCAGTAGTGCGGTGTATAGAAAGCAACCTGCTTATTACTAAGTCAAACATTTATAATACACGGAAACTTGCCATGCAATACTAGAAGAATAAGTGATTGCGATTTTATACCATTATGACATAATTTAACAAATACATAAACCCTACATAGTTGGTCTTATTAAACGATTCCTCTCTTTTTTTAATTATTGAGATTGATCTAATGCCGCAATATCTCCAAAGCCGCCGTGAGTCGCACCGCGCCCGGCGGCAGCGAGGCAGAGCGAGGCGCGAGCTTGCTTTATCTGAGCTGGCTCTACGCGAAACAATATATTTATTGGACAGTAGCGCGACGCCGCCGCCGTCCTCCCATGATCTATTCACTACACTTATGTTACCACTACAGATTGTGATATGGATGCTTATAATGTTTATGCTACTGGATTATCATCTATTTTTATTCAAAAATAATATTTACTGTCGTTAAATATTGCTGCTAGCAAATTTTATGTAAAGTCTAAATTACTTTACGCGTGACGAAATAAAATAGTCTAATTATGTGCAATTCCAAGCATTGCTTTGTAATTCAAGGTGTTGTTTGGTTTTGTTACTGTTCATGAGCGGTCGCATCGCTTACTATCAGGCGAACGGCATGCTCGTCTCGCCATTCAAAGCAATAAAAAAATAAAAATATGTAGTCACAATTATTATTTGATCACTAACCAGACATAAATAAATGACGAATTAACTAATAGTATGAATACTAATGTATGTAGGTATGTTAAATTGTAAGAAAGCTAAAATATGAGAGGCATATCAGCGGTGCGAGTGTTAGTGTTGGATGCGGGCGCAGGCGGCGCGGCGAGAGGAGGCCGTTCCTCATCCGTGTAAGGCACAGTTTGTAGTGTCCGCCGGCCAGCGCTCCTTCCGCACTGCTCTTATTTTACAATGCATTGCCAGTTTTTCCAAGATTAAGCAAAACCGTGCAAACTGCTGGCATACGCTGCACACGAATCTTATGTGCATTCCAAATTCCAATAGGTATTTTCGTTCGGCAAGAAGGAAAACAAAATCTTATTACGTACAAATAAAGCAGAGGGACATCTCAATCACGATTCTATTTGTTCAGGAACTGGTCTCCGGAGAGGCGAACAAGATTGATCGTGGTGTCAACACAAATTTGCATCGGTTGTTTGTCTCCGCGGAGCCTCGCCGGAAAAAACACCGCAATCACATCGGGTTCGGTGCACCGAGCGTTCGCATCAGTTATCCGCCGTGCGGCTGGCTAACACGATTATCTGTCGTTTCGAACGAGACGCTCTTTTTTACGTTCCCTTGTTTTCCAACTTCACGTCTGCTCCGTGTTTTTTCTGAATAGGAAATGGGATATGTCAGACGAAAAATTGACAAAAATATGACCGACTCTCGCGGAAAATAGTAGCTTTCGCGATACCATCTGCCGGCTTCTGTTTGTTATACACGAAATCCATTTTATATAGTTTTCTTATTTGCAGAGTCTTCGTTTTTCTATTGAAGGAAAAAATGAAATTGTTTGTGCTATTTTTGTACCGTTAGACAATTTTTCCAATTCAAATAAATATTATATTCGGATGAAAACCGCAATCGCGGTTACTTCCGCGTGTTTTTTTACTATGAAGTAGCTGTTTGGGAGTTGATTACTATCGTTTTAACGGGCACGTTTACTAATTTCCAAAAAAATGATTTTAGGAGCCCTTATCCTCTTGTGTCATCTCATTAACAGTGGAAGTCGCAGTGACACAAAAACTAATACAAAAACTCGGCCACGAGATGACAGAAGGGATTCTAAATATTTCGGCAATGCGCCGTTTGTGTGAAACAAGAGGCGCAGCTGTGATTTACAACCTGCTCTAATAAGGCATTACAAATTGATTTACAAAATTCCCGCGTCGTAGTTATTAAGTTGCGGTTCTACAGTTCCTCGACGTGTGTGATACCTGGGCCGTATAAATCTGATTGCACTTCATATTACAAACAGCAAAAAATATTATTCGATTGCCGTTGTAAACCGCTGTTTAGTCATAAATTACGGAGACATGAGTGTGTGATTGCACCATGAATTACATAGAGAACCACACGCAACGGCACGTAAAGATACGTCTAATGTCTTCATACACAAGCATACGAACCAGCACGACAGCACGCTTTGAATAGAATCACCAAAGTAATAATTTCCCCGCAGTGGAGTGAGCGCGCCGAGAGTAGCTCACACGCTCTAGCCAAACCGCTGATTACCGCTTGATTACACCCCACAAAAACTTTCATAACCCGGAACTTCCATCGCCGTTAGTGGCTAAAAAAACAATTATTGACGCCTCATGATAGCAATTAACACCCATCCGTTATTATGTCCAAATCTTCACTTTCAGTAGATTTACTATCATCATGTTTAATGAGTTGCGTTGAACGCTATAATTCGAGAAGGAAACATTGACGATTGTTGCCCCGAGGGAAATTGTGTCTTGGCGCGCGGGAGATACGAACTATTTAGATGTCTGCGGCGGGTGCACTAGAAACGCTGCGACTGTATGTGTGAAACTGACGCCTCCCGCAGGCGGCGCGCGCGCAGACCACCCGCGTTCGACCACCGGCCAACCAAGGGCGTGTGCGCTCCACGCATACACAAATACCTTTCATATTGAATTTTTTGCGCCACATTCGCAAAAACTGACATGATAAATATCCCAATGGACGAGTCGGACGTACAATACTTCACTCCGTATCTACACACTGTTATCATCACGTAACAATCAGTAAGTCCATTAACATACGTCAACAAGGTTAAATCAAGTCAGGGCACGACATTCCGTGGTAATGCCGTTGGTCTTATTTGAGTGTGGTCCGCGCGGCGTGCACGCGGCGCTGTCGGCGCATGGTCGCGAGCACGCGCGCTATGCGCCCGACCTTAAGCCTACCTCTGTAACTATGTTATAAATGAACAGCGCACAACATTAGGCGGATCACATACATCATTTATGTAAATTGTGACGAAGACATATTTAACTCGGTCGGCCGCAGCCTTCACTCGGCTCGTCGCGCATTCCGTTTCGAATTATTGTGCATTTTATTGGTTAATATTTATAGAAACGAATAGTTCATTTTTTGTTAATTACTAAGTTGTGGAATACTTCGTGACTTGTGTTCTGTTTGAAACGGCAATATTTATCATAAAAATATACCATGCATTCTGGTCGCAGAACATTTTTCACTGTAATTTACTTTTCCATCATACATTTTGTTATTTAAAATTAATACAAGTAGATATTATTATTTTTAAGAATATGTTGAAAACCTACAATGATTACTAATCAAATGAAATTTATAATTATACTAGAGCTTGGTAGGCAAAATCAATTTGGTCCAACTGCAAGTAAACTTATAATACCCACATTAAAATATAAACCAGAGACGTTCTAACCAAATTGGTCATAACAGCAACATTATGTCGCTGTTCCATTCAGTGCCAGCACTTGTAAGTGATCCGCAGCACAATGCCATACGGACCCTTGTTCTATTGTGACAACTATTGAAGTACCACACGACATAAACAAGATTGATTTACCTCTCAAACTGCATTTTATTTACGAACGTTTTGTGTGCGGCTAAATTTGATTTTAATATGTTTGTGGCAAGCATTGTTCGGATTTGCGATGCAACTTTTATTAAACCAGGATTTGTTTTGATCGGTTTCGGTGTATCTATGACATTAGGCTTTAAATCTAGATTAACTTTTTAATAAATATTTTCTCTTTTTGGTAGATAAATAATGCTTTTGTATGAGTATTTATGTATCAGCCTATATACGTCCCACTGCAGGGCACGGGCCTCCTCTACAATCGAGAGTACTATTAAAAGTTAGGTTAGGCCATATAGTCCACCACGCTTGCCACTAGGCCAGCCCGCACTAGCGGGTTGGCGGACTTACATACCATAGAACTTCTTTTAAATCGCTATGGTATGCAGGTTTCTTCACGATGTTTTCCTTCGCCGGTTTAGTGCGTAGTGACTATCAATACACAATATGAGTATTTATTATGACTTAAAAAGTGAGGGACAGACTGGAGACATAAATTAATTCATTCCTCGGTATGTTTTCTGCGAACATATGAGGCGAGCAGATTGCTTGCCTGATGGTAACTTCCCGCCTCTCCATGATCAGAAACTCTACCGAGAATGTATTTTTATAAAACACTGCATGGCACCGCACTGTGTTCTTTACCTTAATACATTATATGCAAAATTCTTACATACATACATAAACTCACGCCTTATCACCTGGAAAGGTTAGGCAGAGTTGCAACCAGGACACCCACGTTTTGACGTTATTTTCCGTCGCACAATGGGATAGAAGGCGAATCTATCGCAATATAGGCACAAATTCCTGACCCCGGGCAGATAATGAATAGAAAAATCTAACATCACTTGGACTGACCCGCGATTCGAACCCGAGACCATGACTTTGCAATCATACCGTAGTATACAATTAGACAGCGGCGTGCACAGGATTATGACACTGAGTATGCGGCGGAGTACTCGGTCACAAAAACTTTTTCTTTTATAGTTTTTTAGCATAGCCACAGCCACGCGACGGATCTCTAAGACGGTAACCATGCCAACATAACAAGTCTTAGATGTACTACTATTCATGTCCATCTTCTACGGCAACGCAGACAAAACAGCGATCGATCGTCGCGGCGGAAGAAATTCTAATAAGTAAAATAAAAAAACTCACCTAGTCAGCTTTCAATTTTCACATATTCAAGGTTCCGGTTAGTTGAGATTACTATACCTATCCCGATGTAAATAAACGCAAGATTTCGGCCACCTCATTCATTCATTTGATAAACATACATTTTTAACACAAACCTCGCAATCAAATAACATTTAAAAAAAGAAACAAACACACTAGTAAAAGCAAATGACTACAATTAATATCGAAACTTAGTAATAAACTGTTAAATGTACACACTTTCAAATGTTAAAATGAAAAATCCGTTAAGAAATCTATTTTTTTTTTACAAACAATAGTATAATATAGTAAACAATGCAAAAACTCATAAAAAAAGCAAAATGGCCCCCGCGAAACACAAAACATTTCTATTTAAACAAATAAAACCTAACCAAAAATGCATAATGTGCATAGGTGATTTATTAGATTCCAGCCTATTAATTTTACTCGGATTATAGGCAACGCACATTTACGATTACTCCCGACAACTGCCGAACTCCCGAGGCCTGCCGCAGGAGTCGCGGCTTTCAATATTCATGGGTGTGTGCGTTTGCGACTGTGCACGGACACCAAAATTACTACACACATGCAAACAAATGTAATGCGGGACGCGGCGGCATGACTTGGTTGATTGGGTACATTAATTTGCTTTGCAGCGCCTCTTGATTTTCGCGTGGCAACCATAATGTTTGCGTGATTGCAAATAGGTGCTATTTATAAAATATTAGGCGTTTTTAAGTTGTTATATTTTGTTTATTCATTTATTTACTATAAATTAAAGTCATCTAAAACGTACGAACGTTATAATAAAATATCTGTGAATGGCAAGTAAAGCACTGCATTTCTGCCTACAAGGAGTGCACGCCCCTGCAATTAGACCACCGAGGTAACCTAAGAGAGCTAAGTCTCTTATCTAGTAATAAAAGGCTACATTGTATTTTAAACAGGACATATTTTAATAATTAGCAAAAAACATGTCTGGCTATAAAATTTCGAAATAAACAAGCTATTGCGCCAACGACAATGCTGTTAATTGTATATTAATACAACAATGTACATATCAATTTCCTTTACAAAAAGAGTTGAATACAGTTACTAGTTAAGCAGCTACCCCCAGCACACCCCAACTGCAAATTCTCGGGGCCAACATCTGCCGACGTCATACGTAGCTCGTTAGCTCCCACTGCGCGCCATTCATCAAGCCTCTCGACTCACTCGCGACACTATTAAGACGTTTTCACTGAAGCTCCATTGTTGAAGTGAGTTATAGTGGGCGTCTCCTAGTATAAACAAATGTTGGTTACCCACAATGAACGCCATATTTGCGGTCACTTCCCGTGTGGGCTCGTCCATGACTTGGGAAATATTGCTCGTTTTTATACGCTCAATTCAAGGATATGTATAGTGAACTGTACTAGTTTTTGCTTGGCACGATCATTTATACAATTAAAATAAGATTCATATCATTGCTATCGGAAATACCTATTACTAAGAGATACAATTTGGACACATAATTTAGTTATTAATTTATATATTCTGAATGGAAACTTATGGAAAAACTAAGAGCGTGGTGGCCTGTTTGTAATCGGACCAGACGCGGCTGCTATCATGATTTCAATGGTCGTGGGTTCGGATCCCAGGACCAGCTCTGACTTTTCGGAGTCATGCGTGTAATGGTAATAAATCTCCACACACTATAATGGTGAAGGAAATATCGCGGGGATACCTACATACCATAGCGATAAGAAATAATTTCTTTGTTTTGAAACGAACGAACAAAAGTCCACCAACCCGCAGAGAGATGGACTATATAGCCTAACCATTTTCAATCGTACTCTCGATTGTAGAGGAGGCCGGGCCTTGCAGTGGAAACATATTATACAGAGAATGGAAACTTACAAAAGCTCGCAAAGAAAATACCGATCAAAACACTATAATATATTAATAAGCAACATAATAAAAACTTAAAATGCATATTTTAAATCGAAAATTCGTTTAAAATATCCATGTTTTCACGGCCATAATTTCGATTTGCTAATTACATGTGGCAGCTGGCGATGTTGTCCACGTGGAAGTCGAACGCCGACGTAGGTCTGTGTTTGGACACTCCTGCCATTACGTTGGCACCCCTGCGGCTACGCAAAACCACTTTTTTGCCCATGCCCTACATCTTGGTTTGTCAACTGGCACATTAGCCAAGGTGTTTCTACTGCGGTGGTCTATTTTTTGCCCGCCCACACTCTGTTAATTGGTGACAATGGTGATCGTCGACCATTCACTGGAGAGAGATGTTTCCTACCAGATGTGTTAATAATGTTCACGTAATTATTTTCAAAATATTCTTGTCAATAGAATAGAGATGTTGCTCTTGCCTGTCAGTGATAAATATTGTTCTTTTAAGTTTGTTGTCATTGTAACCATTGAGTATTCAAGTGGTTTTTATTTTGTAGTTTAAATGCCATTGACTGTATCTTATTGAAATGTTTGAATTGAACGCACGCCTATTTTTTGAACCTTGTTTAACACAATATATCCATTGGCATCACTGGTTTTAATATTTCAATTACAAATTAACAATTATTTAATTTTTAATAATAAGTAATAGCACTTCACAAATATCAAAGATTAATAGACAATGGTTTTACTTCTTTTTTTGTGTCCAAATTAAGTTTACAGTTACACAAAAGAACCGTGCCATTAGGAATTAAGAGAGCTACTTACAACACTCAGTGTAGATAACCGAGACGGTAGTTTTTCTAACCCTGAGTTGGTATACAATCAGTAGTCGAGTGTTGGCCTTGCGGCTTCCTCAGATATTATCCCGAACACTTTCTTAAAAGGATCTGGCGCCACACATTCAATACAGTGTTATTTTCTTAAGAGCTCTTCAGGATATTATCAAAGCATCTACTTAACGCAAAAGTTGAGCAGACGGCTTGTGTTTCTATTCTAGGTTAGGTAATTAAGGTACTTTAAGTATTGTTCTATCTAAAAATGTAAGATAAATCTTGTGAATTTTAATTAGATATACAATAACCACTTATGGAGTTACATTTGCATATTCTTGAGATAGGTAAACTTTATGATGAAATAAATATTTTCATCCCTCATGTTTGAAGAATATTAAGGCTTATTGATCTGAACCGCTACAAAATTTGTTCTTATTTCAAACCATTACGCACTTACTAAAACCAATAATTGTAATTCTTCACACGTATCATCCGTTGTTTTTTTTTTTTCATTAGATAATAGAATGTCACCAAAGCCTCTAAATCCGTAAATGACATTCAAACAATGCAGCTTGATACCGTATAAACCAACACGACAAAGAAGCGACAGGTGTGTTTGCAGATGGAGTACTCTACGGCGAGTGAGAGCAGATCGACCAGGATCCCGTCTCCATTATATTTGATCGCTATTTAAACGCCTGTACTTTACTTCTTTGTACCAGCCGCTCGCAGCGAGTGTAGCGTCAGCGAAACTGGGAAACAAAGGGATGGCTTGATATATCTATTCTATTGGTTAGTAAAATTATTTTTCAACGAATTTTGTTTTCAGAATAAATGAATAAATAAAAAATACCCAACAGTGGAAAATCTTGTATCATGGGTAAATATCAGAAAGTAGTAGAGGCTTAAGGCTTTTCAGATTCATAATACTTAGGCTTGAAAATCAAACAAACATTTATGCGGGTTTCAGGGCGGGGACCAAAGGCGCGGCCTCTCATTTTAGAGTTGGCGTCCTAACCAAACATGACATGATGGTTATAAGATATTTTGATTTTTATAAATATGAATTTTAGCAACTACTTGGGCTGAAAGATAGACCATACTCCGCTGTGCTTGCTCTACCATTAGTGAAGTTACGCTTTAACCTACTTTAGGTAATTATAATTAAAAAATTCTGACTTTTAATGAAATGAAATGTAATTCGTTTATTGATCATGTAGGCAATGAAATAGCTCTTATGACAAGTCAATTCATGGTACTTATTCTATATTTACAAAATAATTGATTATATTATTATATAAATTCAATTATTTTTTTTTATTGCTGTGAATGGCGAGACGAGCATGCCGTTCGCCTGATGGTATGCGACCGCTCATGTACAGTAGCAAAACCAAACAACATCTTGAACTATAAAGCAATGCTTGGCATTCCACTGCGCTCGCCTTCCTGAGACATAAGATGTTAAGTCTCAATATGTCCAGTAGTTACTCTGGCTACAATGTCCTTCAATCCGAAACACAACAGTGCATTTAAACTGCTGTTTGACGGGAGAAATAGACATTGCGGTGGTACCCACCCAGGCAGCCTCCCACATATGAGTGACCTACCACCAATTTATTTAATTTTAGTTTTGGTAGTCGTCTTATTTGGTATTTATAATTCTCAAGCAAGCATCTTAGGCATAGTGAATCAGTATTATCTTTTAATAGATACAATATGATACAGTGAAGAGTTTTGTACCATATGTTTGCACCCATGACTACCGCTTCGACAGTCATTTCCATTTCAAAATATTTTATGACTCACTTCGACACTTGACTAAAATAAATTTCAAACGACTTATGTCAGAAGAGTAACCACAGTTTTTCTAAGAATTAGTTTCAATTACAGTTAAATATTCTGACGGTACTAACTAGACCGTTTAGCGAGAAGAAGCGTTTTTTGTATATCGAGCTTACACGTCCGATCGCCTCGCGTATTACAACTAACTTGTAAATCATTTTATTACTCATTCATAGACTTCGCAGGAAAGCGCCAAGAATTTAATACACTTCTATTAGTAGTAAAATTTAACGGTGATGGAAAACATCTTGAAGAACCTTACAACCCATAGTGATATTTTCAAGAAACTTCTAGAATTTAAAAGTAGTAAACTTTGGAGTGGGGCCTCTGCATCGAACACTCGCTTGTAGAGAAGACCCGTGTTTAGCAGTGAACGATTGTAATATGGGTATTATTAAGCTTCACTCTCACAGCAGAGTCCATATTGCAATGGGTATTAAACTCTACTTTATCATATTTATAATAGGGTATCCATAGCCCAAATTTAACAAACAACGAATTTTGTAAATCATTCAGAATTATACAAGTTAGAAAGTTTTATATCTTGTAGTAGGAGTAAAAGAAAATGATGCAAAACAAAACTAGTGACGTCACTAGGCTTTCACACACTGTAATGCATGTGGCATTACAGTGTGTGCGCGTGAAAGAGACGGTAAAAGATGTCCCCACTATGCTCCGACTCTTTCTTTTAAAATACTAATATTTGCCTCATATCACAAGTCATTTTAATGATGTTTTGACAGAAATGTTTCATTTTAATGGTAGGTATTTGTGTTAGTACGCTAAATTAAATCGAATACTCTATCGCGAAGAAAGCCGAGTGAGCAAAGATGGGCTGCGGAATCAACTCCCATTCAGAGACAAATTATTGTGTGATTTACAATTACAAATCTGGATGTTACTTGTGCGGTAGTGAGGTAATTGTTGAATTTGTATTTGCTCAGTTAACTGTAAATTACATGAAATCCCTTAATCAAAAATGACTTTTGTAATTGTGTTTAGAATTAATCTAATTTTAATAAAAGACCTGATGTAAAGTCGATCACAACACGTCTCAAAATTCAAATATATCCTGCACTTCATTGAAGAGCATAAACACATAAAAATACCGAGAGATTGCATAAAGCGGTCTTCAAATGCAATCCAAACTAATTACCGCGCCGACCGGATCCGGTGTTGATAAAGCCAGCTTTTTGCCGGAGATTCGCGGTAGTCGCGCAACGCGTTATAGCATAAACGATATCGCCCCTTAATGACGCTAAATATATCGCTCCGACAATATCTGCAGAATAAACCGCGGCTTAATTGTTTTAAACGGCCGACGAGTCAATTACTATAACGCTAACATGACAACACCTCGCGCCGCACCGCGCGCCCAGCGTCTTGTATCGCGACGCAAAATACGTGTTTGATAAAACTGTTTTTATAATTTACACGCATGATGATTAAGTATAGCTATAAAAATTAATTTGTCCCGATAGGTTCCTCAATTTACATAATCAATAGCAATTAAAATGCGAGAGCTACGTTACTTTGATCATGAAAGCGATTATTTGACCCCATAAAATAGTAGACATAAAAATATGAACAAAGACGCTACTTAAAATGGTAGCGCAAGATGTCGCTGGTCGACTGACACTTGCACTTATAGAGAAGCAGACTGGCAATAAAATGTATCGGCGGTCGTAAACTGGCACTCGAGCCCGCTACACGGTGCACTCGCTACCGGCGCCCGCGCACCTTCAAAGAGCAACGCCGACAAAGAGGCCGCAGCACCCCGCGACCGCCGCCGCCGCCGCCGCCCCGCCGCCCGCCGCCCGCGCGCCTGTCAACGCTGTCACGGTCCATACTTAATGCGCGCCCCCGGCTAAAAATTACCGCCGATCAACGTTATAAACAATTGAATATTAATACGCTGCATTTACATAAAATTCACATGATAGCGATATAAAACACAATCGCGCGTACAAGGGCCGGCTCGCGGCGCATCGTATAAAACAGTGAGTTCGCCAAAGCGATCCTAATCCGGCTGGAACGAGCCCAAAAACTGTGAGCGTCTCAAGACGAGAGTCGCCGTTTTAATTGGTCGCATTAGTGCTGAGCCCCTTATTAATAGGTTGATTACTTGCGGGTCGGCGGCGGCGCGGCGCGATCTGCCGCCGGACAGACTGCAACTGTTTATGCAACCGTTACAAGAAAATTCCCCGCTGTAAAGTTCAGCTTTAGGATTTCTCATTAAGCTTATACAGCATCTACGTACTTTACACCGCATAGACTACGAGTACTTTCATGTTTAAAGTTGATTGGACAAGTTGTATAGTGCCTACAACATTTTTGTCTACTGAATATTTCTGCCCGTTTTATACTTCTTATCGTGTAATATTTTAGGAGAGGAATGGAGTATCAAACCGAAGGCCGGGGTCTGAATCATGGATGTTAGATCGTTTTCAAAGTAGCGTGCCTATATTAGTGAACTTGTTACCGCTAGCTTTAACACCTGGGGTCTAGGGAAGATATCGCAAGGAAAACTCCATATTCGAGAATTCTTCACAATAATTTTATCTGTAAACTGTACAGCATTCGACTAGTTAAGAACTAGAGACTAAAGGACGAAAATACGAGAATAATGTTCAAACCTCATTAAATTTTGTCGCATCCAGTATTATTAATATAAGTCAAATTATACAGCACAATGGCACCGCACACCCTATGTCAATGAGGGGTGAAGAGATGTAGAAGTAGAAAAAGTCGTAACAGGAAAGAAAGATGCGGTACAAAGGAGGAAAATTCTGTTACAAAACAATGTGACTGAAATACCACTG